>JAGWCC010000112.1:1200000-1800000 GCA_022651775.1 Drusus annulatus
GATCCAGAATAAACGGCGTTTTTTAATGCAGCCTTTAAATCAAGCGCCGACGTTATCCGCCGTTTGAACAGCTTACAAAAGCGGCGGCGATAAAGCCACTCTTTATCGTACTATTTCGCTTGCTCTGTGGTTCATAAATAGCGATACGGTGCCATACTGCACCGGCGATGGCCCGTTAGCCTGGCTCATTAATGCCCAACGTAAAAACGTCCAGCTTTAGAGAAAGGGTATCAGTTCCAGTGGTGATATTGGCGGCCGGTGACAAAAACGGCGAGATGTTATTGCAGAATTACAACCCGATAATGCCAACGAAGATCGGGATGATTTAAAGACCTGATTGAAGCAAATCTGGAACTCAATTCGAAAGGTGAATGGATATTAATATACTTATAAAGAGGTGTAAACAAGAATACTACACTAAACAATTACAAATAGCCGATAATGATTCTAAAAAAACATGGCAAGTCATAAACGAAATCGCAAATAGAAAGCATAAAGTACAAACTTTGCCTGAAAAAATTGTAACAGACGATAAAATAGTTATTACGGATATGGGAAAAATTGCAAATAAATTCAACGATTTTTTTACAAACGTTGCCTCAGATTTAATAAATAATAATCCTTCATTTAGAAACAAGTCCAGACCCTCTAATTAACACTCACTCTGTAAATACTCCTATTTTATCTCAATTTAAACGTGTAACTGAATCGGAAATCATAAAACACATTGATAATCTCAACACAAATACAGCCAATGGACCCGATGAATTAAGCCTCACAATCAAATCTATTAAACAACATATATCCTTACCTCTGCAACATATATTTAATTCTTGCTTTGAAAAAACACATTCCCAAACGCATTTAAACTCTCAAATATTGTTCCAATCCATAAATCTGGATCGATTTTTACACTTGACAATTACAGACCCATATCGCTGATATCCCAACTTGCTAAGATATTAGAAAAAATTATGAAGATACAAATTCTAGAGTTTCTTGAGTCCAATGCACTTTTGTCCCCAAATCAATATGGTTTTAGATCAGGTCTTGGTACAGATGATGCTTTATTTAATCTAACGAAAAATATATACAGTAATCTTGACTCAAATATGAAAAGCCTAACAATTTTCTTAGACTTGAAAAAGGCATTCGATGTCAATCATAATATACTGATTGGAAAACTTAATAATTTAGGAATTAAAAATAACTGTCTCTCCCTTTTGAAAAATTATTTATCTTATCGCCATCAATGCACAAAATTGGTGCTCATATTAGTAAACCAAAGTTCCACAAGGAACGTTATCGGCCCGTTATTGTTCAATTTATATAAATGATCTCTGTAATATTAACATTTCGGGAAAACTATTATCATATGCTGACAATACTGCAATCAGTACATGGTAAATCCTGGAACGAAGTCACTGAAAATGCTTATAAATGCACCTCCATTGTCAAAGAATTTTAACTCTGAACTGCAGAAAAACTATTTATATTCTATAATACCAAAAGGCTGCACCTCTAACTAACCTAAATATAGTATTTTATGCTCTAATTGTGTAGAAATAAAATCGGGAAATACAGTCAAATATTTAGGAATTACAATAGATATCAAATGGACGAATCATGTCTTGTAAATAAACTAAGATATTTAACTTACATTTTTAAACGATTAAATAACATAGTTGACATAAAATAATGAAATTGGTGTACCATGCATTGGTTCAGCGTATCTGGTAATCGGTTGGGGGGTATTTATAATACTCGAAATATCTCAAAATTAATAATAAAAATAATGTTGCATAAAAAACATTACATACCCCTCCATACAATTATTCCAAGCTGATCTCTTAGATATAAGAAAAATTTATTGTATGCAGTACATATTTTCGCGAAGTAAACTATTTGCAAAAAATGAAAATCGTTACAGCAACAGAATAAATAATGTGCACTGGAGGTACCTCTCTGCAAAACTAGACTTGCGCAGAGACATTTCATTGCCCCAAAATATATAATTCACTTTCATTACATTTTAAGTGTTCAAATACAACTTCCTTAAATACATACAAAAATGTAATAAAAAACCGGATAAAAGCAAAAGATACCAGCCTCTTCATACTATAAGTGCTAAATTCAAAAATATGTATCTGTTGTGATTTTGAAAAAAAAAGAAAAATAATAATAACAATAATAATATATACATATATATATATTTTTTTTTATTATTATTTTTTTTTTACTTAATTTGAAATGTACCTTATACTGTAAAATGTAAATATAGAGAGCTATAACTATGATTTGAATTAGTATACCCACGCACTTTAGTAACAAAATAAATCAAATAAAAAAAATAAATAAAAAAAATATTGAGTTTCGAGAGAGTTTAAAACTAGTCTGGAAAATAAAAGTCGAAAAAATAATGGCGCTGGAATCGTTTAAATTGCTTTAAATGACAACACCAAGCTGGTTCAAATGTGTGTAGTTTAAGAAAGCATTGGTCCATGTATTGGAGGATTTTTTTATTTACCTTTTATAATTAAGTAAAATGATTTTATTTGAACACTCCTTTTTCGAAGAATTTCTGGTGCTTGCATTCGAAAAAATCGGTAAACTTTCAAAGAAGCCAAAGAGTTTTTTTTATTATGTTTCAAATGTACATCAAACTCCAGGCGGCAAGATTGAGGCATCTAATATGAACATTTCTAAAGCTAATGCGGGTATTTTTTACGAAAGGAGTACAGAGTTAGGCGTTTAAAAGTAAACTGTAGAAAGCACAGCTTAAATGGCATTGTAGGTAGTGGGTATGCCACAAGGTACTTAGAATAGACTTCTTATATTCTTCGAACATAGAATTACACCACATCGACAATCCAATCTTTTCGTTTGATCGCACCCGATTCCAGCGTACGGTTGTTTTCGATATGTTGTACCACCACCCACGTTCACCTAATAAATGTAGCTGTCACACTTTCATTTCTGATAAAAATGATCTTTACGCGACGAACTGTACACTATTATACTTTTTTGTTAATGCCGTCAGAACTCTTGAATATTTTTATTACGATCAATTTGAAGCAATCAAATTTCATATCTTGCCACTTTTTTTCAATGTACAACATTGTGTCCAACCTTATAGTAAGAATATATATGGAGAGAGAGCTAAATATGTTTACCCGACCTATACAAATTTACGATAAATCACTTTATCCGGGTATTTACGGCGTAAACCGTGAGAGAGAAAGAGACAAGACAAGTTGTCACATAATATCGCACCACTTTTAGGTATGTAAGCATATTTTCCGTCTCCCGCGTTTCCTGTGACTCCGCCCACTATGTTTTGTTATGCAACATAGCTCAACGGATTTTTGAGGTTATACTTTATATTTTTGTTCCAAACAATACTGTGAAAAGTGGTTATACAAATAGTATAGGTCGGTAGCTGAATGGACAAACGCGTCGGATTCCCACCCGGGCGTCGTGCGTTCAATTCCTCTGCTGGCTAAGTCCTCCATCATTGCACAAGCAATATCTTCAGTAGAAGTTTTTCAAATATTGTCAGGTTATTCGCAACCCGGGAATGTTTGTCTTTCTTTAAAAAAAAAATATGTCGACGTGTGCTATGAATGAATGTAAAAAGGTGTGTCCATGAAAACCCTAGCCACGCCCGAGTCAGGAATAAAAACCGACAATCCTGACTACACTGTTTCGCAAATCTATCCCTCCTGGTATATTATTGCTCTGGGTGTCCAACCGTTTGGTTACCACTGTTAGTTAATCTCACTGATTTGAGATTCCTCTTCCATTTATAATTCAGGAAAATAACAGTAACTCGAGGCATTCATTTGATCAATGATACAACATTTTCCTACCCTACCGCTTGGGTTATCTTTATTAATTATAATAATTTTCACAGGTCCCGTTAGCTGCTTAATCGAATAATGCATTGCGGAATAATTCATAAGTACAGTGATAATACTGCCATGCTCGGTCGTGACCACGTATGACCTCTGCGGACAGACGAATGTGCATAAATACACATCCCGTAGGATTGAATTCTGCGTATTATGCAATCTTAATCAATGCCTTTAGATGACCTTTTGAAATTGGGACGAGGGAGACACTTCTTGTGTCAGCTGTTTTTACGACCAAAACAATTCCGTTAAGCGCTGTCATTCCCTGAAGAGTTGTGTTGCGCCAATCCGGGTATCATTACCACGGCGGTCTCGTTAAAACTATTAGGTGGCAAAGGTTTTGTTTACTTTCAATCAGGCAGCTGCCAAGGGCTTGACTTGACGTGTAATTATATACTTCTGCGTTTATTTTATTTGTGTCATTTGAACTTAATTATGTCATAATGATTGTAAAAAGGAACAAAAAAGGTTAAAACCTTACCTCAGAACCATATTATACGCTATTACTTTGCAACCAACAGGGTTCAGAGTGTAGGGCCAAATGCCTTGAATGAATGAATATACAAATTAAGTTTATATTTTCGTAGAAAGCAATCACTTTGTGGTTTGAAAAATTTAATGAAAATGAAATTATAACTTTATATAAGACCAAAGATTTTATTTTAAGTTAGCCTTTATTATCATCAGGGTAGAAAATTAAACTAAAATGAAACCGGTCAGTCATCAAAGTGATAATAAAATCTGTGGTCTTATACAAAGTTATCATTTCATTTTTATCGAATTAAGTTTATATACTCGTATTAGGCTTAGAAGGCGAAAAGGGTAAGTACTTATACGAAAAATTAATGTTTATTTTTAATACCTAGTAGAATATGATACTTACACCTACTAAGACTAGAAATAAGCTTAAATAACATTAGTGACAGACCTACCTACAAAAATATGAATTTGTAATTTGTTTACATTAATAAAAGTAAAGGGAAAAAATAAAATATATAGTTGGAGACGTATTTAGTTCAAATTCAGTCATTTCCAGTGCGCCTACTCCAAAATAAGGGTTGTGGTTTTATTTATCTATAAACATTCTTTCCTGAACAGGAAAAAGGTTGAAAATGGAAAAAATATGTAGTAAATAAATAAAATGATAAAAACTCGACAAGAGCAAAGAAAAACGAATATATCTTTTTTTTAAATGCAATATACAAAATATATGTTATGGTATGAGTATAGAAGCAAAGGTAGCAATCTTTTTCATCCTAAATTATTTCTTTAAAATTTGCAAAAGCGTTTTATGCACTTTTCTTTAGTGAATATATTGATACATTTAGAGATTATTGTTTCAAGTTCCTAGTTTAATGAACACAAATATTTTGATACCCAAAATTCTCTATTTCTTTATAATAATCATTCAAAAATTAACAATGCTACAGAACCGTTTTAGTAGATTGCCACCTTTGCTTCTAAGCCCCTTATTTGTACCTCGTTTTAGAGAGGAAGATTCTCTCAGAATGGCCCTGGTTGGAAATAAACACTAAAAATCTTTATAATTTTTAAATGGCTACGACAATGTTTAGTATCAGAAGAAACCAGTACTTTCTCACCTTCCTCTTCTCCACTCCGCTGACTCCGGGCATAATTACTAACCGTTTTAGTGCTGGACACTTTTTCAACACTAGACCAAAATGCAGAGGAGAATAGAACTTGAAAAAATATTGACCGGTTTTATTAATTAACTAACTAACTAACTAACCATCACGCCGTTTCCCCGCAGGGGTAGGCAGAGAGGACGGACCGCCAGACAACTCTGTCTTGGCACACACTTCTTGCTTCATTTACATTCATACATCGTCTCATACATACTCTTCTGTTATTCTGATTCTTCACACGACCCGATTCAAGTATTTGATTTACTTGATCGTGCCATGTCTTTCTCGGGCGTCCTCGACTTCTTCTTCCATTCACTTTCGCATCATATATTCTTTTCGCACTCCTTTCTTCGTTCATTCGCTCTACATGCCCAAACCATCTAAGCGTCCCTTTCTTAATCCTATCCATTACGCTCATATCAGCCTTGCATTCTTTCCGGATATCCACATTTGTAATACGGTCATACATGGTTTTACCGCACATCCGTCTCAAAGATCTCATTTCCACAGCATTCAGTCTACTTTCATCCTTCCTCTGCCAGTTCCATGCCTCACTGCCATACATCAGGGTTGGTATAAGCACTCCATTGTGGACTGCTAGCTTCGCTTCTTTGAACAATTTCTTATTTGCCCCAACAGCGTTCAGTCCTCCATTAATGGAGTTTCCTGCATTCACCCTTCTTTCAATATCCTTATCAGCCTTTCCGTCTCTTGTAAACATACTTCCTAAATACACAAACTCATCCACTTGCTCCAAGTATTCATCATTCACAACTATATTGCACGCTGTTCTCGTACTCTCTCTTTCAAACACCATCACTTTGGACTTACTTACATTCATCATCAACTCATTTTGCATACATACTTGGTTCATCCTAGACACGAGAAACTGTAGATCTTCCATATTGTCAGCAATCAGCACCGCATCGTCCGCATACAGTAGGGAACATACTTTCACATTGTTCATTTTCGCGCCCAAGCCCACACCTTTCAATTCTTGCATACAATTATCCATGTACAAATTGAACAACCACGGTGACATTAACAATTTATTAATAATTTTTGATAATAGAACAAAATAGTTTTAATAAGTGTTATAAAACAGGTATCTGTATGTATATTCTTTCCTTGCTCTGTTTTATGATAATATTTAAATATAAAAAGATACTATTAATTTCAGAATCAGGTATGGTTATAGTTATGTATAATTGAACGAAGATAAAAACCTTTACCAACATGATTATGTTACGTAGAAGATAATTCGATTCTGAAGTAAGACCCGAACCTTAAGTGAACAAAAAAAGCTCTTATGGTGAACTTATTGATATTCTACGTTACTACGTAAGCTTACAGAATAATAAATTATGCTGTGCTTGATCTATATTGGCTGACAATAAGCCATTAATTTTCAGATAATTAAACAAATCTTTGACATTTGAACGTGGGTACTAATTGACCATTGTGCTTAGTGAACAAATTAGAATTAGTAGACAATATTGGTAATCAGTAATCATATATTATGTTAAATTTACATAGTGCGGTCCGAGAGTATAAAGAAAGGTGCATGTTTGGTCATTAACATTGTCCAGATAGTAGGGAGTGGGCAGGCCATGAGAAAAATAAGGCGATTGAATACATTTCGTAATAATACGTACTGGGGTAAGAAACTGATGGTGCGCGATATGATTTTTTTAAACATACGGATTCGAAAACGATTACCTTTATATACGGGTGTTTTTTATAGTCGTTACCGCACAAGAGTCCCAACTGCTCCCAACCGTCTAGAGCAAGTGAGACTATGGCATCCCTAATTGGGGTATGTTGTGAGGTTGAAGGTAGCATGGAGGGGAAGGAGATGGGGAAGAGGAAGAGGAAGGTTGGGAAGTACCTGACTGTTCAGATTTGGTCACCGAACACGGCCAAAGCTATTTCAAGGAACTTTTCAATTGTGAATGGTGGTCTTTCACCAGAGCGATATTTCGAGTATCTACCATTTCGAAACGTGTTATAGGTCTCACCACGAGAGTTGGTGCCGGCCAATACTTACACAGATGCATAGCCTACGTACAGCGTGTCGAACTGAACGAATAGGACACGCTTTAAGTGCATTTACAATATCAACATAAACACTCGCTGTCTCTTTTCCACTAGTGAGAATAAGTAGGCGTAAACAAGACAAAAGGCTCTTTCTTTATGACACATCGTAAATACATCGCCACTGGAGCGTATACCGATACACAATAAACCCAACGCTATGCATGTATCGTTTGTTTCAACTCTCGTTGCGCCAGCTATACGAGTATGGTACATATATTTTTCTATATTTAGTAAATGTTTGACACACATTAATTTAATTTAATTTATTTGCGCACGCCGGATTGGAGCCCGCGACTTTTTGAGTCGTAGTAGAGCGTATTACCACTCGACCACGGAGGCTGTCAAGATATCTAAGACAACGCACAAAAGTATCGTTCGGGGTCACCTTAGAACCCCCCTTCGGAACGGAAGGGTTAATCAGTTAATTCGTTTGAATAAGCTCGTCGCAGGTTGGCCTCGCCTGCCTTAAAACTTGGAGTATGGCGGCGGAATTTTTTCTCCACTTGTATACGATGTATTTGATGTATTTTCAGTTAACCGTTACCGCGATGTGTGTCGCGGATTGGGAGCGCCTGAGCGAGTGCTGTGTTAGTGAGTTGTTGTGATCGACGATAATTTTTTTCTACCGACTCCCGATTATCTGGACGTCGATCGGCCGGCGTCGAGTTATGCAGAACGGGTCCGACCAATAAAAATAATAACACCGCTAGTAAACGCAAAAAACCTTGTACACTTATTTTATTGTTATGCCCGTAACATTCGTTTGGTTATTGGATATCTCTAAAGGGGAACGCAGCGATGGTGAAAAAACTTTCATCTGTTTTCAATGGTTTGTGTATTATCATCGCCAGTGGCGAGGAGTTTTTTAACGGGGTAGGCAGTAATAAAAATAGAAAATTAATTGATAATAATGATAGGTACCAACAGAATTCACTGATTGTTTTCTAAAAGCACTGCCTAGACACTAACAAAGATAGTAACACAAACGAGCCACTTGAACGCGCACACAGCTCACAGCATACATGCACACATAATGTGTGTAGTCTAGTGAACATAGAATAATCTACTTTGACGTTGGTAGCGTTTGGGCATATGTAGTTACTGCTTTTGACACGTCGTAGTAGGACGGTCGGTTGGGCGCTGGCAGCGGCGGTACAAGTTGCTGAACTTTGCGCGTATATTTTGATGTGTAGATTATTTCTTTGCAATAACTTCATATTATTTAATCCAACAAATATAACTCATATTTTTATACGAGTACGGCATGGTAGGCAGTGCTTATGTGCCTATATAGAGTGCACGCCTCTGATCATCACATGAGTGCTTGCAGAAATATTTGTATTTTTACTGTCAATTATTTAAATTGTGTTCAATTAATACCTTAAATGACATTGTCATACAATTTCGTACGATGAATAATGATTTTTTTTATTTATTTTTTTTGTGAAAATTGGTAGTTTTGTAGAATCATATTAGTCAAACTAGGCTTTTAAGTCGATTTTAATGACATCTACAGAATATTATAATGAGTTATTTAAATGATTTTCAAAAAGTGATCACTGCATACAGTAGCAATAATATATTGAACAATAAATCCCTATTAAAAACATAACATTTAGATGAAATAATTACCTAAAACACAAATCACTACAACTTCAGCACCTGTGTTCCAATCATATGGAGGATTCGGCTTAGTGTTGGTATGTAGTACGCTTCATTTCATAAATAGGGCTACTAAATAATATATGTTGAAAACTAAAAAAGTGACGAGATGTAACTTGACTTTCCAAGATTTTAAAAAAAGTTTAATCTACCTATTTGAAAATAGAATGATGTCTATTAAAATACATTATAAGTATGTACATTTGTAAGAAATTACGAATAAAACTGCATGTTTAACTCCTAACTTCCACAATAGCACTAAGTACATATAATAAAAATTGAGGTGAAATCACACAAAACTGGGCTATAAAAATATTTTTTATTACTATGATAATGCACAACCTTTTGATTTTGGGGTGACCATGTTGCTCCATTTATGGTTTTTCAGTTTAATTAAATGTCATGTTTTTCGTATTACCTCCCTCATCACCATTAAAAAAAACACCTCAAAATAAAAATATATAAAATTCACGACCATCTCTCGGCAAAATTATTTCGCAATGCTTTCTGTCCTGTAATGATCTTTATACCCCTTAATAAACAACGTCACTAGTCAATATGGCCAGTCGAAATTTCACAATTCTGCAAATTGCCATGTCCAAAACAATGCAATTTAATGTCATAATTTGAACTTCAGGATATTTTGTTTTGTCTTTAAATAAAGTTTATGTCAAATTTCAACAGAGCGACCCCTCGGAATAATAAGGTTATATCTGACACGGCCGTGTCATGCGATAATGGGCTTTATATAAAGCTACTTTAAAGTTATTATCGCATAGCAGTGCGGTGTCAGATGGAACCTTGTTCATCCAAGAGGTCAAGAGGGTGATTTCAAAATGACACTTACTTAGGTACTTAAATACAAAAATAATTTTGCCTTCCTCATAAACTGTGCTTTCCTGTCAAAAGTAGGTACGCTTTTAGAATATGAGATTCAAAAATAAAACAACAAAAAAGATCGTTGTTAGATTTTTTAAATTTAAATAATAAATATTTCATTTTTTCACACGACCCTTCCTCTCTCTTTTTCTCGACTGTATGAATGAATTGTTCATTATATCCGGTTAGTGGCCAAGCGCTCCAAAGCGTCGGGTTCCCACCCAGGCGTTTTAGGTTCAATCCCCTGCCAGCTTAATCATTGCACGAGCACATTTTCCGCCTATAGTGATAGAAGAAGAAGGAATGAAAATAGTATTCGGTTATTAATAACAAAGGAATGTTTGTCTTTCTATCTTCTTAAAACTAATGGACATCAAAAAATCTCAAATAAAAGCTTTTCCTGAGTATAACCACCAATATATTGAATTTGGAAACATAAGTTTTTCAAGTTAATAAAAAAAAGTTGTAGACAAGTTGCAAAAAAGACATTTAACTAAATTAAAGTTTAACTGTGCTGTCGAAAACTTACAAAATACGTAATGAAATCCGAGAGCTTTTCGCCTTAACGACCAAAGAACAATGATACCATTGAAGCGCGGTGCGTGGGGCATCGGTTGTCTGTTTTGAAGTTGATGGAGGAAGAAGGTAAGGTGAAGGTTATTATCATGATGGCTTGGCTATTCGAGATGATGGACAGTGGACATATCGGGCAGGTACTAAGAAGCTTGACCTTATCAAAACCCGACAGGTACCAGAGGTCACGTCGCTCTTGAAAGTTGTTTTTATTTCAAAACTGTTTGGAGAAATGCATTTTTATCTGAATACCGCACAAGAGTCTCAACTGACCGGAGTCAGTGAGACTATATCATCCCCAATTGGGATATGTTGTGAGGCTGAAGGAATCGCCTCACAACATACTTGTTTTTCAGCCTAATAACATACCCCAATTGGGGATGCCATAGTTTGACTGACTCCTAACCGTTAGGAGTAGTTTTGACTCTTGTACTGCATTCATGGTATAAAAAAAAACAAAAACATCGACTTTCAATGATGTTGTCTTTAAGGGTGATACTGACGATATCTTCCAATCCGGAATGAATCGCCCAAGAGCGTTAAGCAACTTTTTTTTTTGATTCTTACACTTTATCTACAAACAAGTTTTAAAAATATTTATTATTTAAAAGATAATTTGTGATGATAACGCTCAGTGATAATATTACACATTGTGTTCTCATAACAATAGGTGAAAGCTCGTTGTTAATGGAGAAAAAATAGCGTCTGTCTTTATTTCAAAGCTGGACAGTATGAAAAAAATATTATGTCTTTCCAAAAGTCGAATGTAATTTTGATACATTTTTAATCATGATCAAAATTTTTTATTTTTTTTGTGTTTCAATATAAATGATATCTGAACTATGTTTGCAAAGGCGTGATTAATATAGTTGTTTGCCTATCCGGTAAAGTGGCATACTCATCTGTTACTCTTTTTTATAGTTTTTAACAAAGTTTTATTTTCTTAGAAATTTTCATTCATAAAGCATAAGACTTGCATGTATTTAATGTCATCGTTACAATTTATCCTTTGATATTCGACAGGGGCATTTCAGACGAAAAATAATAACCCTTTCCCCTGTTATGTGCAAATAGTTATTTTAAAAAGCGTGGTTATGGTAGTATTTGAGTTTAAGTGATGTGCAGTAGTAATCTCAAAGGAAAAATATTGTGTAGTGCCCACATCAAAGTGGCAATAATAATAAATCAATGGGGAGTATACCCATCGAGTATCCGAGTTACTATTATTCATAACTATGGAAAAGCAATAAACGAGTCTCCATCATTTCTTAGAAACAATGAGACATAAAATTTTGACGGCCAGCTCTGAACAGTGAATACCGGATCAATTTATTGAATATGAGTATCTAAAGTTTAATCTCCTTCTATATATTATTATTATTTCTCTTCTCCTTCTTTCGTTGGGTGAAAGGCCTAGGTGGCCAATACGGGGTGGTCTAAAGTACAGATGATCTTTAAATCTTCATCCCCGGTGATGCGACCAGAGACCAACCTCTGAACGACTGTTTCTTCTTTGGTCATATCTCCATTGCTGAAAACTTGCTTTCCACTCATCGTGCTTCCAACTGCATGAAGAACTATGGACAGTAACATTAAGTGGTTCCGGACATTGTTTAGTCTTGATCAGACAGTTGTGTCGGTGACCTTCGTTTGCTTCTTCTTTCTCTTCCTTCTCCTACCATCTACTTTAACAGTGATCGTAAGTTTCTCCATGTTCGAGTATTCGTTCGTTTTAAAATGTATATCAGGATTCATTGTCGGCCTCTCAATAATAATTGATAGATTGTTATTTTTCTTGTTATCTTGGGCGTACATATGTGCCACATTTCAATAGGGTCTACTTTTCTCTATTTACTTACTTAGGATAGTCTATGCTTCTCTTTGCATAACAAAAAAAGAGAAGGTACATATTCTTAAAACACGTGTGCTGGTCGTTATAAATAAAAACTCTCCTGTAAACTGTCAATTGTATTATGGCTTTTCTGAAAAAAACTTAAGTCCAAAAGTAGCGATGTAAGAATCTATAAAGTAAACTAACTTCAGCAGTTGATACATGCTTCTACTATAATCGCGATCGATCTATGTTATGTACTTCATAACACTCTTACCAACAATAACCTAACCCAAAGAGATTAAAGGTTGAAAATTGATGCATTCGTGTAAGCATGAACAAGAATATCAAGATAGGTTTCGACCTCAAGAAGATGAATCGAAAAAATATGTTATTTCTACATTGTGAATCTGATATCATCACATTTCCCGAAGAGCCTTTTTATTTTGGCATACCTCTCACACTTTTTTGCGAACGAGAATCCAGCCAGGAATTTTACCAAGATGGTCAACATCAGCAAAAAACCTTTAAGTAGGATGGACAGAATGCCTCCGCGACACAGCCATGACAGATACTAGATCCTATGCGAGATTAAAAGTAGTTATGAGAAGTGCGAATACAAAACATGATTCATTCATTAAATAACCTACTTCATTCAGGTCGGCTGGGTTTAATTTAGTGTGCCCAGTGCCTGAGGAAAACCGGTATGTTTGAGATATAAAGTATGTTTGGCTATTGTATGTTTTTTTACGTATTTTTATGATCTTGACTAGGTACGTGAGGTTAATAATATATTCAAACATATCGCTTCTTAAAGAGGAACGACTGAAAAACATTCTACAATATTTTTTCTTCCAACAGCAATTTTTAATGTTTTTTGTTTGTTCGATAAATCGTTGGTAGATACGATCACAGTGTGCATACAGCATACACGTACCACCTCACTCTGTCTCGGTCGAAGAGGTTGACAGAAATTTGGAGCATTTGCAGTTATATAAAAATTTATTTAAGTAATTTCATGCCCCGGGTAGATTTTTATTTTGCCATTCAAAGATCAATCGAGGAGCAACCACTGAAAATTAGAAAAAATAACAAATCACCACAATATTTTAAAAGTACTGTGGTTTTAAATTGTACTTCCAGAAATGATCCATTAAGAAACAGCAGACAGTTTGACGTACTAATACTTTTTTTTAAAAATCTGGATCTCAAAAACAGTATCAACATGCTTGCGAGAAGGGGTGCCTGCTTAGAAAAAATACTTGTAGAGTATGGGATTAAGGAATGCAGAGAAAAATGAAGGGGCACCAAGGGGTTGGTGTTCTTTTCAGCCCTAGTTCAAATCAGAACCGAAGAAGTGCTGGGTAAAATACATGGACCTCGTCAAAAATAACAAACAGATCAGATTCTTATTTTGTCAGTCAGGAGTATATGGCAAAGACGCAGTGTTATAGGTATGGGTTTTCTATTAAACGCCTCACCTATTTACCGGTTTTGAGGATAAATCACTAAGCAATCCACGAAAGATGCCACAAACAATATATGTCACAACAAAGTAGTTAACACCAACACCGCATTAAACAAAGAAGGTATAACTCGTCAGGTCAAACGGAAGTCAAACGCTCACTCGTTTAAGACCGAATCTCAGTAATTTCTACGTGAATGACTGCCATCACCCATATTTATTAAATTTTAAGGTTAGTGGTCTTACAGCATAACCTTCTTAACACGCAACGATACGAGACTAAAGCACGAAAACCTTATCGTCAAATACAATTAACTGAAACATTACGGAATTACCAACCTGTGGTGACCAGAACACTTTTCCAAAAAACATTTATTAGATGGTTTGACATCATCTAATTTATTTTTTTAATTCAGCCGAGGTTAAAGATATTCGATTTTTAGTTGTGCTAAAACTTGATTTGTTTTTCGTAATGCTAACGGCAAAAAAAGATTAATAATGCCTGAGAAATTCTATTCTCGATCTTAACCTCGTCACTGTCAGTTGAGGGTTGGATATGTTAATGTCATTCCGTCTGTCATACAGTCGTATTAGTTCGGCGATGTCTGTTGTCTGCTGTCTGCTATCATTACAGTAACTAGACTATAATATCATAGGAATGGCGTCTAAAGAATGGAATTCCAGACCAGGATATGATTCCGTTGAACAAGGTGGGAGTGGCTATGAGATGAGAATGTGCGAAGAGGCTGTAGGTGAAAATTGCAACGTCATGTCGGGAAGGTAATATTATGATATTTTCTAAGGACTCCGGCAGCAAATAAGTAGCAAGTCCTGCTAATAGTTGAAGCTAGAAACTGTATCAGCAATAATGGAACGGCTTATTATCTTGACATGATTGTTTTCTGGAATATTTATAAAACATCTAGGAATTAGCTAATATCTATGTGAACGCTTCAAAAGCCGTAGTTAATTATTACAGACGGTTATTTTTTACAATATTTAAAGCGTACTGTCCCAACTGCTCCGATTCGTCTTGTCATTAGCATCAGTGAGACTATGGCATTCCTTAGTATGTTGTGAGGTTGGGGGTAGTGGGGAGGGGAAGGAGATGGGAAAGAGGAAGGTTGGGAAGTACCTGGCTATTCAGATCTATGGTTATGGCGACTATTGAAAAAGTTTGAAAGATGAACGCAGGTACCTAATTTAAAAAGACGCATGTTCAAATAAATCCTGAATAAAAACGCAACCAACCCAATAACACTTTTGGTGGATTACAACAAATTTTATTTGGGTAAGATTAACAGATCTAAAAAGTACAGCCAGTCACCGTATTTAAAATATGTTGTCAGCAAAGGTACAGTAGACATAATTTTAATGGCACTATAGACTAGGCGCTGATCCATACAAGATCCTTGCGGTGTAAATTTTGGAAACAAAAAAAGTATCCAGCAACATTTTCAGAAAATTTGTATTTACCAACGGGACATCCATGGGTGGCAGCGTGTATCTAATGATATTAATTACTGTATGTCACCGATAAAGCCGTCGCGATAAGGTCAACCTCAAAAACGTGCCCGGATCAACTGTCACTTCTCGGAGAATGGAACTGTCCTTGGGTCCTGGGCTGCCACAAGAAATACAATCAAATTTGACACACAGAAGTGGGTTGGTCACAAATAATGGTTCTCCAGCTTTTAAGTTTGCGGTAAACGCGGAACATTTTTACGCTGATTTTCTACGTTTGAAGACCTCCCCGGAAGAAGGACCTATATGTTAAGTCATTTTTGGTCAGGAGAGACAAAATACAGTTTCATGCTTTTACATTCAAAATATATATGTAGTTTTAAATACAACACACAAGTATTCGTATTTAATTAATATATGTTTTCAAAATACAGCTCATCTATATTCTTAAATAAACAATGTTTTAGAAAAGCAAGAACGGAATGAGTAAAAAAAACAAGTTTTGTTTCATATCTAGCAAGGAAAAATGAGATGAGTCATAATTTAAAATAATGTGCTATTATTTTTTGAATAAGGAAATGTGACATATGACAAAATTTCACACAAAAAAAACGAAATTTAGCATTGGTTCTCCTGAACATCTGCGTTTATTGACTCATTCCGTTCTTCCCTGTCCACACAGATATATGGGCGAGAATAATGAAAAACAATGCAGTTTCTGAAAAACAGTTTATATGTTGCACGATAGAATAAGGGTATATTATAATGTTACTTTTCTTTTCACTCGCAATATTTTACATCACAATACGGTGCTGAAAATAATCTTAAAATAGTTCATATTGCACATCATATTTAAAAACTGTTACACTTATTGTCAGATAAAATAAAACGGACCGAGTAAATTGCCATTTTTTCCTGTTTTAATTTCACCTTTTCTTTATTAACATACTCTTCTCCACATTCCTCTCCAACTTACACACATTACCTATCCAATTTTCTACACCGAATATCATTTTTCCCCATTGTTTACGACATTAAAATTTAGAGATGGTTTTTCCACCTCGCGTCCGCCATTTTAAATAACATAGATCCTTACATGCTTTTAAAAAAAACGATTATAAATATTAATCACCATGTGTTACCAAAAAAAATGTTCAGGACTTGTGTAATACTACACACGTTTTTTTTTATTATGTACACCGCACAAGTAGTCAGTAGTGGGACTATGGCAGCCCTAATGTTGTGAAGCTGAATGGAGTGGAAGAGGAAAGAGATGGGCTAGAAGAAGTTTGTGAAGTACCTGATTATTCAGTCCTGGTCACTAAATATGGCTGAAGCCATTTCAAGCAATGTTTAAATTATGAATGGTGGTCTTTCACCCGGGCGAATTTGATGGTATCTCTCATTCTGGAACGTGCCACAAATATGCTTTTTATTTATTCATTGATTTACGCCCGTTAAAGGCTTTTAATTATATGAAATTCAAGTTTATATTTTGTGATCGTGCCAAATTATTCGAGCACGTCTCGACTTCTTCTTCCATTCACTTTCGCATCATATATTCACTCTCAGCCACGGAGATCATTCAAATATATTATACTAATTTAAGCGTCCTTTCTTAATCCTATCCATTACGCTCATATCAGCCTTGCATTCTTTCCGGATATCCACATTTGTAATAATGTTTAAATTATGAATGGTGGTCTTTCACCCGGGTGAATTTGATAAATCTCATTCTGGAACGTGCCACAAATATGCTTTATATTTATTTATTGATTTACGCCAGTTAAAGGCTTTTAATAATATGTAAAAAAAAAGTTAATATTTTATGTATTCAAATTATTTGAGCACGCCGAGATTTGAACCCGCGAAATCTGAATCCGAATCCGAGGATCTTAACCTCTCAGCCACGGAGATCATCAAATATATTATACTAATTTAATATTAACATTAACTATTTAATTTTAATATTAACTATATTAACTTCGGTCCAAACTGAAAACTTACCTTTACAGACTCTCATATCCTTAAATTGAATACTGGAGTTAATTAAGGCTCTAAGTGCCAAAAAATTAACAACTTTCTTTTTTACACAATCGTATTTTATGATGTAAATAAAATACGATTCTTTAAAAAACAGTTTTTATTTTTTTGGTACTTAGAGCCTTAATTAATTCCAGTATTCAATACACTAAAAGAATCTCAACATAATCTGTCTCTCGACGAATCACCTTGAGATATTCAAGTTTTAACCAAATCCTGTATTGTACGACAAATTCAGAAAGTCCATTTTTTAATTTCGCTCCCATGCCCTGAATCGGAAAAATAAAATAAAAAATAAAAATCACAATTATAATTTTAAGTTATTAAGTGTCTATCTGAAGGGACCTGCCAGGTAAGTATGTTCCTGTATATTTTATTATTTAACTAGGAATCAATATGTAATAATAGAAAACAAGATCTGTATAGCGCCCTTGAGGTGATATTTCACAAAAACGGCGCTATACAAGTCATCTAAATATTATTATTATATAGTCCCTTCTCCCAGGGAGGTGTACGTTTCACTATAGACTTTTTCACTCGGTCCATTGGCGCCTACCATCGAGAAGTTTTCAACAATTTTGCGGTTGGGCGGAATGCACAGACAAGGTTGACTAGATTCTGTGACTGCTTTTTTGTTTCTTGCGCCGTGGTGTTGATGACCTAACCGCCACTGCACGTATTTCACGACATTGTTGATAACGGTCGCTATTCCAAACCGGATATGCCCTTGTCTGGTTTGGTAATGCGTGCGAACGCTAAATAAATAAGACAAGTCTATCTCAAATAGGTTAAGGGTCACGCCGCTCAAATAAGGATCCTGGTCCAGGTACTGTTTGAAAGCAGCTTTCCTGTTACGAATAAAGCACAACCTTTTGTACATTTATCATCCTTTGAACTAACCTCCAACGCCACAGACCTAATCTGTGTTTTTGAACAAGTGCTACTGTCACATCTAAAACTCCATTCTTCTTCTTCTGGTGGCGTCTCCTTTCGGAGGCCGGCTATCATCAGGGCAACCTTCGCCTTGTAGGCTGGAACAACTCTGCAGAACTGTATTCTTACTAGTCACTAGACTTACGAAGCCATGGAGTGCGGTATTACCCTCTTCAATGTATTTTATCAATCTTCTCCTGGATTATCAATTGGGTAATATTGTTTTCTCTTTCTACTCTCTTTTGATTCCCGGGTTACGAATAACCTGACAATATTTGAAATACTCGTACTGCCGTCATAATTAGCGGAAGATGTTTCTTGTGCGATAATGGAGGACTTAGCTAGCAGAGCAATTGAACCCATGACGCCCGAGTGGGAATCTGACGCGTTTGTCCACTCAGCTACTAATGGGTTCATTATTATCCTACCGCATGATGTTCAGTCGTCCCTAACACTGCAGTGCTTCCGGTATGTTCACCGAGAGGCGAGTTTTCGGATTTGCAATCCTTATTAGAACCAGGGTGGAAGGAATGAGGGCAAGGATCAACAACTCTGGAAATGACCTCATCATGGAATCCCGTCAGATTTCGAATTCTAACATAGAAACTCATTGGAGTAAGATATTGGCCCCATCAATCTTAATGCTGCCTGGATGAACTCCATCTTGATGGCCTTCTGTCGACATGAGATCTTAATAATATCCTCCATTAACAATTTTTACATTTATTATTTTTATCTTTTCCTATGAATTTTTGTATTTTTTTATTCACTCTTTTTCTTTTTTATTGTGAATATATGTATTAAAACTTTATTTTATGTGTTATTATCAATAATGGAATGTATTGCATTGCACTTATCCTGCATACCTTCTGGAAAAAAACTTTTTTTTTTCATTTCTCATAACTTGACCAAGATATTGAAGTTTCTTCTTTCTATTGCAAGTACAATTTTAGGATTCTTGGTCATTTGACGAAGAACCGCTAAATTAGTTAATCTACCTATCCACCTATCCAGGGTATTTTGAAGATGCGTCTATATAATCATATTTTTACTTTGGTTTAGTGTCCAAGTTTCAATGCTGTACAGAAGAATAGGGAAAACAATGGGACAAACATTCTTTATTCATCAATTAACAACATTCATAAACAATCTGTAATTCCAATACCACTCAGAATTGTCTAATCTACAGAATTTGCAAACCAACGCAGGCTCTCAGCAAGTGTTCAATGTTTCGCCCCCGTTACTTAATAATACCAACATGTTACGTTTAGATCTCCTTAGCATGTGAAGATAAATATGGTCGAAGCACTAAACGCTATTTCGGCGGAGCAAAAAATCTCGGCCCACCTGATGCGACCGAAAGCGTGGCGTTTTTTATTCTTCTTCCGTGATTTGTATGTAGGCCAGGCAGCCTGAACTTGGCTACAAGTGTTTGCGGGTAATCGCATAGGTACCTACGTAGATTCTGCAGGCGGACCGAAATTAATATTCTAAAAATTAATTTAAAATTTGAAGATAAACGTTGCTGAGTTACAGACAACCCGAATATATAAGAACTCCATCTACGGGCACTACGCGCTGTTATGTACCTACCCATACAGGAGATAACACTTTGGACCCATTTGGCCGACTTTCTATTATCCACAGAAATTTTTTATCGCCCCTAAATTATTTTTGTTATGATGAACTATGTATTATGTAATTATTTGGGTAATAATCTATGTTAAATAATAAATGTAATGTTGAACTTTACCCCAACTGATATTGACATACCTTGTAGACATTCCATCACTATATGAGACGGTTCATTCTGAAGATTCAGTTAGTCTCACACAGTTAATATCAGTTGGAGTAACACTACGCTTCTGGTGTAGATAATTACCCTGTAAAACCTCATACTATGAAATAAATACAAATAAAGTACAAGTAAAGTGTTTTAGTACAAAATAATCCATAACAGCGCTACTAACATCCAAAGCTGCAGAAAACATGTTCAAATAAAACAACAAACGTCGATTCTGAATTATTTTTATTGCAAATGGTTAATCATACAATAATAATTGATAAATAGAATTTTTTAAATGATTTAGAAAATCAACAGATCAAAACGCTTGTAACTTATTCTACCCCGTTCGTTACGCTACTGCATAAAGATGTGGAGAGATCGATAACTACCATATCATATTATGACGTCATTTGATTCGAAATTGCGTGGAGCTCTTACCATTTCAATTTGAGTCGGTTTTCATCAGACAAAAAAATCCAGCTTAAAAAATTATACTGCTTTAAAAAGTGTTTTAAGAACTAACCATTTCTTACTTATTAGATTTTTACGCCCCGGTTCGGCGTTGGTTTGGTTACACCGGACGTAGGCCTTTAAATTAGACGCATAAAGGCTGATTCACACCAACGTCCGGTTCCGCTCAGTGCCGATATTGTTCCGCAAGAGAGCTTATTGATATGGTATGAATATCAATCAAGGAGTATGTGCCAAGACAAAGTTGTATGGCACTATATCCTTCTGCCCACCCTTGTGATATTGAACTACTTATTTAGTTAAATAATTATTTTGAAGTGTAAAAATACTTACAACGCAGATTATTTTTTTTAAAACCATTTTTTAACACTAAATAATATTTTTAAAAATTAATAATTTATAAAAATAATATTTAGTGATAAAAAAATGGTTTAAAAAAAAAACTGCGTTGTAAGAATTTTTACACATCAAAATAATTATTTAACTAAATAAGTAGTTAAATATCACAAGGGTGGGCAGAAGGATATACTGCCATACAAATTTGTCTTGGTACATACTCCTCGATTGATATTCATACCATATCAATAAGCTCTCTTGCTGAACAACATCGTCACGGAGCGGATCCGGACGCTGGTGTGAATCAAGCTTAAGCCGTGGTTATAAGGCAAGTTTTTCGCTATTCCGACCTCACGCCACGCATATAATTTACAGCTTGTTTATAAGTAAGGGGGCTCGAGCTAGACAGCGAATATTGTTGAAAAATAAAACTAAAGTTCTTCATTTGGTCCTAACTATTCATATATTATTGTCAATCGTCAAAGCTATTCCACACAATGTTCCTTGAAAATTCATACTAAAAGCGTTCGACTTTTGACGATAATATTTATTCCTGCTTGCATTATAATGAAATTTAGCTCGTCCTATAGAATTATATTTGTAATACTTGGTTTGAGGGTGTACAAGATAAGCGGCTGCCCGTTTCACTTCTACTACAGGTTGTAAGTTCTAACCTGTATTCACCTGCTTGGATATATCTAAGTACCCGGCTATTATATCACATAGTTAGTTCACTGCCTGTTCAACGATTACACTGCGTAATCTCTGATCTCTGGAATTAGGCGTTAGAGACTCCATGAGCACACCTTCAAATCGGTGCTAAATTTTACTAAATGCGATACATAAGAAAGATGGTAAAGTATCTACAGGTACTATGTTCTCTGCGGCTTAAGATTACAAACGTCTTAATAAAAAAAATACGTGAGATAACACCCTTTTAGATTTTACAAAATAGCTATGTTTTTCTCCAGTTTTAGGCAATAATATTTAGATAATACTTGAAAAATATATCCTATGTGAAGGCAGGGGAATTCGTATTTGTTTTTTTTTAATATTTGGATTTTGTACAGCTTTGAAACCGAATAACGTCGCAGCACTTAGAGCTGACATGACCACTATCATAAGAAAAAAGTTAATTTATTTGTATTTATTAGCTGCGCCAGAATCAAACTAAGAACTTTTTATTTTACCACATACGAGTGTAAAGGCAGGATTATTGCTAGGTAGAAATGTCTTTAAACCAACCCACAGATATATTATGATGAAACTTCGACTTTTTTTGTTTCACGTATACTATTTTCAATAAAGATAAAAATAACTGCCTGCATCCCATCATTTGAAACGGGTGTTGGATATTGGAAGGGTATTTTTCAACGTAAGCCATAATTTACTCTGCCTTGGGTATCATAATATCACTTTACAGTTTAAGACGAGGAGGTGTCAATGACGTCACCGGCCTCCTTTGTTTTGGTACACTGACTACTAGTAGTTCTTAGAGATAAAATTACAGAAGTGATCTCTATTTTATCTGCTGTGCTCCAGTCAGACTTATGAGTGAAGCTTTCCTATTTGCACAAAGGTGTGATGTTCTGATTCAGTTTTGAAATTGTTCCTTAACTTTCGCGCAACATGGCCGCCGGTGTAAGTCGTGATTTTACCCGTCACGTTGTTTCATTCAAAATCACGCAATCACCTTGCGTATGAAAGTCTCAATGCCCCGACAGAAAATTTGTGGCCAAAACAAAGACATGAGCTTCGAGTTCGTGGTTCGTGGTATGTTAAAATGATCTCCTGGAGATTTAGTTTCATTACAGAAATACAAAATCTGACTATTAAGAAAACTCATTGTTCAAGAAGCAATTTGATGAGGACACCAAAGGTTTGAGCTTTGACTTTGTGTGGCTTGTGATCTTGCAAATTGGTCTTTGCTTTGCAGTGATTTTGCTTTATTATGGAACCAATTTAAGTAAAGGAACATCGCAGAGTTTCATCACTACAAATCACAACACACGCAAAGTTCTCTCGGAAGAATGGCGGAAGAGAAAAAAGCTGGGGCCTGTATTGGACTCGTCGAGAGGGCAACTGGTGATTGGTTTCTGATCACCAAGTCTGGGAAGTAGAACGTCGGTGCGGGGCTGGTCTGTTTACGAGTTGCGATTGCTAGCTGTGGCAATTCATATTCTCGTACACTGTGCTGAGTGGGACGCATAGACATAGACTCGTGAATATTGACAGGAAATTATTGTGAGTTGTGATTATATCGTGTAATATTAGTAATCTAGATATGTGTATAGTGTATTAATATGCCCTTTGTCTGGTAGTAATAACAACAACAAAAAATAAGTCTGTAGGACTTTCGGCATCCCCAATCGAGGTATGTTGTGAAGCTTTAGGGAGTAGAAATGGGAAGGAAATGGGAAAGGCAAAGGATTATTTTGACTTTGTTTTTTGAAAGTCGGTTGGAATGTACCTGGCTATTCAGATCTGGTCACTGAACACGGTTAAAACCATTTTAAGCAACGGTTCTATTCTGGATAGCAGTATTTCACAAACGCGGCATTTCTCCGATGTAGAAATTATCTACCAATCAGCAACGTGTTATTTTGTTTAAATTATTTGTGAAATAAGTAGCTCATATAAATGTTATTTGTTTATTTGCACACGCTGGGTTTCGATCCCGATGAGCCTAAGCGCTCGGCCACGGAGATCGTCATAATATAATCGATCCACTTAGTTGGACTTCTCATAGCTAATATAAATTTTACAAAATTAAACAATCGACCGAAATCCAAAATTCCAACTTGGAAAAAATATGCTTAAAGAAATTAACTTTACAAATCAATTAAAGTGCTGCCTGCGAAAGGATTTTTTCAGGTTTTTTTCACCTCGAAACTCGGGGAACGTTGATGCTTAGGGAAGCAATTTATCTTGGAAGGTTTTAGTTCTCGTATGTAGAATTGTACTCGTCAATTGAGTAGTTGGACGTAAAGCGTTACAAGCTTTTTGAAAAAGTTACGATTAGAGGGTTTGGAGACAATGAAAGGATTCAGGGAGAAAAAAGGGTCAGAACTGTTGCACCCACGTGCATGAAATAAGATGTCTGCGATATTCCAAAAACACATGACAAATAATATACTTAATTCAGATGACCCATACTTGTCAGGAAGACTCACGGACAAGTAACAAAAAAATTGATTTTTTTTCCAGAACAAAGTTGAATTGCGCACGATCATCTTATATCCTTCGATATTTTTACTCGTAGGTTCGTTTTCGACTTGTACCAGACCTTTATAGAATCGTGTGTCGTCTTTCTCCCGTTCACCTAATAACGAGCCCGCAGGCCTTTGATCGAAGCAAAACACTATCGGTGATGAAATTGAAAAGTTACGTAAATATGACAATGTGTTGCAAACAACCCACATGTCTGCAAATAGGTTATCCGACCATGCGATACCGAAGCTTACTGGTTGCATGAATAATAATTAATAATAACTAAAAACTAACGATACCTGTATAATACCGAATGCTTCACAACGGATAATATAATCTTGCTCATATTAGCACGCTATAGAGTTAACCATGTTTGCAATGAGCCTCTGGGGTTTTTTTTTTTTTTAATGAAAGTTTTTTTTAAAAAACCAGAAAAAACATCTTTATTGATGCTTGAACAGCCAAATACATTATTTTAAAGAGCCCTCGTGGCCTACAGTAGGGATCGCGGGCTTTTTAAGGCCACTTCTGCCGTCTAAGAGTCAAAAGACGTAACTAAAATCAGAGTAAACTTTAAAAATATGAATTTAATTTGTGGGGTTTAATAAAGACCAAGAAAATGAAAAAAATAACTCTGTATTAGACCACGGAAAACATTTTGATTTTTATGACCGTCGATCATCGGGGTACAAAATTAAACTAAAAAATTAATACAAGGTGTGCGGTTATATATACAAGTACAGAATAGAGGGAGAACAAAACATAAAATAAAATATCAAAATTTGAGAACACAAATAAAATATTAATTATAACAAAGGAACAGAGACAAAGAGATAGATAATATTAATTAAAGAGACAAAACGTCAACTGAGAAGATGATTAAAGAATAATGATACATTTTATGAGTTTACAGGAAATATACTTAATATTGGACCATTACTATTGGACGAATACTAAATAAAGATTAGTTTGATGTCAAAATTATCAGTCTATTATAAATGTTGTAGGCTGGGTCGGCTTTAGAAATTTTGCATGGTCATACACAAAAAATGAAGGTGTTTCGTGTAAATAAATAAAGAGTATGACGATTGTTTTTTTTTTGCATTGTGACTACTTTTAAAACCTAGGAGTTGTTTATTTTTTAATTCAAAACCACCATAAAGGAGGTTTATTTTTCTACTTGTTCTTTTTAGTTAATTGAAATTTCACGCAAGTGGCTTATTCTCAAATCCTGCACGTTGGAAATGGAACCACCATAGCTATATATATGAATAAATTATTATCTGAACTTGCTCATGCCTGGTGTTAGAAAGAGGTATGCAGTGTTAGCGGACTTTCTTTGGTGTTATTCAGAATGCAGCGTGTTTCCTGTTTGATGAAAACTTACATCATTGACAAAGATTTATTTGCAATTAGGTGCATGCATACTTTATATAAATAACTAATTGAAAATAATTATTAGAAGTTTGAAATTTGCACATATCTTAGGAGGAATCTCAAAATTAAGTAATTTTGTTTTATTAAAATTGGAAATAACTTTAAAGCATTAATGATTATTTATTATTAAATATTTAAATAGTATCAATAATCTAAAACACAAATATGAAATAGAAAAACGCCAGAAACTAAAAAGAACAATGGTCATAACCGAGTTCGTGTCTGTCGTGTATGATGATATTTGTGGTTTAGATTATTGATGGGGAAGATGATGGTTGGAAAGTACCTGTCTATTCAGATCTAGTCACTAAACACATCTAAAACCATTTCAAGCAACGTTTCAAATCTGAATGGTGGTCTTTCACCGGGGCGATACATAGAGTATCTACCACTCTGCAAGGTGCCGCAAATATACTGTATAAAATTTTACATTAATCAAATGTGTTATGACACATGTTAATTAAATAAAAATTGTTTCCGCTCGTCGGGCTTGAGCGACCTCTGAATTCGTAGTCGAGTGTCTTACCACTCGACCATGCAGGCCGTCAAGTAAGATTAAGTTGTTGGGATATGATAGTATTAATACAATAAGCGTGTGTCGTACGTGGTTCGATCAATCGCCGCGTGGGGCGCTAACGTCTGCAAAAACATCTGGTTGATTAATCAATATTTTCGTAAATAAACTGTATGATACAAAACCACACAGCACCGCCCTTTCGAACTTTGAATTATTCATTCGACGTTCAATAAAACGACGCACATAATATAATACCTACCGCGAGAGTTGACAACTTGACGCGCACTAAACTGAGCTAAAATACGGTCACAGTGGCCAAAGCGTTTACGAAGGCGGGCTTTTATGAGGTGTTGTGCCATTTTATGGTTTCCCAAAGCAAACGTGCTTCAATTTCACTCATGCAAGTTTTATTAGTCCGATCAACACATTTTCACCGCTCGGTTGATCAAACAGATTGTGTTTTTGAGGTTTCGAACGGCACGATTACGTGAGGCTATTTTTCCTTTGCCAATTTCTAATAATTATTATTATTAAAATTTCTACCGAGTTCTGAAAGCCGGGCATTTCTCAGATATTAAAAAAAACTGTAAATTTTGTTTGAAATATGATACTTACTTTTTTTTTTTTTTTTTATATGAATACCGCACCAAGAGTCTCAGACTGAGTTGTTGGGATATGATAGAGCCAGTGAGACTATGGCATCCCTAAATAGGGTATGTTGTCAGTGCTGAAGGGCGAAGGAGCTTATTGGGATGGTATGAATATTGGGAAAGGAAGGGTATGGGATTATACAAATTCAGATGGCTATTTGGTAAATAAACACGGCCAAAGCCAGATTTTTTTTTTATCACAAAGCAACTTTTCGATTCTGAATGGTGGTTTTAATAAAAACCTACCGGGGCGATATTATTAGAGTATCTAGTTAAACTCACAAGGGGAACGTGCCGCAAATATACTTTTATTATTTTCATATTAATGCGGAACAAATCGGCACTGAGCGGAAAATGTGTTATGACACATATTTTAAATTAAATACAAAAGAACTTTGAATTATTCATTGACGTTCAATAAACGCACATGGGTTTGAACCCGCTAAAAATACGGTCACTTTGGATTCGCTTTAGTGTTGTGCGTCTTACCAAACGTGACCATGGAGGTTTTTGAGGTTTCGAAAACTATTTTCTTCTAAAAATTATTACTTGAAAATTTCTACCGAGTTTTGAAACTAATATATTAAAAAAATATTTACATTTTCAGATGTTGCTAGAAGTAAACCTGATGTAGAACAAGTTTATCAAATCATTAAATACTTGATGGACATGACCTGGCTTTTCAAACATTGTTTTCCTTGTTTTCCTCTGCTTAAATCTCATGCTCCTTTTAAAACGATGAAGGTAAGATAATACCTCAGAGCAATAAAGATAAGTAATTAATAAGGAAGCAATATACCAGGAGGGACAGCTTTGGGAAACAGTGTAGTCAGGATTGTTGATTTTTGACTGACCTGACCTGACTCGGGCGTGGTTAGGGTTTTCACGGCACACCTTTTTACATCCATTCATAGCACACCTTTTCACAGAATTGTTATCAACAAAAATATAGGATATGACCTCAAAAACCGTTGAGCTATGTCGCATAACAAAACGTAGTGGATGGAGTCACCGTAAACGCGGGAGACGGAAAACATGCTTACATACCTAAAAGTGGGGCGATATTATGTGACAACTTGTATTTTCTCTTTCTCTCTCACGGTTTACGATGTAAAATCCCAGAGAATGTGATTTATCGTAAATTTGTATGGGTTGGGTAAAAATATTTAGCTCTCTCTCCATATGTATTCTTACTCCAAGGATAATACATTTACATTTTTGATTTACAGCTTTTTTTAAATAATAAAGCTCTAAATCCAGTTTAACCCCTCAATACGATAATGAAATGAATATATTTAATTTAAAAAATCCAACTTTTATCTGCAGTTTCCGCAGGGATCAAACTTGCACCCATCAATTAAAAGATTTGGTTCTATATCTTTACCATCAAAAAAGTCAAAGATGTTATCTTGAGTTCTTAACTTGTCTAATACTCAGTAACGTCTTGCTCTGTAGATAATATAATAAGATAAAACGTGATATATTCAAGCGAATTTGAAGATTATCTTCTCCAAGTAACATCGATCTTCAGGTGTTGAAGCATCATCTATCATTAACGTAAATGTAGGCACTTTACGATAATATATAACCAGAGAAGCCTTTTCCACAATACTGAGACAAGTCCAAAACGATAACTTGCATTGATAAATCTCTATTTATGTGCCCATCTCTTACAGCATTTCAAAATTTTCATTAGAGGCCTATCAAGCTTTTCACCATCACAATGTACAAACAGAGCAAGAATTCTTTATTAAGGCACTTGCATATTTTTGCACCTCGATGGCAACAAATCCGTAAATACCGGAACCAAAGTTCAGTGATTTAACCAATATGCTATTACGCTAAGTTGATCGCCTTTGGTAGGATATACCGCAAGATTCAAGAATCCTAATTGAGCAGCTGATCTTGACTTGATTCACTACTACACTCAACCCATTAACTGAGTGATGGATTCATAGTAAAAAAGGCACAAGTACAGTTGGATCGGGAAGTAAGTGCAGTATTTGACCTTGTACTAACTCTTAGGGTCGCATTACAGATCGTTCAACGCATCAAGTCTGTGTCCACAGTATCCAACTGCTCGCAAAGAAAGCGGAGAACATTGAGTTTAGCAGGTAAATGCATTTTGTTAAAACAATATAAGAACGTTCCCACACTCAGTTAATACTCGAATAGACCAACACCATTTTATCATCTAGTAATTTTGCACGGGAGTAACAAAGCCTCGATCGTTCAGTCTCAACATATCGTGTTTGCTTGCGATAATAGGGTTTTGTTGTTCGGTAGTGGTGTTTATTTCCTTTCTGGAAGTAAAGTTGGCCCTTGATTGTACACCTATTCATGGGCGCGGTTTCTGACCATATTACGTGAAGAACCCAGTTATAGGCACGATCTGAGAGGTAGTTGACTGCTGAAGTATGGAGTTACCTAACTCTTAAATTACCAGGGAAATAATTAGATAGTGAATAATATTCTCATAAAGATTCCGAGAGTGTTTTCTCACCTTCCAGTAAGTACTAATCACCAACATTATTTCTACCAGAATGCCTGTCTATACATTATGTGTAATGTTAAACACCCAAAATAATACTAGCTTTCAAGGAATGGATAGTGGTTTAAAAATTAGATAATAACTTGGTTGTGTCTCAATCTCTATGACCGGCGCCTAAAGACAGTTTTTTTTAACAGTTTGACAGTTTCACACGCTTTTATAATATGACTTTGATTTTGTACTTCGATATTTTTATTAAAAAATGCATTTATACAGTGAAACAGCTAACAGGTAGCTGTAATAATTGCTTGTTCGTCTTGGTTAGACCTAACACGCAACGATGTCCTGTACGACGATTATGTTAAAACAGAAATAGTAGATCGAGAAATAAAGGAATGGACAAAAGGAATAAAATATAAAAAACTAACCAATTGGCAATATTGCTCGGACGATGAAAAAAAAATCTTCTGGGTCGAGGAACAAAAATGGCTCAAGGCTGCTTTGGAACCTTAAAGGCTGATTCACACCAACGTCCGGTTCCGCTAAGTGCCGATATTGTTCCGCAAGAGAGCTTATTGATATGGTATGAATATCAATCAAGTAGTATGTGCCAAGACAAAGTTGTATGGCAGTATATCCTTCTGACCACCCTTGTGATATTTAACTACTTATTTAGTTAAATAATTATTTTGAAGTGTAAAAATACTTACAACGCAGATTTATTTTTTTTAAACCATTTTTTTATCACTAAATAATATTTTTAATAATTAATATTAATATTATTTAATGATAAAAATGGTTTTTGATAAAAAAAAATCTGCGATGTTAGTATTTTTACAATTCAAAATAATTATTTAACCAACTAAGTAGTCAAATATCACAAGGGTGGGCAGAAGGATATACTGCCACACAACTTTGTCTTGGCACATACTCCTTGATCGATATTCATACCATATCAATAAGCTCTCTTGCGGAACAATATCGGCACTGAGCGGAACCGGACGTTGGTGTGAATCAGCCTTAAATCCGATATTTTTTTTACGGATGTCTTTAGTTTTCTGTTTTTCATGCAATATATTCTAAATTTAATAAAAATAATACTTGGCTTAATTGTGTAGCGCCATTTTTGTGATACATCAACTCAAGAGCACTTAACAAAGCTCAAAAAATGATACCTAAATCTACAGCTAGAATTAACTCTTCTTTATTGATTTATACATATTAATTGAAGTGTGTTGCGTTAGAGTTGTGGCGCATAACAAAGATCCGGGAAGAGTTTAAGGAACTTGAAGAGTCCTCCACTCGGCATTGAATAGACAATATTGCTGATAATGCTGTCGATTGCGATACCAAGCATTTTTTTCAAATTGCCACCTGTGTTGCCTAAGTGCGGAGGCTTAGTGTGACACCGAATCTGTCAGACGAGGGCTGGTTAGATAATAATTTGCATAATTAAGCCGGGTCTTGATAATTTGTTTGACATAATTACCGTGTGTTCAAGCTTGCAAAATAATTATCGACTGCCTATCCGTCATAGTAATTATTGTTCAGAGTCGCCAATTAAAGCGGGAGGATGTAGGCTTGTGTTCATAATAATTAATGAACTACTTAGCTTTGCGGAATGAAACGTAATTACTGGGAATCGGTAAAAGAGCTTGTGCAAGTTGATGATGCGTAGGTATTGGAAATGTTATATATTATGCATGCATTAAGGGGCAGTCTTCTGTATCCAGTTTTCCGTGTTCTCGCGTGAGATCTATTTACTTGCATGTTCTTTCAATTACTACCGCAGAGTTATAAATTTTAAGAAATAAAACCACAAAAACCTAACTTACTGCTAAGTAATTTCATTTTGTAGCTACACAGTAATCGAAAACATCAATAATAATAATATTTCGATGATTTGTGTAGCGCCGTTTTTGTGAAAAATCACCTCAAGGGCGCTGGACAGATCTTATTTTCTAGTTGATTTTAATATTTATTTAAAGAGAAAATATACAGGAAAATACTTACCTAGCAGATCCCTTAAACATTTAAAATTATAATTTAATTTTTTTGTTGTTATTATTATTATTTTATTTATTTTTTTTACGATTTTAGGGCATTAGAGCAAATTTAAAAATGGACTTTCTGAAATTGTCGTACAGTAATACATCGATTTGTATATCTGAAGGTGATTCGTTGAGAAACAGATTATGTTGAGATTCTTCTAATGAATTTAAGAATATGAGCGTCTGAAAAGGTATGTTTTCAGTTTGGACCAAAATTACGCTTTGTGCATAATTATTGAGACTGCGCGTAAAGTGGTTTACTTGCTAAGATAATTCTATGTTATTTGTTTGACAGAGTAAGACAACATCGGTTGGAACTGTTTTTAGTATTTCCTATTTGTTTGAATTATTTTTTTTTTAAACTTCTTTAGACTGACTTGCGGTGACATAACGGTGTTCCGAATCGGCGGATTAGCGATATCTCTTTCATTTCTTCCTGGTAAACATTGAAAAAAAAATTCTGTTAGGTCAAGTTCCTATAAGTAAATAAGAATATATTCGACATTGTCATTCGTTTATGAGTAACGAATAGTTTTGTAGAGGTAGATTTCAACTCGGTCCAACTTCGCATTGTTCCGAAATAATATTCATTCAGAAATTGTCCATATTATTTATAAATTTGTGTCTAATAGTTCGTGGTGGAATTCCAATTAAATTTGAATTTATTTTTAAAGAACCTTTAACTTATTTATTATTTATTTAGTTTTGGGCATCTTCCGACTTGAACATTTGTGAACCATTGAGTGGGTTTATTGCCGTCTGGGAGACGGGTTATATAGTGATGAGGTTTATTTAGATGTTTTTTTTAAATATACGAGTAATATCATTAGCTTTATTTTTGTTCTTAAACAGTTGGTTATTTTTGATTGTCCCGTCTCCCCGTAAAAAATAAATAAGTGGAAATAAGTCTCCAAAGTTTTTAATCATAATTTCAGATAAATTATTCATATTATTTTAAGAAGTTCCTTACGATAAATTTAAATTTTAGTAGTTTGTTTTTAGTAATCTAAAACTTTATCGAATGAAATTCTTTCTGAAATTGTCGTACAGCACAGGATTTGGTTAAAAATTGAAAATCTGAAGGTGATTCGTCGAGAAACAGATTATGTTGAGATTCTTTCTAATGAATTTAAGGATATGAGAGTCTGAAAAGGTGTGTTTTCAGTTTGGACCGAAATAACGCTATGTACATATTTATTGGGACAGTAACTAAAGCGGTTTACTTGCCTAGATAGTTTGATGTTATTTGTTTGACAGTGTAAGACAATATCGGTAGGTATATCTAAATACATAAATAAATAAATATATATATATATATATATATATATATATATATATATATATATATATATATATATATATATATATATATATATATATATATATACATATATATATATATATATATATATCAATACTTAGTCGAAAAAGTAGTATTGGGTTTGAAATTTCAACCATCGATATCTCAGAACTATTTTTTTCCTACCAGTCACGTAAGTTCTGAAGCCTCGAGGTGCAGCATCTTCCTCTACTACACCTTGCATCAATCAATTGTGGAAACTGTTACCTTCAGTCTCTCATAATTCAACCAAGATATTGGAGTTCTCTTCATTTTACATATTGGTATAAAGCCTTGCATTTCATTTTGACTTTAACAAATTAGCATTTTAACTGTGGCCTTCCCACGGTTGACCGAGAAATTCTCAGTTAATCAATAAATAATTATTTTTTATGTATAACGTTACATAAATGAGAGTTTTATGTACTCTCCATTCTTCTATTGCCATACGGTAAATTACGGCAACAATACTATCACACAAAGGCACCAATGACACAATTCTGTCATAATAATTTATTGTGTTAAATTTGTGTCGACTTTTATACCAAAAAATCGTGTGTACTGTTATGTTACTGACCTAAAGAGATTTTGACCAAATCTTATATGGTTGTGCTTTTTGTCTGTTTTGTGTTTAACGAAACTAATTGTAGTATAATTATGTTCTCGTTATAACGTTGCTTTTAAAATAAGATAAAAATGAGTTTAATGTCTACTTGTCATGGTCAACTGAAATATCTGTAAAGAACCAATTCAAAATTACTTTCTTCTCCTGGCGTGTTGTGTGATACGTCTTTTTGACATATATGGTTTACTCTGATAAAACAGAAACCATAGGATATTTCCTTACCTTGGTCGAGAGATCCAATTTCAGCCCTCATTTTATAACTTTTATTGAAGATCAGTGATTTATTTCTACGTCCTGTGAATCCAATATATTTATTTTAAATAAAATGTTGGGTTATTTGAACATCAAAATAAAACTTGTCACTGAATATGTTCGCGTATTCGCTACAAAACGCGGCGATTTCAACAACACTCTATTCAACACAAGTCCGTGCCAGTGTTTTAATTTTCTTCGGCGGTTGGCAAAACAATATAATTTTTTAAATAGTTAATATATCAAAAATTTTTTATGCAAAGCGCAGTATTATAATTATATTGTTTGTGCCTAAAGCGTCGGAAGGTTGTCGCTATAGCTCAGTGATTTACAGCAGTCGCCCAAATAGATCACAGCTTTCAAATCCCAGTCATACTTTGAAATACGAACAATGATTTCTACTTTTTGGTGACGGTCTATCTAAGGTTTAATTTTCTCGCTACCACGTCTTTGACTTGTTTATTATCTTAATATCCGGGTTTATTCGCAGGTATCATTTACTCCAATTTATTACGTCTCAGAGATTATACAGAGTGGTAGATATCGCTCTGCTGAAGGAACACCATCAAGAATCGAAACGTTGCTTGAAATGGCTTTAACCGTGTTTTTTGCCCAGATTCGAATAAACAAGTATTTTTGACTTTTCTATTCCCCGCCTCCTTCCCTTCCCCACTCCCATCAGCTTCACAACATACCCCAATTTGGGAAGCTATTGTCTTCACAGGTTTCGAGCAGTGACGATTCTTGTTCGATATTTGTACTAAAAAGATATGTCGATTTTTATGCTTCGTATGCGCAGCATTACCTAAGATATTATTGTTTTTTTATAATCCCTTTCGTCCAAATAAGTTTTTTTATAATTTGTCGATAAAGGTTAGATGTGTTCATTTTCTTTAGCAAAAAAAGATTAGTAAAATGTATTCTTTCTTTATTTTATAAAAGAGTGTTCTCACTTGTAAGGTGCGTCTCCACTGCCATTGACATTAATAAATATTGCGAAAATGCGAACACACCTTTGTAAAAGTACTCGCAGGTACCAATGAGAGTTTTGCAATAAATTTTGCAATCAGCGAAATGCCAAATTTAAAAAAGTGTTGTTGTTTCAACTTGAAATTCGATTCACGCTCATTTGTCTTAGAGCTGTCATAATTCGTGTCTCTGTGGCGTGGTGGTTACGGTCCTCTGAGCAAACCAGCAGTCACCCGTTCAAGTCCAGACGAAGGCTACTCGAACTAATCATTGACAGAATCAGCCACTGTGAAGCAAGGACGCGACGTGAAACATGCTGCCGTTTGGATCTGGAGTGCTTTATTTGCTTTGCCCTAAAGACATATACGGATAACTTTGCAGGCGACCATAAGAGGAACTAAAAACACCATGTCTTTTGTTATTCGGCTGCCATTTTAATAAATTTAGGTTTCTTTGAACGTAGTGGTTTTCGTGTTTATGATATTAAGCGATTTGTCGAAAACTTTTAAAAATTTAAAACCTTTTTGCCTTTGGGCAAACATTCCCTGAGCAGACCAAATAATTTATTATATATTATGGAATTCATACTAAAATGTACAAATTTTTCAACAATATCAAACAGAAATAGTGCCACCGGTAACTTGGTGGCCAGCTAAGTCAGGGGTTTTGTGGCGGAATAGAATGTCACCAACTATTTTATTAACAGTCCCGTTACGTAGGGGTAATAATTTGTAATGCTTGACTAGTTCGGAAGACCGTCCTTTTCAATGAAATGAATCATAATTTTAACATTTTATATCATTGTATTATATACTATTTACTTATTCATATGTAACTGTGTTTCATAGCATGTAATTGCATGTAAAAACTTTGTTTACTTTTCTACTATCCTGTTTACTGATGTTAGTTATTAACTTATAAAACAGTTTCATTATTTAATGCAACTCTCTGTAAAAGACCACAAGGCGTCAATATAAGATAATCATTAATTTCTGAAAATAGATCAATCGCTCAAAGTGCTAGGTGTCTTTCAAATAACCCAAAAAAACTTTTCTCTGTAAAAATGCAAATCCATTATCAATTGGTTCATTGGAAGAGAATTAGCTGTTCGAATGGCATCCAGGAAAACAACTTCTGTTGATGTCGGTACCTACGTACATAATCACAGTTTAAGGAAAGGTTAGTCACAAAAGTCTCTGGGGTCTTGGTAAAGATAATGCCTTTGGATGCGGAGATTACGAATTTGATTCGGTTCAATTCCCGTCAATGAAAGTCGAGTTAAAATACGAAAGTGTTAGTGATTTTTTCTTTAACGGTTAATATAATACATATCTTTGTTGAAAAGGCAAAAAGACTTAAGCGACACTTTGGTCAAAAATGCGTTAAATATGCAGTTTTGGTCAGATCTTTTTTCTGCATCGCAAGCTCTGATTCTCGTTTGATTCTGAAGACTTTTGTGGCCCTTCGCCATCTCAAATATATTTACCATTTGGGAAAAGGCTCGACTCAAGCGACACAAGTTTGGAACTTTTTTTAGCTTTTTTTCGCTTCATGTAATTCAGTGAAAGCATTGAGTTACCTGAGTCAACTTTTTTTTCAAAATCCAACCAGGTACTGAAGACTTATGAATTTTATTGTAAATCAAAAAAATATGTATGCTCTGTTTTAAACTTCCCAAAATGGCGCTTCAGCCCTTTCGCCTTTCCGGCGACGATATGTATACATTTTATAAATATTGAGGTACTATGGTTCTTGTGTGCTTTAACCCATTGATAATAGAAATAGTTTCTATGGTCTGTGATTGTACCCCATGACCCATGAGACAGTTGTCGCCAGCTCTCAGGATCTAGTAACAGTATAATATAATTAGACCGTGAAAACGATTGGACCTAATATGTTTAAACAGTAAAATTCCGAAGTTGAAAGCAAGCCCTTAATAATATTTTAATTGCCAATCAAGCTTGAATAATGTTCAGATGATAAGTGTGTTAGTTTAGGACAGTTAGGGTTGATCTCGTTAATTTCCTCACATGTCTATAAGGAAGATGTTGGGATTCCTTTCATATGAAGGCATTAGCCTGCTCGAAGTTGACAACAGTCTCATAGCTGAGAATAAAAAATACAAGAACCTACCAACAAAAGATATCCCATTATTATTGTACGTGATTTTTCAGTCTGGCTATTTGATGATGATTGAAAATGTGAAGTATTTACAATGATTCACTTCACAGCTGTCGTTAGGAACGTAGATAAAATATAAAATGACCGGAACGGCCTAGTCTTCTGGTCACTGAGGTCTTGGATCTACTCGCAACAATTGCAATCTGGCCTCAGAAAAATTATTTTACTTTCTATCTTTCTTTTATGCAACTTTTTTACACCTTGGCAAGTGAAACTCAATAACTAAATGTTTGTCAACTTGACTATTGGCGTATTGTTGAAACATCTAGGCCAATCACTCTCGAATAGCAGCTAGAAATCACCATCATTTTGATAAACAGATATTTGTAATGGTGATGCAACGTTTTTTACTTTGACGGTTAATATTACGTTCATAATTACCCCAATCAGTAATCGTACGATTGCAATAAATTATCCCATAAAAAATGACAGAAGATAAACACACTGTTCGTAATTTATTCATAATTAATAATCAATACATTAAGGTAGGATTTTAATTTTGATTTTGTTCTCATTGATTCAATTTCTATTTTGACTTGAAAACACTAATTTTTTTACAATATAACATTATTATTTGTAGTATATTGGCTGGAGTTTCGATGACAAATTCAGAATTAGAGAATTATTTTTTAATCTAATATACAATCATCGTATAGGTACTCGTATATCTATAAATATAAAGATTCCTATAACCTTCCCCTCTGATCCCTCGGAGTGACAACACAAAAAAGTTTTATCTACATATTATTTTTATCAATTTTTTCGCTTTTTAAGTGTAATGCTTTTAAAAAACCTACATCAAATGAAACATGATACATTACTCATTTTTAAGTTATCATAAACATATTTCTTAACGACGTGTACGGCTATTAAATTTTAGCAAGTATTAAAATATAAATTATACCTCTAAAAACCGTTGTATTCACACTTTGTATTTTTTTATTGTATTGAATATTCGAGCAGCTGATCCCCGCTGGACGACTAAAAAGACCATTTCAAATGTTATTAGCTGTGACCCAATTTGGAAACCATCAATAGGATAAATAATGAATTAATTTAGAGATGTGATGTTTTGGATTGTAATATTACTCGCGATGTTTTTGTGATGCTTCCTCGACACAGTTACACAGACGCACTTACACTTTCAAAGGGAGCCGCACTCGAAAGAATTCCATCAACAGTATGTTACACCTCACCAAAAAATAAAATAAACTACGCATTTGTTTTTGAATACTGTGCTGAATGGTCTGATATCTTGACTCGGGATTATATTTTATGTCTCTTACCCGGCGGATAATCTGGGTGGCTGCAGTCTTATGAGATTACATGGAACCTTTCACACACGAGCACACACCTGTGCGGTCAAATCACAGCTGTAGACCAAGCTCAGTCTCCACTGCGGCAAAAAGCTACAGGTATCAATGAAATTCAAGTCACCTCGCCGAAAACAACTTGCATTTCTTACCTGAGCTTTTGTGAGGAGTGTTTTAACGGTTTGGTTTGTTTACTAGGTGGCTGGTTAATTACGCTTTGGTGGGTGAAGTTCGTATCGGAAATTTTGCCAGTTTTGCTTGAACGGTCGAAGAGCCCGGTCGTAGCTTTCGTCTTGTCGTACAATTATTTCGACGCGCGCCAGATTTGAAATGAAAACGTTGGGCTTTGCGGTTCCTAATAATTCAAATCGATTTTAACCGCCACATAATCGAATCGAGAGAAACGGTTTTATTCCATCTAGTCTGAAGGTCATTTCGTAGTAATCATTGGAATACCTTCTTTGCTCCGTGTGTTTTAGTGGTGTATAGAGTATTTGGGTCATGTTTTAAACTTCTAATTTAATTAAAAGGTCAGCACCGGCCTGTGAATGGTTCTAGGGTTGAAACAGACACCGCCTGATGAGGTTTGTTCAATTTACTAAATCTTCATTACTTAACCATTAATTATATCACCACAAATATATTACTTATTTTACTTACACAATCCAACAAATTCCGTTCACAACATCAACAGGTTTTTTTGCTGGAGCAGGCAAAGAGGCCAAAAAGGACCACCCATATCGTTCTATGTTCATAGTAGGCACAACCTTTTTTGTGGACAAATAGCTTTCAAATGTATCATATGTTATTCAATACAATAGATACTTTTTCAAGAGAACGAATCTTATTCACACAAGACTCGCCCTTTTTTTTTTTTTGAAGGTGGGGCAAAGTAGAACCTATTTTTTATTTTAAAATTTGTAAATAAATTCATGTTTTTGTCTAGGTTTTCAAAATTACTTTTGAACAATGTAAGAATGTTTTGATCACTTTTTTATCTTTATTTCGATTTATTTTACATGCATATCTTATTTATAACCATTTTAATTACTCTGATTTTAAAAGCAATACGAATTTGATAATCCACTTATGTATTTGCTAAATTATTTCTCATGTTTCGTGTTTTCGACCAGTCATTAATGACACTGCTCAGAACATAAACCTCAAAATCACCCTATTTAAATTCTCTGTAATGGAATTCATGTTCATTACATCGTTGTTGTGTCCATTTTTAAGAGTAGTACTTCATAAGTAGATAATATTGTTTCCTTGTACAATTTTTCCTTATTCTTCCAAAACCAGACACGAAACTGTTATGTACTCCAAAATTCTCAAACTCAAGTGCCAGTTATGAAAGCTTTTAAAATTCCAATTAAGTGTAGTCAGTAATTCGTGAGTAAAATTGTTTCCTCGTACAACTTTTCCTTATTCTTCAAAAATCAAACACACAAAACTAAGTACTCTAAGATTGTCCAAGTCAAGTACAAGTTTTGAAAAGCTTGACACAGTAATGTACGGGTGAGTACAATATAGAATTCCAACGACTTTTTCTCAAGTTCACCTCTTAGAAAGGAATCTCAAACCAAATAGTATACCTGCGAATCGGCCAAAGGCGAATGACGTCAGCCAACTTCTAATGCTCGGCCATTGCGTTGATTCTTGATTTACGATCTCATTGTTTCCTCAGAGCATGCTGGTTTAAGTTCTACCATGTTAACAATATTATTATTAGTATTTCAAATTGAATTTTTAAAGCCTTCCTTGTTATGTTGGCAGAACGTTTTTTAGCCTTTGGTATGCTGATCGTTGTAGAACGAGCAGGTTTAACGAGGGTAGTGTTAACATTGAGTAAATCACAAAGAGTTGATGTTGACGTTAATTTTTCAGAACAACATTACCAACCTCTGAAAGGAGAGTTAAATTTCACTCGTTGAATAAGAAATTACGATAAATTCATATCGTAACAGCATTGAATCGTTTACGACCCAGTCCGCATCCGCATCTGACACTTCAGTGTTTGAGAGTTTTTGATAAAATTGTAAACTTCGACTGAAACCTCTAACCGTTCGCTAAACATCCCCTTATTCGGTTTCAACATGAGTATTCTACTTCCAATCAACTTCATTTTAGTATCTACTTTTAATTTTGTTCGTGCATGGTGAAATTCTATTAAAGCCTATCTGTTTTGTATTTTTTTTTGTTAACACAATACCAAAAAGTTGGATAGCTTAATATTTTTTAAATTATTTAAATATAAGCTTTGTTTTAGAATAACTTTTCTTTAGAACCTCCTCGTCAAAAAAAAACATGAAAAAAAAACTGAATTATTACGGTCCGTAAAAACTTCAAAATCGCTTTCGAAAATATTCGACTATAAAGCTATTTTATCTGGAACGTTTAACTGTTATTTTTAGACCTGTAAATTATGTTACAACTTCTAACAGCAACTGTTATGATAATACATTGTCCAAAAGTTAGCACGGAAACATAACATTATGGACAATAGCACTCCACGAATTTCATCAAATATCCAATTACATTACTTATATTTATTAAACATAGTACGTGGATACCGCTTTCGTACATCTGTGACCTCAAAATATTATTCAAGAATAAAAACATAATTCGGCAATATAAAAAATGACACGTATAAGTAGGTAATTCAATTCGAGGAAAATATATCTTTGAGTAAATGGGACATTAGCCCATTCAAAGCACAGATATGCCAAAAAAACTCAATTATATTATAATAAGGTGGCATTTTTGAAATTTAATGCGGTCGTCCGGTTTCTTGTTTCGCTTCGTAGTTTTATTTATTTTACAAATGTTCATAATTTTTAAAATACCATAATTATGCAAAAAGCAGTTGCACTTTAATAATAAATTAACAAGAGCAAACTAAAAATTGCAAATAGGTTTTCACAGGGCTTAAGTCTAAGTCATATAAAAATAATCGATTTATCTTAATTAACATTTTTTAATTTTGATTAATATTCCTTGCGATAGCTGTATTTTTTTTTTAATCTGTCAAATTTTTGAATCAACATCACAACATGACAATGAGTGTCTTAGAGCTCAAGTTAGCTTTCATTTTTTAAAGTTCAAGGGTTATATGATATCAATATAAGGTAAGAACACAAACATTTTTTTTAAAATATTTTCAAACCATGTAATTTGATTTTAAGAATTTGAATTCTTCAGTTTTCTCAGATTGGATGATTTTTTATGCAAAAATATACATTTATATTTTTAATGTTTTCTTTGGTTGCCACAGTATTAATAAAATTAATTTATGGTGAAAAGTCTTTGAAACCCATTTCCACTTATTTATTTTTACCAGACAGTTTTCACCTTGCGAGGGGCATCTTCATACTGGCGAAACCGGTCCAATGAAAAATAAATTTGTGGAAATAAGTTACAAAGGTTTTTTCATCATAAATTCATATTAAATGGAATTTCACCACGATTTTTTTGTTGCAAAATTAGAAATATTACGACTATAGACTATTGTGCTACTAAAACCGTCAGTTTTATTACATATACCCGCCTACAGAAGACTTATTTATGCCAGAAGACCCAACAATAAATTAAACACACTGTTTCAATGGTTGATATTTGTTCATATTTTGAATTCAATGATATTGTATGTTTATTAACTTTTGGGATTTTACAAGAGTAAGCACTGTCGATGCAGAGCACCTTATTAAAATATCTGCCTACTGGCACACATCATCTCTCATCTCATTGCCCGCCCTCTCATGGCCCACTCTGGCTGATGGGTTTAGTGGCACTTTTTATGCTAACGTAAATACATAAAAAATGTCGCATCTCAATACAGTGGGCGATGTCTAATACAGTAAACTCAGGTAGAAATCTAAATTATCCAATGATGAAATTACATTTTTTTAAAGTTGATTACTTGGGAAACTGTTTCTCTAATGAAAGTTAGGATGGGTTTCTTTCTTTTAATCAAGCATGAAATAATAGTTCGAGACGATCTAAGTATGACTCGAAAAAACAAAATGATTGAATTCGAAACATGTTTATAATATCATCATTAATAATGATACGATGATAACTTAAAAATTATAATGTAGGTGGTCTTTGAAAGGATTTTTTAAACACCCTTTGATTATGTAAACGACATTACCAATCTCGTGTTTCAATTCACTTTCACTCAGTCTTGGCTGTCATTTGTTTGAGTTTTTTAAATTTACGGATTTTTATTTGAACATTATTTTTTTTAAATTTTTAAATCAACATTAAAGTTTTAAAACGTTATTTACGTGAATGAATTTTTGTGTTTTTACATTAGGAACAGAACAATTTGTTGTTTTTTTTTGCGAAAACTCACTGCGTTTTATCAAAATACATAAACTTTCTAAATTTGCCCACAGTGTATCAGCCTGTTCCAAAGAGTTTTACAGTATAATTTTTTCCATGGGAGATCATTTCTCATTTTTTTTCTTTTTTTTATTAAGAATCCGTTGAATTCTTAAAAACGTCACTACGTTTCTTCTGCAGTTCAAAAAACAATTTTATTTTAAAATAACTGGTAACTGCTTTGATTGCATCCAAGTAATGAGATCAATATTTTAACATTTATATATATGCAGAAACGAAATCTAAATGTAATTTCGATTTATTAAAGGATACTTACTAATCGGAAACTCAGGAAAATAGCCCCTTAATTTTAGATGTTATTTGCTAAAGTTTTTTTGCATAGGTACTCCGAACCGTGTAATTAATTCCTAAGCCGGCTTTTGATGGTAATCTTGTTACGGAAAGAACAAATAAGTGATGACGCGTTCGTTTTAATTCAATTTGGCTTTACTAACGTTCCGAAAGAAACCTGCCAAAAAATCAGGCTTTTTGTGATATTTTATATTTGCAAAACAGTTTTACACCAAGACATTGCAAAAAAACACAAAAATGGTAATCAGAATTACACAAAAATTAAAGTAAAAAGAAGTTTAAAAACAAAAAAATAGTTTTCAAGAAGTACATAATATAGTTATAACTTAATAGCTAGTTCTTGCTTAAACTTGTTGTAGCTCGTGTGAAAAATATCCAAATTTCCTGCGAGGCAGTTAATTAACCTAGTTAGTCTTCCCAGGGGCATCACCATTGGTAAGTTAGTTCTGCACCTGGGAAGAAACAGAAGCCTGTGTTGGCGGCCACGCGTGAAATTATCAGGGACATAAAATCCAATTTCCGCAAGGATGTCAGGTATTAATAATACACCGTTCAGGAGTTTATGAGCAAAAAGCAGTAATGCTATATCCCTCCTCGAACTAAGGCTGCAGATACCCAGCATTCCCGAGATAAACGCTGTTGGAAACAGCCATGGGTAAAAACCAAACTCTCTCATGTAGAGAAACCGTAAAAATTTCTTTTGAATTTTCTCGACCATTAGTACATAGGCGGTGTCCTCTGGCCCCCCCATACCTGAGATCCACTCTCGAGAATGCTACGCACTAAGCTAAAGTAAAGCAGCCTTATCACTGCAAGATTTGTCAACTCCCTTGAATTGTGAAGGACAAAACCCAACATTTTTGTGGCTGATTTGCAGATCTTTTCGATGTGATTATGAAACGTCAAACGAGCGTCAAATACTGTTCCCAAGTCCTTACAAGTAGCCGTATGCTTCAGAGACGTATCTTTCATTTTGTAATTGAAATATACGGTCTTGTGTGACCTCGTGAAGCACATAACGGAACATTTTTGGAAGTTAAAACTGAGTTTGTTAGCAATACTCCAGTCAATAATTGTATTAATATCTTCCTGAAGATGCCTACAGTCTTCCAATGATCTTATTTGAATAAATAATTTTATGTCATCAGCAAAAAGTAAAAAACGAGCGTATTTAATATTATTTTTAATGTTATTTATAAAGATTAAAAAATAATAAGGGTCCCAAATTGGATCCTTGTGGCACACCAGAGTTTGTAGGATACGCGTCGGAGTTGTATGAACCGTAAGATACGAATTGTTCTCTTCCGTTCAAATAGTTACAAAAAAGTTTCATTAAATTTACAGATAATCCAATTTCCTCAAGTCTACTTAGGAGAACTAGGTGATCAACCTTATCGAAAGCTTTCGCAAAATCGTGGTATGATGTGTCAACTTGCTCGTTATTATCTAGTGCTCTAGATACGTAATCTGTAAATATCATCAAATTTGTAGTGGTTGATCGGCCACGTCTAAATCCGTGTTGCTGTTCGATCAAAAACGGTTCGACTTTGGCGTATAAATATTTATGCAAAATTATTTCCAGTAATTTTGCAGGTGCGGAAAGTATTGCTACAGGCCTGTAGTTATTAGCGTGACACTTGTCGCCATCTTTGTGTAAAGGTGTGACTTTTGACAGTTTCCACAGCTTAGGAAAAATTCCATTTTGAATCGTGGTATTATATATATGCAACAGTGGTTTAGACAATGGTTCGGAACATCCCTTGATAACAAAGGGTGGAATTAAGTCAGGACCAAACGATGTTTTTGGTTTCAGTATTTTAACTCCTAAACAGAAATCCGCGGTATCGATGTTATCAATCGAAATGTTTTGCGCAAATGTTGATCCAGCCAACCCCGGTACGTAAGATTCAAAATCAACCTTTTCCTGATTATATACAGATTTAAAGTATTTTGCGAAAGCTTCCGGTATGTCGGCTCCTTCGTATGTGCAATCATTGAAGTTAATGTGATTTAAAAAACCTCCATTACATTTTTTGTCAGAAATATATTTCCAGAAGGATTTAGGATCATGTTTGACATTGTTTTCTACGTTCAAGATATAGTTTTTATGTGCAATTGAAATGTTACGTTTAATTTTTGTACGATAAAATTTGAACAATTCGTGTTCACTTTCCAAAGCTGATCGTTTCCACCGCCGATGATGTATGAATTTCATCTTTATGTCCTTGATAATATCACGTGTAAACCATCTAGGATAGTTTTCGTTTCGCGGCGCTTTTTTCCTTGGAAAACATTGATCAAAGTACGCGTATAAAGTGTCGTATAAGTATTTAACTGCCTCGTCGACATCGGAAAGCTCCAAGATAGCCTGCCAATTGTGGTCACGCAGTTGGCTGTATAGCTTTTTAAAGTCTCCTTTGCTGAAATTCCAACCGCGGAAATTGTTTTCAGAATGGAGATGAAGATTTTTCAACGGCCTAACAAGTTTAAGGCTGATTTCTGACAATAGTGTTGGATGATAATTATCTTCGGGAACCAGACAGAAATCTGATTTTTCTACAATCATATTAAAGTTACTTAAAACTAGATCTAAAGTACGATTAAAAGAATTTAGCACTGTATTCAGTTGTTTCAGTTGAAATAGTTCCATAACATATAAGAGTTCAGTGTTCACTGCACGAGGATTTTGCGATGAATGAATATTGAAATCACCAATCACTAAAATTTTCTTGTCAGCAAAAAAGCTTAAGTTACTAATAAACATTTCAAAAAATATCTTATAAACATTTGTTTTAGATTTAGGTGGGATGTAAACAGCACAGATAAATACACATATGTCTCGAACAATAACTTTAACCCATAGATTGTCATCTCCCGTTTCCAAATGGGAAAGTCGCTCTGCTCGCATGTCTTGCTCATTTAGCAACGCCAACAGTAGACCGCCGCCTCGGGTTTGAGCAGTGCTTCTGTCTTTTCGGAAAACGATATATCTACTGTCGATAATCTGCGCGTTGAATATAGACTCGTTTAGCCAAGTCTCAGAAATTACAATGACATTGTGGTTTTGATTAAGAAAATTTTCCGAAAATAATGTCATCTTAGATCTGAGTCCTCGCACGTTTTGGTACAAAAGTAGTCATTGTGTTTTTGGGGCTTTTGACGACTTTCTTGGTCCAAAGAAGTTCTTTTTTTGTAGAATCGGAAATGTCGTACACCCACTCCTCGGGGCCAGAGTTCCTCTTTGAGAAGTACATCGATCTTCTCTTCATTGACCCCTATTTTGAAGGTGGAGTATTCTTTCGAAAACGCCATGAACTTCTCGGCGCTGCAGCTCAGAGCAGTATTGGCGTTAACGTGGCCAATCACATCCTCCGTTGTCGTGCTAGGGTCCAACCGAGAAACAATCACGTATTTTTGCTTAGGAATTACCTTTATCGCACTCGTGTCGTTGGTCCCGATAACGAGTACCTTGTTTTTCGTGCGTAGAGCTGCGCTGTAGGATTTGTTGGCGGGCTGCTCCTGTGTGAGTGCAGGGCCGGCTCCAGTGTGTGTCGGCTTCGGTAGCGGAGTGCGGGCGGGGCGGGCGGGGCGCGCGGGGGCCAGTGCGGGAACAGCGCTAGTGCTCGTACTGGCCAGTGCCGGCTCTAGTAGAATCGGAATCGGCTCGGGAGTGTGTGTGCTCGTAGGTATAGGTGTAGTTACCTGGGTCGACGTTTGTTGTGCTCTGCGGACTTTGGACCTGGTTTGGACAGCTCCGTCGCGGTCTCCCGTAGTATTGTTAAACTCGCGAAGTTTGTCCGCAAGTGACAACAGAATACTGTTTTGTTCAGACAATTCTTTACGCAATTCGTCAATGATGTTTGACTGCACTTCGTTCCTCCTTTGAAGTGAAGCTACACTTGTTGAAATTTCGTTTAAGAATGAACGCGACATTATGAATTTAACGACAAAATGAATATAATAGCGGAGCTCGTTAAAAATGCGTGTGCTTCATGCTTCCTACTAATACTAATTGGTTTCTTGAATATGTAAACCTTCGTCAATCGTTAGATTTTTTTTAAATTTTACGTCACCTGGCAATAAATGTACCATTTTATAGCCCTGTTGCGAGGTTTACGATAAGAATTATCTCGAATTCCTACGTCGATACGATTCTCATGACATGTTGTTATGTACGTGCACATTTTTTCTGTTGCGCTTCAATAAAACACGAGTGCCCAGCATACTCATATAAACTATGAATTAAAAGAATAACTTTTTACGCATGAAAACACGATTTTAAATTACAATATTAGATGATACAATCAGTTAAATTCATTCATTGATTCTTGGGGGAAAAAAACCTTTGTAGAATAGTAACTTACGTTGAAAAGTAGTACAGTTTTAATACGATTAATGAAAATTATTTTCGTAATAAGCAAATATTTTGTTTGTTTTTTTTTCGAGTACGAAGTACTAACTCGTTAATCCAACACGAAAACTAATTTGGCATAGATATTTAATATATTCATTCAAGAAACAATCATAAATTGATTTTTTTAATCAAACGGCAATATTTTATTGTAACGTGTAAATACAACGCATCTATTTTTTCTTAAAATCTGTTTGATTTGGGATAAACAGCATTTTTATTTTTATTTTTTTTATTTGGGAGACCAACATTTTACATACAAACTAGGTAAAATATTATATGGGTAGTATTAATATGACCATTTATATTCCACAATTCTATTCATCGTCGGGCTAGCTTTTCTGGTGTCGGATTATCGAACTCGTGCTGTACTTTAAATGCTAGTATTTTAAATTTCTACCAACCTTACCTTCAATGACCGCCTTTGATATTTAATGTTGACGATAACTGATAAAAATCAGAATAATTGCAAATGTTTTAAACTTCGTAATTGTTTAGTCTCTTGCTTTTGTATTTCTTTTCAAATTTGTGGGAGGTAAAGGTTGCAGTGGGTAGAACGCCTCGTAAAAAACCTTACAATGTTCTAACATAATACGTATTACATAAAATACACATAAAGACATACACTCTTACGTACGATATACCAGGATCGCACGTTGAACAAAGTAAAAACAATAATTATATCTTATATCATCTCACGATTGTTTCGCAATGTTTTCACACGACAACTCGTTACCAAGGTCGGGGAACTCTCCTCAACTCTTATGCGCTCTCGTTTCTTGATGTTTTTTACTCACATTTTATGCATTAGTCCATAGTCTCTGCAAAATATGATACAGCTTTTTTTCATTTTTCAATATCAAATGGCTTTATGTTAGTTCATGATATGGATTTCACGTTACGATGTGAGAAAAGCTTGTGAATTTATATCAGAAGTGTGAATCATTGAGCATGGTATTATATTGCTTTCCTGTTGTTTCTTGCAACTAACCCTATGGGAGTTACCTGAAACCGTATTTTAATATGATCTAATTGAAATTAAATATTTCAGCCATTCTAGAAACGTCAGATAAAATACGAATTTGCGTCTTTGGTCAACATTCAAATAATAAAATTACAGTGCAAAGCAAAAACAACATTTCTCGGGAACATATTTTTTTTTAGTCGCAACTTCTCTGAGCCAGTGGCATTATGGCATCCCTGAATTGGGGCACGTTGTGTGGCTATATGAAGTGGGCAGGGGAAGAGGGTAAGGAGGAAGAAATTTGATAAGTACCCGGCTTTTCAGATCTAGCCAATAAATACGGCTAAAAATAATATTTTTTATGTAATTTAAGTAATAATTAGTTTTAAATGAAATAAGTATCTTTAACTTGGCAGCAAGTGTATTAATAAATATTTATTTAATTTTAACCATGGATCCCGATTCCACCACGAACTAAGCTCTTAATTCGTGGTGGAACTCCATTTTAATGATTTAATGTTGAAATTTTAACTTTATTCCACTTTTTATTATTAAGTCTGAAAATGCCTGTCATACGGTGAAACCGTTCAGGTCTCAATAAAAAATAGTGGAATAAAGTTAATAATTTGGTATTATTAAATCATAAAATCTGGAGTCAGGGTTCTTAATCACGTCACAAGTCGTCAAATTATCCCTGAAAATCGTAAAAAACGTTTTATCGGTTTACTTAGTTTGGTTTTGGTAGACAAACAAACATATAAGACAGAGTTATCACAGTTGTATCAAACATATCACATACAACCTTGAAGTAACAATATATGGAGAGAAAGCTAATCCTTTTTACCCAACCTATACAGATTTGGGATAAAACACTTTCTCCGGGTTTTACGTCGTACACCATGAGAAAGAAAGAGACAACAAATTTTCCCGAATTATCACACCGCTTTAAAGTATTGTTAGAATGTTCTTCGTGTCCCGCGTCTCCGTTGACTCCGCCCACACGTTATGATACGCGAAATAAATTGATATGACTCAACGGTTTATTAGGTTACATGTTATTTTTATTTTCTTAACAATTCTGTGAAAAAGTGGTTATACGAATAAACAAAAACATTACGTCGACATGTGCTATGAATGGATGTATAAATATCCTAACTTTAGTCCTAGTCACGCCCAGGTCTAGCCGAGTCAGACAAACCTTGTAAAAACTGACTACAGCTCTCTCTACAGCGCTCTCTCTTGTATATTCTTGCTCTGAGCATACAACTCAAGTATGTCTCGTAGTTATCATAAATTGTCGATTTTTGCATTTCACAATCATTTTCTTTGACTTAATAATTTATTTTCGATTTTTAACCATTTTTTTTTTGAAGCCACGCCGTTAATTTGTTTCTAAAATGAGAATAAAAAAAACGCTAACTCCGTTGATGAACATAGTTTTGTTTATGACTATACACCTACTCGTGTCCTTGTAATAAAATGATGTCAAAAATAATTATTTCCCAGCTGTAATTTGAGAAGTCGTGCGTGGCGGATTAAAAGAATTATGATTATGATTTCACAAAATTAATTTCTTTAATATCCTTTTTTGCTTTTTTAACCTCGCATGTAAATTCCATTCTCCTTGAATAAAAGCACGCTTCTTTGTAAAATATAATGGACTAGAACGCCGATTATCCGTACTAATTCAAGATCCGAGTAGTATTATGCATAATATAAAGAAAATTAGAAACGCTTTTCAAATATTTATGATACATGATTCGATCCGATTCACATAAAGGTTTTTTTAAAATTTATATGAATACCGCACAAGAGTCTCAACTACTCTCAACCGTCTAGAGCCAGTGAGACTATGGCATCCCCAAATAAAGGGTATGTTATGAGGCTGAAGGTACTGAGAAGGGGAAGGAGATTGGAAAGAGGAAGGTTGATAAGTACCTGGCTATTCAGATCTGGTCACCAAACACGGCTAAAGCCATTTCAAGCAACGTTTCGATTCTGAACGGTGGTCTTTCACCAGGGCGATACTTAGAGTATCTACCACTCTGGAACGTGCCGCAAATATATATTTTTATTATTTTTTATATGAATTAAATGTGTTATGACACATATTAATTAAATAAAAGTTATTGGCGCACGCCGGGTTTGAACCCGCGACCTTTGGATTCGCAGTCGAGCGTCTTACCACTCGACTATGGAGGCCGTCAGTGCAAGTATCAATCGAATAACATAAATCGAATACCGTTTTGAGCCAGTGGGACTATGGCATCCCCATTTGGGGGTATGTTGTGAGGCTGAAGGTAGTGGGGAGGGGAAGGAGATGGGGAAGAGGGAGGTTGGGAAGTATCTGGCTATTCAGATTTGGTCACATGGCTAAAGCCATTACAAATAACATTCCGATTACGAATGGTGGTCTTTCACCAGGGCGATACTATGAGTATCTATCACACTGACACGTGCCGCAAACGTACTATAGTATATAATTTTATATTTATGAAATGCGATCTTAAATAATCTTCAACGTAAATATGAAACAGAAAAAGCCAGAAAAAAACTATATTAAAAAAAATAAATTACTATGTTACGTCAGTGAGCCCATAAGTTTATACAAAGATTCAACAAGGCCAGAGAATTAAAGTACGTCCAATGGTTGAATAAGGGAGCCACCTCTGGGCTGGAGATCCCAAATACTGAGCAAATAAGGAGGATCCGTCTGATTGATAATCCGTTGTTAACAGACCGATTGTTATTTCTAATGCACAGACACAACGTGGGTATGATGAGTCTGTACTAGAGGTATTTCAGCAAAGCTGCTGATTGGAGCCTTCTTGCGTGAAAACTAGAGGAACCCGAAAAGGTTAACGGCCTGCATGGTCGAGTGGTAAGACGTTCGACTACGATTCCAAAGGTCGCGGGTTCGAACCCGGCGTGGGCAAATAAATTTTATTTATTTAATATGTGTTATAACACATGTAATTGATATATAATAAAATATAGTATATTTGCAGTACGTTCCAGAGTGGTGAAAGACCCCCATTCAGAATTGCAACGTTGCTTGAAATGGCTTTAGCCGTGTTTGGTGACCAGATCTGAATAGTCAGGTACTTCCCAACCTTCCCCTTCCTCATCTCCTTCCCTTCCACCTATACCTTCAGTGTCACAAAACATACCCCAATTGGGGATGCCATAGTAGGATCTCACTGGCTCTAGACAGTTGGGAGCAGTTAAGACTCTTGTGCGGTATTCACGTAAAAAAAAAAGAACACCCGTTCCACAGTTGATGTCGGCTTCATGAGTACGACTCGTCATTTCATCCCATTCGAACGAGCTACAGGCATTTGTGTTTCTTCATTCAATCCACTTAAAGGCCTGCATTAACAAATGCCTTTCTACAGTCTCTTCTTTGACCCGCCTCACAGCGTTGCCCAGCTGGTTGGTAATATAGTCCCCGTGGAGGAGGACGGAGGAGATCTTGTGAGGTGACACATGTTTATTTATTTTTCAAATTTTAAATATACGCGTCCAATTATTTTGCCTGTACTTATTTGTTTCTCTGACTCCCCAACTTTGTCAGAATCATGGTGATTCCCAGTAATAGAAGTTATTAACATGATTCGTTGCATCCGGTGGTAAATCATTGCTTTGTTTTGTGTTTCTTTAAATAATAATGTCGTTACAACTGTACACAGTTTTACGACCTCGTAAAAATAGGTTTGTGGTTACAACGAAATCTTTTCAAATAAATGTTGAGCCGTGTGAAAACGCAATCATTTTGATAAATGTTTTGACTTCCTGCCAGCAGAACTGTCCCCTTCTTCTCGTTTCGTGATGTCCCAGACGAACTCTGGATCCAGAAAGCTTCGTCTCTGCAAAACTTGCAGCCGTCAAAATATCGTGATGTCTTCGGCCCCTCATGCAGTGGCATTTTACGTTTAACTACTATCTTATTACGAGCACACGTCAAAAACGAATTGGACGTAGTTATCCAGAAAGCGTCCGACCCCAAAAAGATGAAGCTGAGAAAAAATCGTTTGAAAATATGACGATACAAAAGCATTAATATGCGTAATCGGCATTTGTAAAGCGAATTTCAGTTTTTTTTTCATTATGAGTATAATTATAAACAGGTAATTTATTAATGTATTTTTTTTTTTAAATGTAGTTCAATTTATGTCAAATATCTGCAATGTGCGTTAGTACAAAAATAAATTACTAAAAATCTATTGCATTTGGAGCTTGGATGTTTTCAGCAGATATATATCTGGTTTTTATCAATAAGTAAATCGATTTTGGAAAATTGTGGGTTTGACGCTTTCTGCATAAATACGTCCAATTGTACAATGACCGACCTACATTATACATAATTGCCTAGAATGGTGAACACATCTTGGAAGAATTCAAAATCTTACGAGTTTCTTCATTTAACGTTGTTCATAAATGTATGTATGCTCTCAATTTTATCCTTTCAAAAGTATTTATTACTAACCTTGGGTGATAGTCCATAGATTTCATTTTCTTTTCTTTCGTAACTTAAAGTAGTATCCTTTCATTTTCAAAATCTTGCTTCTAATTCAAACAGCTGATAAATATGACAGTCACATAACGAGAGTGTTCAGTCATATTTTGGTTACTGAAAGAACACGGTTTTATTGCTTTCGAAGTCACGACTTTCATGCTTTATTTCGAGTTCACTTCCTTTGTTGTTGTCTCGGTTCAATTTGTCAACACGGTACTGTGGGTTGACTAATGTGGTTTCTTTTGTATTTTCTCACAAAAAGCCACTAACATTCTTTTGGCATGTAAAATCTCCGGTTTATTGTTGGCTTTGCTCGGTTATATAATTATCTACTTCGGCCTTGCATATCTTTTGGAATCAAGTATTTCTACATGACGCAATAATTATTATTTGCCCACTGAATGTGTACTTCCAGTTTCAGATAAGTGAAAACTTTCACTAGTTACAATTAGATTAGTTAGTATTGTATTTATATTAATTCAAATCTAAATACCTTTCCTTCTAAAGACAATGTATTGTATATGTCTGAAGTCTAACATGTTGTAAGTTTAACGGTCCATTTAACATTAATGCATTCGATATTAGTCACGCAGTGTCGTGGTTGTCGTTGTCTTTTGTTATCAAAACATAATAGGTCGTTTGGAATTTTTTTTCCGGTTCCGGCACTTCCTCCGATATTTCAGAACAGAAGACAGCTGACTTTTATTCCTTTACACTTTGTTAAACAAGAGAATACGATTCAACAAGTCCGGTCATCAAACTCATCATTGAGGAAATCATTTACCTTTCAGCAATGCTACAAGCTTGTAGTATCATATTTGGCAATATTCTGCACCTCTTTCATCAATGATTCCACAGGGGGTATTGAGATTGGTTTGAGGGATTGTGCGAAGCCATCCCTTACTTACCTTTAATTTAAATGTATAGTTTCTGGCCTCATTAATAGGTGGGTTCAAAGCCGGCGTGCGCCAATAACTTTTATTTAATTAATATGTGGCTTAACACATTTGATTTATATACAATAGTAAAATGTATATTTGTGACACGTTCCAGAGTGGTAGATACTAAAGGTATCGCCCTAGTGAACCACCATTCAGAATCGAAATATTGCTTGTAATGACTTTAGCCGTGTGACCAAATCTGAATGGCCAGGTACTTCCCAACCTTCTTCTTCCTCATATCCTTTCCTTCCCTACTACCTTCAGCCTCACAACATACCCCCGATGGGGATGTCATAGTCTCACTGGCTTTAGACGGTTGGGAGCAGATCTCTTGTGCGATATTCACGATAAAAAAGTCTATAATCCAAAACTCGAAAAGAGTATAGACGGTCAGCAGCTCGATGAAGGGCATTGCTTATTTTATAAGGAAATTATTTATTACATTAAAAAACAATTCAGAAGGAACGCAAAATTATTTGATTTCTTCTATGTTCGATGAACTCAAAACCAGGCTGAAATTATTTTAAATAAACCCTCAAATTCCATCAGTTTTAAAGCTTTGGGATTTCCGTCGCAAGTATTTTATAAAGTCATGCTTTTTTCACGTAAAAAAGGTAATCGCTTCTGCGTAAAGCGTAACCTACAAACCCCCAAAATACCTGCCGCATCCGTCATCCGCCATCCGCGCGATGAATGCGAAAGTCCGCGCGTACCTTGATAATAATAACAATTTAATGCTGGCCCTTGAAATTGGCCCAGAAAGCCTCTTCCGACCCGCTGGCCTTAATTCCCTGACACAGTATACGGCGGAGCCTGTTTTGAGGGGTGCTGCTCGGACACTGGACATCGCTGTGTTCGCTGCCACTTTGCGGGGAATGCTCTACGGTCTACAACTATGTCGGTATTTATTCTCGTGCCAGGTGTAATGGGAGTTTTGCTTGATGTACAACAATGCAACTTATAATAAACTGTACATTTTTCAACAGATTTCTTTCCTTGTTTTTACCCCATGTTGCATTGCTTGGTCGGCGAAAATAAAGAAGGCGCGAGATGAGCTGAGCAGTCAACGTGAACTGATGGCTTTGGCTTTGGATTTGAAAGAAAGTTTTGTAAAAGGCATGTTCATAAAGCTAGACGCCAGAAAGCGGAATACAAAGTTGCCTTATCGCCGTTCATTTATTGATATGCAGCTACTACCAGAAAAAAGGACCTCTTTTTTGTCGAATGTTTCTAAATACTTTCATGATTTCGATTCCGCTGTCAGTACGGTGTGTCTGTAAAATACTCTGGAGAATAACTTAAACTACGCTCAGCCATGTCGGTGATACTGAGATTATAAGTTTGAATCTTGAAATTTTATATGTGGCGGTTGAGAAGGGTCATAAATCTTCACTTTTTAATTTTAAGTACCTTTTCAAGACCTGTTAAAATTATTTATGTGGTTTTTGTATTTGTATAAAGCATGTAGTTTTTCAGCCAACGTAATATTTGTTTGAAATTGAATACTAATGCAACGCGGTATTCAGTCAGCTGCTTTTTAATACAAGCAGTTCTGAGCTGGTTATTTCAGCTGTTTTAATCAGTTATGCATCGTATAAATAAATACACACTTCATCGTTTACTATTATTCTTATTGTTTTTACATAAATGGATACGTAAGATTCTCTAAGCAAATGTGTACTACCTATCAATTTTATTTCATACATTTTTGGAAAATAAAATTCAACCTTTTCTAAAATCTTGAAAGATTATTCCATAACGCGAAGCAGTACCATATCCTCCCTGGAAAGGCAAAAGGACTGAAGCGCCATTTTGGGAAGTTTACACCAAAGCCCTTTAAGTTTTTTTTTGTTCAACAATAAAATTCAAAAGTCTTCAATACCTGGTTGGATTTTGGAAAAAAAAAGTTAACTCGGGTAACTCAATACTTTCACTGAGTTACCTGAAGCGACAAAAAGCTAAAAAAGTCTAAAACTTGTGTCGCTTGAGTCAAGTCTTCTCCCAAATGGTAAATGTATTTTAGATGACTGAAGGGCCACAAAAGGCCTCAGAATCAAACGAGAGTCAGAGCCTTCGAAGCCTAACTTATTTTTGACTAGTGTCGCTTAATACCTTTTTCCTTTCCAGCGACGAAATAGTGTATTTTAAACAGTCGTGTGATTGAATTTCTGAAATGTATATAACTCTAAAACGATGCGTTTACAAACCCATTTCAAAATACGTTATTATTATACTGTTATATGACTGCATTACAGAAATATCTGCTTTCTATGTTGTCATATTTGTTGCTTAAAGAAAAACCACTGCTTCACACGTGATTATTTTGAGATTCTGAATATTGCATCACTGTTGAAGCTTTCTTTTCTTGTAAACAAATTTTAAAAACAATTAAAAGAATAGCATTGAAGTGAAGTGCCGATTTCCTTTAAAATATTAAATAAATTCGATTCTCCATGAAAACAGGCGAACCCCTATTTTATGTAAACATTTAAAACTTTGTAGTATTTACGTAAGTAATTAACTATTATTTTATGTTTCATATCATATGTTATGTAAAAGCCCATGAGGGCGTATATAATTAAATAAATAAATAAATAATGCATTTATTGATATTTAATCAACACTTTCTATGTAGGCGAAATTGAAATTTATTATCGTAATATTAGATTTGAATCGACACACGTCGTGTTCTGATCGAATCTGCGTACCTTCACTCGTTTTTAGAATGCTGTGACATTCAAATAATAATTTGTTGAAAATATTTTACTCAGCAGAAACAACGCATTCGTTGACATTGGACAGGGATATGCGAAGGAAAGTGTACGCTATTACTGTTCATTAGTAGAATTCAAAGTGACGTCTAATAAAGTAGAATAAAATATTGTGTAAAGATAATCAAATATCTGTTGAATAAACTTTAATGTTGCATTTTACATTTATGTTACAATGTATCAGTTATACCTTTCAAATTTTCTTACTTTTTAGATGATAGAAACAATAAACTATAAATACTTGTACACTATAATCGTAAAACCAACGTAGCTTTCCATTATCATAAAATATTTTAACACAACTTTCTTTTAATCACTTTGTTTTAATATAGATGTCAACCGGTTTCAAAGGCATCCTTCCATCTTCAGGATAATATCAAAACTAATAACAAATAAAATGTAATATTTGTATAATGTCTTGAAAAGGGTAGGGTGTTTTCGAAACCGGTTGACAAATTAATTAAATTAAAGAAGTTAAGAGGTTTTTTAAATATGGTATAAGTGAATTATTTAATTCCTTCAAATCCTAATATAGCTGAGGTGATTACGTGCTCTTTTAAGCTTAATATTTAATGGGTGACTGAATTTTGTATTCCTTATTTATTTTGAAATACGCATGAGCATTATGTAAGACACAATTACGCTAACTTATGTTTGTAAAATTTTCAACCGAAAAATGCATAAATTATTCAAATATTCAAACGGTATCGAAGGCATAGTCTTAGTACCGTGTGAAAGTTTTAGAAATCAGTATTAGGAAATTGAAGCTGGACTTTTTAACAATTAACATATTTTTTTAAGGCCACACTGTATTTTTGTAGATCAACCTCATAAAAAAAAACAATATCAAAATTTCGGTATTTCATTTTTTAACCTTTTTTCCTAGTGACTTACGTGGTATCGTGGCTCCGTGGAATTAACTGATTGAAGATTAGTTATATGCTAATAAATGCCAGAGTATAATATTACGTGTCCAAATGCAATAAACGTTGTAGATATTAGGTATTACCCTGTGTGGGTATTAATGTTAACAGAAACTGCCTTTTCCAATGTAATGAACGGCATACAATGTTGCTCCCGTACTTGGCTCCGCCAGTGTTTTTCTCTTAGTTATATTGTATCGTTTAGTACTGAATTATTTTTTGAATGAATCTTTCGGCACATTCTACTATCAGAAATTTTATTCTAGTGGCCACAAATTGATTGTTAGTAATTTTAAATTTAAAACAAAACGGTTTTTGATCATTTTTTTTTTGCTTTTTATTTATTTTATAATTCATTATATTTTTTAAGTAATTGGAGCGAGATTTTTTCAAAAATAACTTTAACTTAGTCACAAATAATTGCCAAAGTTGCCTCTCGTCAAAAATCAGCATATTTCGGGAACGAACATTATTTTTTATTTTAAATACTCTTCGGTGAAATCACGATGATATATTTTGCCATTTTTATTTATTTTTAAATATCAGTTTAGTAGGAAACAGGTTCCGTTGTCGATTCTCAAAGCATTGTGGACATTCCAAAAACGAGGGGGCTTACCTGAGATATACGTTTGAATTAATTCTTATGATTCTGTAACAATTATATCAAATGTTTTGATCAGGATGTAAGCAATTTATATTTTAGATTAATAATAAATTACCTTTACCATTCGCATTCTTACCGGGGAGCGATTTTCAAAATTGCACAAGCATTTTTCAGCAATAACATTAGCCGTAAGCACCAGATTTTTTTTTGTATACGAAGATTTAATTACTTCTCGAGATATTTCGTAATATGTTCATCAGAATAAATTAAAATTTACACCTTCGGTAGAATACCCTTATAGATTGCTACACCAAACTCGACTCTATACTTCTTCTGTAACGGCATGCGACAAGCATTATTTTGTGTACCGCCTTTCGAGTTACGTCGTTTACAATGCAGTTGCCGCTGAACACCTGACCGATAAGCACGTCCACTCCGTGCCTGACATCACGATGAATTTATAATTTATTTTTTCGAATACTTATGTTTTTTTACATTTTGAATTTATTTCCTTATAAAAAAAGTTTCGTTGCATTTTTCCTGAATTTAATAGCATATGGATCATAGAAATTGAACAAACTTAAATCAATTCGTTATATTTTTATTACTCAGCCCATTTTTGAGAACGTTTCTTACATTTTTTATTAAACATTGACAAATTTGAAATGCCTTTACATTAATATATATATATTGTATAGGTCAATAAAAATTTTTTTACAAGGTGTCAGTTTTTGTAGGCCATGACTATTTCGAAATATTACAGTCTTCAGCGATGTGTTGTGCTTACCAGTTTCATCTCAGTGATTAAAACTGCACAATTATTATTTAAATTATAACATCATTCGAACAAAAATATATAGATTTCATTTGAACGATAAACGCAGTTTGATTGCCGGCTGAAGTTTTTTGGTAATTTGTTTTTTTTATATATATCAAACAGTTTGATGACTTGTGACAAAGGTTGCCAATGATGGTAGACGTAAAACCACTCTCTTCAGTTCACAATGGATTACTTATATCAACCCGGGTGTATGACAGAGAGGCGTGGAACTGGTATAGGAAGGATGAAAGTAGACTAAATAGTGTAACAATAAGATATCTGAGGCGTATGTGCGGTAAAACCATGCATGACCGTGATCAAAATTTGGATATGCGGAAAGAATACAAGGCTGATGTGAGCGTAATTAATGTGATTAAGAAAGAGACGCTTAGATGGCTTAGGCTTTTAGAGCTGACGAACGAAGAGAGAAGTATTAGAAGAATATACAATGTAAAAGTGAATGGTAGAAGAAGTTGCGGACGCCCGAAGAAAACATGGCACGATCAAGTGGCAGATATTCTAAGCATCGCCCTGGCGAAAGACCACTATGCAGAATCGAAACGTTATTTGAAATGGTTTTTAGCCGTGTTTGGTGACCAGATCTGAATAGCCAGGTACTTCCCAACCTTTCTTTTCCCAATCTCCTTCCCTTCCCCACTACATTCAGTCTCACAACATACCCCAATTGGGGTTGCCACAGTCTCACTGGCTCTAGACGGTGGGGATCAGTTGAGATTCTTGTGCAGTATTTACTATAAAAAATAAAAGAGAATCAAATGCTCGAGTCGGGCCATGTCAAGAGTCAGAGTAACAGAAGAGTATGTATGAGACGATGTATAAATATTAACAAAGCAAGAAATGTGTGCCAAAATTGTGTTGTATGACGGTCCAACTTTTCTGCCTACCCCTGCGGGGAAACGGCGTGATGGTAAGTAAGTAATTTATCTACTTAATTGTTTATTCTTGTAATATAATGTAATTTATGGCGGGCTGTGTTTTATTCTCAAACAATAATATATAATAAGAGAGAGCGCTGTAGAGAGAGCTGTAGTTAGTTTTTACAAGGTTTGCCGGACTCGGCTAGATCTGGGAGTGGCTAGGACTAAGGCTAGGGTATTTATACATTCATTCATAGCACATGTCGACATAATTTTTGTTTATTCGTTTAACCACTTTTTCACAGAATTGTTAAAAATGTATATATATACGTGTATAACATGTAACCTAATAAACCGTTGAGTTACGTCAATTTATTTCGCGCATCATAACGTGTGGGCGGAGTCAACGGAGACGCGGGACACGAAGATTTTAACGGAATTTATTGTCTCTTTCTTTCTCATGATGTACGACGTAAAAATCCAGAGAAAGTGATTTATCCCAAATCTGTATAGGTTGGGTAAAAAGAATTGACTCTCTCTCCATACATTGTTACTTCAAGGTTTTATTGCACACCTCGAAAACAACTGGAATAAAAATGTATTGTTTTAATTGTATATAATACATAAATAAAGATGTCAGATGTATTCTTGTACATTTAAAATACATACAATCGTTCTCCAGTTTGCGAATAACCCAATATACATTTGAATAACACGGTTCCAGTAAGAGTAGGATAGCCCGCGCAAGATGAGCGGTTCATATGAAAAAACCAGTTAGCAATTGGGGTCACCTGTACACCGCACCTACCTGTATTCCATACGAGCCCGCCGGCTCAGGTGGCGGGGAGGGGGAGGGAGGCGGGACGCGAGACGCGAGATTGTGGATTTCGAGGCCTGAACTGCTTCCGATGTCAAGATCATGGAAATACTTCCACGCTGCATCTGGCCTATTCCGTGGGGGAATGACTTCGAGACAAGTGTCGATTTGTCAATTACGAAGTGTCAATTTGCTTGGAAAATCGGTTAATTTAAGAGCATTTTTTGCCGATTTACATAAAGACAGAAACAAGTCAGAAAAAAACACTTTTCGAGTTGTTACCGTCATTGGATTCTCGGTAACATTTCCAGGTATTTGAATTCCTCCTACTAACATCATTTTTAATCGATAAGTAGTGCTTGTGCAATGAGAGATGGACTCAGCCAGCAGATAATTAAACCCGCGACGCCTGGATGAGAACCCGACGCTTTAAACCACTCAACTAACTCACAGTCTTCCATCATTGCCCAAGCTACAGTTTTCGCTTTCAATGTTAATAAACATAATTAAATAATAATGGTTTATGTACGGATTTCATTGTTATTTTGCGATGATGGAAATTGCTCCAATCAATTACCTAACAGTTAGATCGCTTTATTGATCAATGAATGGTTTCTACGTGAACGCACGTAACTTATTCACATTTGTTTTTTTCAAATTAACTGCATACACCAATCGTAACACCACTTCTCCGCCAGGATAAGCAGATAGTATTTAAAGCAACATAGCTCTGTCTCTGTTTTTTATTGATTACCTAGTCCACATTAAGTATACGGCATGACCAAATTAGATAAATGTACTTAAATAGTTTACTCTTTACCTAATTAACCATCACGCCATTTAACTGCATGGGATAGTCAAATATGATGGAATGCCACACACATCTCTCTTGACAAACACTTATGGCTTCATTGATATTCATAAAATCGCAAACCCACAACTACACTGACGTAAATTTAAAAAAAATGACAAGGTTTTGATATGTGTTGTGTACCTATTACGAAGTTAAAATATAAATGAAAATGTGATCTAGTATATAAAGCTCTAAATATCTGCACACTAAGACAGTTAAGCAGAATAATTAAAAGACTTAAGCGTCCATTATCCCAGTTGGACATATTTTGGCTGATATGGTCTCACCACACATTCACCTCAATAAAAAAAGTTTAAAGTGGTATTTATTTAGCTGGTCATGTATAGAATCCAATGTAGCACACAGCCGGCCAAAACAGACACAATAACAGGTAGTGGCTGCAGTCGGCACTGAGAACATCACTGTGGCCCGTCCTAGTTCCAACTGCCACAGCATCCGAGTGGACCACCATCATCCGTACAGGCGACAGGCACATCTCACAAGAGACGAGTACCACTAACAAATGGTTATGATTTGGAATAACCAAACTCACTTACACGATATGCTAATTAATGATGGAAGCACAATCGGCTTTTTTGGAGTGGTGACCTCCTGGGCGACCAAAATATTAATACGCTAAGCGTCCCGTCTGTTCTTTTTGCGCCACCACGCAAATACGATTGAGATTTTTTGCAAAGTAATCTACATCCCTATTCAGAAGGTGTTATTATTATACCGTACGGAAAAAGATTCAGATACATGAAAAGATACGTTGGGTGTCCACAACCAGGAGACAGCCGAATACCCAATAACAATCCTGGTAAACTTTATGGACTGGGCTAGAGTTTTTTTTTAATTTTTATAGTGAATACCGCACAAGAGTCTCGACTGCTTTAACCGTCTAGAGCCAGTGAGACTATGGCATCCCCAATTGGGGTATGTTGTGAGGCTGAAGGTAGTGAGGAGGGAAGGAGATAGGGAAGAGGAGGGTTGTGAAGTACCCGGGTAAAAAAGGTAATGGGTCTCAACTGCTTTAACCAAGAAGTCACAAGAGTCTCAACTGCTTTAACCGTCTAGAGCCAGTGAGACTATGGCATCCCCAATTGGGGTATGTTGTGAGGCTGAAGGTAGTGAGGAGGGAAGGAGATAGGGAAGAGGAGGGTTGTGAAGTACCCGGGTAAAAAAGGTAATGGGTCTCAACTGCTTTAACCAAGAAGTCACAAGAGTCTCAACTGCTTTAACCGTCTAGAGCCAGTGAGACTATGGCATCCCCAATTGGGGTATGTTGTGAGGCTGAAGGTAGTGAGAAGGGGAAGGAGATAGGGAAGAGGAGGGTTGTGAAGTACCTAGGTAAAAAAGGTAAACGTGTGAGATAACTCAATGGGCCTATGACAAGAGAAATCAAACTCTTTTTAAAAGCATATTCTACTAAAAAGACGTGTTTTAAAAATAAAATAACTTTCAAATAAGTTAAGCAACGAGTTTTGAACAAAAAAATTTTCGTTGATTACATTTCTCATCGGTTTATCAAATTAAGTTCGCCCGGGTAATTATTTATGGACTTGTTTGATTGCTCTCACGAAGTCCAGATTTTCTATCTAGAATCAACACCGCTGAGTTATCATCACCCGTGTAAACCGTAGCAAGTGGTAATAAATTTACCTCCGCGGTGGTCGGTAAAACACATTGCTGGACACGTTCGGTGACAGCCGATATAGCCACCAGCCTATACCTGGACACCTACTTCTAGGCACTAGGCACTAGGTACTAGGTACTAGGTACTAGGTGCCATGCACTGCACACTTGTACGGTGCTGCAACAGAACGGTAATATTGAAGATTCTCGATTTCCGCTAACACCGAGATTTATTCTTATTGCTGGTGACCTCCTGTTTAGGTCAGCTTTGTTCCTCTTCTGAAACACGTTGGACATGGTTGAAAACAAAATAAATTGTTTGAGAATTAACGGACGCTCTATTTTAGACCGCACTAAAAACATGAAGCGTCCATGATTTAGTAAACCTCAATGTTGAATAGATAGATGGATGTGATATTTTCGTTCGGGTTCTTCTTTCTCTGTCTTATTGGAGATTGGCTATCATCGCATCATCTGATATTAATCAACCAGTTATGAACGGCCACAAGATACAGCGTTTTATTTTATCACGTGAATCACAACTTTTATCAATCTTCTTCTGGATTATCATTTCTACAATCATCCGTAAACATTTTGTTTGACAAGAAGATTATTCTCTCTATCCGCAAAGGGTATTTTGAGGATATGTCAATATCGTCGCCGGAAAGACAAAAAGGCTGAAGCGCCATTTTGGGAGTTTACAACAGAGCACTTTAAAGTTTATTTTGGTTTACAGTAAAATTCATAAATATTCAGTACCTGGTTGGATTTTGAAAAAAAAGTTAACTCAATGCTGTCACTGAGTTATCCGAAGCGACGAAAGCTAAAAAAGTCCCAGACGAGTCGTTTGAGTCAAGCCTTCTCCCAAACGGTAAATATATTTTAGATGGCTAAAGGGCCACAAAAGTCTTAATCAGAATCAAACGAGAGTCAGATCATTCGATGCAGAAAAAAGAACTGATCAAATTGCATATTTAACTTTATTTTTACCAAAGTGTCACTTAAGCCCTTTTGCCTTTCCAGCGACGATATGTTTATTCACACTTCAAAAACGAATTTATTCAATGCCACCCAGAAAAATAGAGACATTTTATTAAGGAACCTACTTTACATATCTAGATAACAAATAAAATAACATTTCTCACTGGGAGGAGTTCCCGTGTCGAGACAGAGCTCCAGTTCGAGGTTAAAGAATTCAAGTTCAAGAGATCATCATCACTTTTAACACATTTTCAGATACATTGGAAACTGTTTTTAAAAACGATTATTTTCGAACGTTCCCGTGTAGTTATTGGAGTCAAGAAAAACGCAAAATATTCAAGATCAAGATTGATAATTCGTTTATAGTTTCGGCCAAAGGCCAAAGCATCAAAACCCGCCCAGCAACATTAATAACAAAAGGTTTTACCACGCGCCACGTAAAAATGAACGGTTGCCCCATTTTGATTGGCCTCAATAAAACGGGATGTCCTCATTAATTACTGATGTCCAAGATCCCCTATATAAAATGTAGGCGAAGATCGTGAATTGCTGGTTTCGTACCCGCAGTGCCAGAACCTGTTCTGTTTAAACAAAAGTTTTTGCTGAACGGAATTAACGGATACCCCATCAACGATGGCGTCCCCAATTAAAACAAAATGCACCCATCTGATGACGCAGATAATAAACGCATTCTGATAAACGAATTGATGCCAACACTGATCTTATCGTATTTTCAATATCTTTTATATTCGATGATTTATTTCGTGACCAGTATTCGATGACCAACATAATTTCTGCAGTATTTCAACCGTCAAGTTTTGAGTTCTCGTTTTTTTCAATCATCCTGAACCCAAATACCTACAAATAAACCTAAAAATAGGTAAATGTGACTATTTTTTACAATATTACATACCATACCGGATGAACGATTTTTAATTTTATAGATCTTACATTGTTATTAAACGATTTTTAGTTGTTGGCTGTTACATTTCAAATGGTTCGAATATATAGTTTGGCAAATAGTGCGCAATAGAGTTGTTTTATTTTCTGGTGCCCCTCCCGCCTCCATCAAAGGCAATATTCACCCTGCAGGCTGCATTATCACCCTGCAGGCTGCATTATCAATTTGGTAATCTTGTATTTTTGTTCGTCATAATTCAACCGAGATATTGGAATTGTCTTCGTTTTATAGCTAAAATAATTTCTTTTTTTTCACTCAAATTCTAAATTGCTTATCCTATCTGCTTAGGATACTTTAAGGATGCGCCTCTATATTCATATTAAAACAGTTTAAAATGTGTGTGTTGATTGTGAAATTAAGAATCATTATTAGTATTCATAGCTATACAAGGTTGAAGCGAATAAATAACCAAATATATATTTTTTAAACCTTAAAATCGCAGGCACTTAATCTAGCGTTGACGACCGGATATAGATTTTAGTATTATTTTTATGTACACTGCTATTGGTTTTATAGATGAACGCCGCAGTAATAAAATAATAGAATTTACGATATTTTTTATCGACGATGGCAGATTTTGATTCTAAATTCACACCAAAGTTTGCGGTATGTACCTAAGTAATAATTATTATCTTTATGATGTAATTTTACCAGCAGTCATCGAACTCACGAATCATGTTTTTTGTGCGTTAACAGCTTTCCACACTAGCGGCCAATTTTTTTACGAAATTTATGATTCAATCTAAGATTTTGGCTATAAGTCACATTTTTCTATCGATTTCTATGTTCATTATGAAACAGAAAAAACCCAGAAACTAAAAAGAACAATGATCATGACCGAGACATTGTTCTTTTTAGTTTCTAGATTTTTTTATCTTTCATAGTAGTGTTTTAAATTATTAAATATCTTGCAAATATTCAATGATAAAGAAGCAATAATGCTTTAAAGTTAATTCCAATTTTTATTTATACTGAACCAATTCAGTCGGCAGGGTGTTCATAATATGGTATTCAGCGAATACAAATAAGAATCAAGAACAAGAAATCGATATAAAATAGTAATTAAAGTAAGGGTGTGCGGTACTTGCCCAACGTTCAGAGTATCATTCTATTTTTTGGCGATTTAAAGCTTAAATCTTCGATTTAATTAACGATTTTCCGTAATAATTTGGTCGCTAGTATGGAGGGCCGTTAAAAAAAATGATTTGTCGTGTCGTATTTGTCTAGGTAGTCTATTATACTCGTATTTGTCACATAGTAAGAATGAGTCAGCAGGTTTGACTCATTACGTACTTAGGTGTGTCTTAAATAATGTATAATTATGATGTAATCAAATGATTTAGGAGTATACCATGTTAAGGCATCTTAGATTTCATCTTCGTCCTCTCTTTCAAGGTCAGTATAATAGATGCAAGTCTTTCAAGGTTCACCTCGAATGTGAGAATTCGAGTTTTTCATCTAATTTACCCCTATTTATGATATACTATAAAAGGAAAAAAAACATCAACCTTTAATTCCATTAAAGAAAAAAGATGGCTCCATAAACACTGGTTTTGCATTAGTGGTCTAACCATAAAAAAACGTTGCATTCTGATATTTTTAAATCTCTAAAAAAATACATAGTGTGCGGTTATCTATACATTCAGAGGTAGAACAAAATATAAAATAAAATAACAGAACAATGACAAAACAACAGAATAACATTTAAATTATAACAAACGAAAAAAAAGAGAGAAAGACAGATAGTATGAATTGATAGATACAAAAAATCGACACATCTCACTCAATTATCTGGATTGTGCAAATTTGGGATTAAACCACTCTTTCACTAGAGGCATCGTTGTTCTCGATGTGTCCTGTTGGAAGCCACTTTTGTGGCATATTGCCATTATCATTTACAAAAATTACCATATAATACATACAATTATTAAACCGTATCATCGTTAGATAATAATATCTGTTGAATTTAAAGTATTTGTCACCCGCTTTTTTCTGCAGTCAGTCGTGAGGTTAATAAATTATTTATAATAGTTAAAGCTGCTTACAGCTTATAGCATCTCACTTTTTAATGGCTTTGCTTTAAACCGACAAACAGAACCGGAATAGACTGACATACCAAAATATCTCAAAACTTTATAAACATGATGCTCGTAACACCATTTTTCCAGGTGTTGATTTTTTTTATTTTAAATAATCATAGAGCATTTTAGACGATAACTGAAGTATAATGATTCTTATATTTTGTGTTATATCATTTACGAATTTATAACATGGGAAAGCCAATTTTTAGGTTTAAGATATACCAAACAGAAAATAGTTTCTTATATCCTGATACAAAAAATATTTGCTTCGTAATTTTAACCGCATATGAAAGAGCAATTAACAACGCTAATTTCAATGAAGTACAAATTTTGTGCATAAATAATTTCAACTGCCTTCACTGTGTTACGCTAATGACACAAAACTAAAATACATTATTGAAAAGGTATGATGGTTTCTAGTTTTATATTACGACATTTATTAATTTCCATGATGAGTTTGTGTATTTAGGAAGTATGTTTACGAGAGACGGAAAGGCTGATAAGGATATTGAAAAAGGGTGAATGCAAGAAACTCCATTAATGGAGGACTGAACGCTGTTGGCGCAAATAATAAATTGTCCAAAGAAGCGAAGCTAGCAGTCCACAATGGAGTGCTTATACCAACCCTGATGTATGGCAGTGAGGCATGGAACTAGCAGAGGAAGGATGAAAGTAGACTGAATGCTGTGGAAATGAGATCTTTGAGACGTATGTGCGGTAAAACCATGTATGACCGTATTAAAAATGGATATCCGGAAAGAATGCAAAGGCTGATGTGAGCGTAATGAATAGGATCAAGAAAGGGACGCTTAGATGGTTTGGGCATGTAGAGCGAATGAACGAAGAAAGGAGTGTGAAAAGATTATATGATGCGAAAGTCAATGGAAGAAGAAGTCGAGGACGCCCGAGAAAGACATGGTCAAGTAAATCAAATACTTGAATCGGGTCATGTGAAGAGTCAGAATAACAGAAGAGTATGTATGAGACGATGTATGCATGTAATTGAAACAAGGAGTGTGTGCCAAGACAGAGTTATATGGCGGTCCGTCCTCTCTGCCTACCCCTGCGGGGAAACGGCATGATGGTTAGTTAGTTAGTTGGTTAGTTTTTTTTAATTTCCAAGGAAATATTTTATCTGAATGAAGGGTTGTTATTTAATTAAGCTACCCAGTATAATTACAACATTAGGGTTCGTTTTCAACTACCCATACAACTCCAGGTAATTGATTAATAAAATAAAAACAGCACTGTCTTCGAGACGTCTAATTGACCTGTTGTGTGTAGATTTTTTTCCTCGGATCTATTTTTACAGTCATCTCGTTACGTTCGAGTTGTTTCGGTCGGACCGGCCATTAATCAAACAGAGTACCGACAATCAAATAGCCCAATTTTAATTTATTACCGCGAGGAGGGTCGCAGTCTTTTATTTTATGGTAAACATCATCGGGATCGAACGTCCCATAAATATTGGCGCTCTTTGGCAGTCGTTAATTATTTCAGTTTGTTTTTGGCCGTCTACTGTGACAACTGCAACCGGTAAATTAAACAAATTAACCACAAACTTAATCACACCTGTCGGCTTAGTACCCACTTCAAACAAACAACCCGAGAATCGCGGATGATAACTTTGATCACCCGAAGGCACTCGCATCAAATTATAAATACTAACTCCCAACAAACAGCATGCTTACATTTTTAACTAGGAGCTCGTTATTTCTTTAGGTTTGCTATCTTAAATACCTCGCTTGGAAATATGCTGATTACTTTTTAAGTCGGTGACCTTATAACTCTATTCTGGGTGCCATTTAAAAATATAGTATCTCTGACTTGTCGATTTTAGTGATTAACTTCCACAGAACAAAGCCTGAAAGATCGCTCAAACAATCGACGCGCGGTGGAACATAAAAGAGAATCTATGTTTTTAGTCTATTGAAAAGCCGACACTTAGAACAATCAATAAATTAACACTTTTTAGGATATTACTTAAAAAATATTCTTCTCGGCTTTAGAAAAGTGAACAAGTTTATTAGAAGCTATCTTCCACAAAAGAGCAAGATTAAAGCTGGATTCACACCAACGTCTGGATCCGCTCAGTGACGATATTGTTATTAATTATTAAAAATATTATTTAGTGATAAAAAAATGGTTTTTAATTTTAAAAAAACTGCGATGTAAGTATTTTTACACATCAAAATAATTATTTAACTAACTAAGTAGTTAAATATCACAAGGGTGGGCAGAAGGACATACTGCCACACAACTTTGTCTTGGCACATACTCCTTGATTGATATTCATACCATATCAATAAGCTCTCTTGCGGAACAATATAGTCACTGAGCGGATCCGGACGTTGGTGTGAATCCAGCTTTAAGTGTACCTGAAAATCCAATATTTATTTGAGGACCCTAAAAATCACTTCCACCAGGGTTTTTCCTCTTAGGCCTGTCTCTGACTGTGATTTTCTTTATTTCCAGGGTAAAGTGGTAATCAGACCGATAGCCTTCAAGCCGATGGGCATCCCCGTCACCGGCAACGGCAGACTGTCCAACGCTGGGGAAAGGTATGGATCCACGCCTGTTCTCACAGCTCGCCCCGGATCCCACATCACCATCTATGGCAGTAAGTTCACGTGTCTTCTACTTTAAACCTTACCTCGGCTTCTCCATTTTTGTCGTCGTACTTTTCTTCTCGTTCCTATTGTTCTTATATTTATTTCCTTCCTGTCTTTCCAGCGTTTCCTGTTTTGGAAAGGGCCTACCATTTTAGCCCTGCATATATTTTTTTTCCTCTCTTTATCTACTGTTTTCTTCCTGTTTGTATCTTTTTATTGGCATTGACAAACTTGAAAATGTATGATGGATCGGTAGGTACGGAAACGCAGATTACAATTTATATACTTAAGTATAATTGGTTTTACGTATCGTCTACATTCGTGTATCGTACTGTGGGAATTATTTTTAAGTTTGTAAATAATGTTCCACTACTAAGCAAAATAGCTGATACATATAAAAACAGACCACAAAAATTCGGTACTACAGCTCAGAAATACGATTCGTTTCATGTAATTATTATCATTTGATGTCAATGGAACAACAACGCATCTTGAAACCCCACTGTCAGGTGTCAGGTGTCATTAACGCATTTGCATGGGTTGACCTCCGCTAAGAATCAAAATAAATTGACAATAATGTCATTGAATAAATTAATAAAGTTGGTTTATGCATTTCAGGATGCCTAATAAAATACATACCCTATACTATAAATTATACTATGTCGACGTTAACCAGTTTTGCTTTAACAAATTTGCCTTTTGAACGGACTCTCACTAAAAAAATTGCGAAATAAAATTTGTCTAAGGTATTCGCAATAATAGTAAATGAATACCCTGTTTTAAGTCAATTCTAATCCATTTCCAAAACAACAAACCAAGCTATTTCGATTAGTTGTGTTGGCCAATTTAACAGTGTGTACTAAATGCGCAAAAGAGCTCAGATAGTATTATTTTTTTCTCGCAAAAAAAATATATCAACGTGGATACAGCAGCTCCCTGAGAATGGCTGCATCCAGCTGTCAAAATTATTATTCTGAAATCACTGCTCACTGGTCGCGTTACCTTTTTATTACAATTCAATACCGAGAATTCCATTCAACAAAAAATATTGTGCGAATCTATTCTTAGAACTGAATCAGCAACCTGTGAATACTCAGGCTGTTGATTTTTCTGCAATGGCCGTCGTTAGTGTACTACAATCGGATCCTCTCACCTAAAATAACTCTTTTTCAATAAAGATGGGCATAGACAAAAAAAAATATTTTGCACTAAAAGAACATAAATATTTGTACTGGAAATTGATTTTCTGAGAAATTTTATTGATCAATATTACTAAAGTACGCACTGAGTTTAAGTTACAATTAAATTTTCTACCAATAATGTAACGCCCTAATAGGTAATAGGTCAACGGCTCTTGAAAAAATGCTTTTATATCACGTAAAAAGGCTTCACTACAAAGTTCTGTTCTTCATTAGTTTTTTTTATAGGCTTACTTGTTCAATTAACCAATTATACGGGCCAGTGGTTTTAGTTTTTCAGATATACTTATTCCTGGTTTGGCTTCGCGTTTTTATAAAACCTTTTTTTTTTGGTTAAGGTACTCGATTTTGTTACTATTTCGTCATTGAATTCGTGATCTTCTGTAATCTCGATTTCTCGGTTGTTTTTAACGGCACATCTGAGAGTCGTGCCCAAGGTGAAGTAAGGTTTTGCCTAGCATTTTTTTAGATTCATGGTTTAGTCATTTACTTGATCATCAATGGATTTACCTTGTTCATTCAGATTTTTATCTTTATTTTCTCGAATACATCAGGCAATTTTGTCAATGAATTTATTTATCGATATATTGGGTAAAGATTTTTTTAACCAAGGACGGAAATAATTTCGTTAACTCAAAAACATAAAGATTATTTCATTATAAAGCATTTAACTCCCTACCCGCATCTTATTTTCTTCCTGACCGCTGAGTAATCATAAATATTAATTTAATCATTTTCACCAAAAAAATTTAAAGAACCAAAAAATATTTTGTATTCTGCTGTTATAAACTGCTCCCACATTTAATTCAACGTCCTACGTAGGTACCTTTTTATAAGATAAAGAAGTCAAAAAGTATTCCAACTAACATTAATGTCAACTTGCGTGTCCCAAAATATATTTATATATTATACTTATTTTCAAATAATTTCTACAAATTTAGGCCACGCTGACTGTATTTAGATAGTGTAATAAAATGACAATTCAAACGGAACAGGCCATTTTTCCTTGCCAAAAATTGAAAGAAATTGTATTTTGTTAAACGAATATTTGTTCAATTCGCTGCGCTTTTAGGAGAGTACTGCTCACGATCTTTCTAAATAATATTCAATATAAAGTTATATCACCAAGCGTGACGATCTGCATCAGTGACAGCCGTGGGAATAGCGAATCAGTAACTCCGTGGGATTAACCCACCCACGTGGATTGTGTGACAGGCGTAACTGCAGAATAATCAGATTAGTATCACCACAAGATTTGTTCAAAGCACGAAAACATAGCACGTTTTGGGGGTAAACGCTGTGCGTATCTTTTAAAAATGATTACACCTTTCTTGTCATCGGTAATTAATATTATATATCCGATGCGTCACCACTTATTCTCGTTTGGACAGTGGTTTCGCCGCCTCGATTCTAACCTACAAAATAGCCTAACGATCGTGATCATAATAATTGCCTGAAACGAGTCCCGAAGTCTCCTCTTTACCAACAACACTGTAAAAAATATCCGAAGTAATTCTTTTTGAAAGCGTATCTAATAATCGTACCATTGCATACCAACTACCAACTTATATATTAACATCATTAGCGAGAGAGTTCGTTAGACGGTCTAGGCTGTCGAGGAGTTCTAAGTCACGCTGTGAGAAATATGGAGTATGAAGGTCTAATATATATATTCTAAAAACTCTCCGCATCGAATCACAGATTATGCGTCTTCAACTTGGACATATCTTTGGAATACCAGCAAAACAACTGCCGTATAGAGTGTTTATATCGATGGCCGTATAGAATTAGATGGGCGATTCCACAGGGAAGACGTCCAGATAGCTGCCCCAGACAAAATTAGGGAAAACAATTGCAGAGGGTGTGTTAAGAGAGATGGGACTAAAATGAACCAAAGCCACCATATTGTGGAATGATAAGATAAACGTCTAGAAGTTTTTATGACGCTATAATGATCGGTGATGCGACCGACAGAATGCTCCTTGGGTAAGACACGCTTTTGTTCGGGGATGTGGAATAAAATATAATCACTTTCTATTGAATACTTTTTATTGGGACAATTTATATAATATTATAATTTAACCTTTAACTGAACATGGTTAACTGCACAGGAGTGCGATGTGAATTGAAATAAGAATAAGAATGGAATGGAATGGTAATAAATGTGGAATGGAATGGGTGCTTTTGCAGAAATGCTCTGGTTTTATACTTGCTTTATGGCCATTATGGGCATGATCAAACTAAGTACCATAGTCCAAACATGTGGTTTATGGGATAAAACATGTTCAAAGGAATATTGGAAAGAGATGTTACGCTATAATTGATTGGACAGAAAGACATTATGGGATACAATTAGGATACAACAGGAGATTGGGAGGAATGTTTAATGACATGATGTGCTAAACTGTTTGGGTCACTACAACGCCATGGGATTAATGGATTCAGTGGATGAGGAAAGGGAATTAAAATGAATAATTAATTAGTAACATTCATCTACAAAATACTTTTTCACAGAACCACTTTGTAAAATACATCTTCAAGTAATATAGACTAACTTAACTTCCTCAGACCCAAAACTGCAATAATGGTCTATTTTTCTTTGAACACACGTAGTATTTCTTTTAAAAGGCGTTTCCATGGGTAATTTTACCAAAAGTCAAAATAAAATATTATAAATGAAGACATTATTATGGCAGAAAATTTTGTTACCTCATTCCAATTGCCCTGATGAAGCAGACCCCTCCACTTCTCGCGGTCCTGCGCTGCATGAAAAGGCGCCGACACCGACGCCGACACCGACGCTCCAGACGCCTGTGAAGCCTGATCAGGCCAACGCATCTGTGATCTTCCTCTGCTTCTCCTGTCCTCCACTCTTTGCCAGTGGCCATGAGCTACTCCGGGTTCGAGTCTCAGTTTGGCCAGCGAAGTGTCCTAAGTATCTTAGGATACCAAAAAAAATTCTTACCTTGTCAAAAATCTATAAAATTTGTGTGGGCCTGAGGAGATTTTAAAGCTGTAGTTAATTTGCCTTCGAATTACCTTGTTGATAAATGATACCTATTAGTCATTCGGCTACATCTGTCAATTGCACATTAAGTGGTAGAGACGTATTAGAGAGAAAATCGCATTTTGAAATGAAAATACAGGTATGTCTTCCACGACTTCGTATGACATCTGTGTCTACTGGGGCGTTCATTTCCCACACACAAATAGAGACGGTATTAATATTCATCTCCCGTTTCTAGTGTGAAATCGCTAGATGAATGAAGTTGGATGCACAATGCATCACATGAAATTCGCATTTGTAATGCGATCTTCTCATTCACCAGGGAGACATGTGTTATGTTTAATGTAACTTAGCACGTCCTCACTCACCTACTATTTCATTGAAGAAGTGTGGGAATTCTTGTATGTTCATATTTGTTAACACACTGGCAAGAAGGTTGTTAGTCCAACTTACAGAAATACCTTTTTTTTAATTCCTTTACTAAGTACGGCTATAAAAATAATTAAGAAACACAATATAATGGTAATAATAATAATCTTTATTCCGGAATGTTGGTTCGATGGTTAAATCTCACACATCCCACGTAGTAAATATATTACACACATAAAATTAAGAGTAAAAAATAAAAAGTTTCAATAATTTGACAAAAACAAGTAAGCACAAAATGCACGTTTTGTTATTTATTTATAAATTAACGGACTATTGTTCATTTTCAAAACAATACACAACACAAAATGGAAAAAAAGAGCAACAGAGAAAGAACAAGACATACATAATATTATAATGAACCAATGACAAAAATAGGACAAAATATGCAAAGGAAAGAACATTCAAATCAAAGCCAAGGTCAAGTCAAAGTTTTGATAGAGTCGTAAAGAATGACAAAAATCATTTAGACTGCTACCAAAAATTTCGAAACCACGGCTTGAGTTAACAAGTTTCGACATTCTGGACAGTGGAAAATGATACCCATAATTAGTAGAGTGATGATTGAGGAACAGTAATTACAGTTATAGTATCGAAAATAGTTTTTGCTATATTTACAGATTCTATGTGTACTTCCCAACCTTCTTCTTTCATCATTTCCCATTTTCCTTCTGTCTCACACCGTTCTTCGATAGCAATATCCAACTTATCTTTCAGTAAGAAAAACCAACTCTAAACAATTCACTTCTTAATTTATTATTTTGAATCGTCAAAAATAAAATACCGTTTTTAGTCCATAAATATCCATGATTGGGATAACTACGATAATTGTTCTATATTTGCACCTTTTTTATTTTTTTAGCTAACTCTTTACAAATTGATTCGTCGGTAAATCTAAACCAGCTTTAAAATTCATTAGACGCAGAATAATGATTTTACGATTGATAATCTTTTGTTACATGTTAGTGTATATTTAATATCCTCTCATACCTTAATTCTTAATTATGTCCGATAAAAGATTAATCAAACCACATCGATTAAATTTACACACCATTTGAAACCGCTATTGCCATGGAAACGATATTCAGTTACGAATTAAAAACGGGAAAACTGAAATTAATTCTTCACAAATCAAATCGTGGGCAGAATAATTTTCACAATCTCCGATTAAAAGCTTAATTCGTAATGGGATAATTATAAATTAATTTTAAATGGATGTTGGCACAACAAACTTCATTCGCGAGATTATCAAGATATTAGCTTCCTTCATCAACTAATGTATATTTTATGGACAAATTCTCCCACACTATTGTTTGCTGTAGGTGGTTAAATGGCAGTCGAACGTTTTTGATATTCCCTGCAACGATTCTGTTTGCGACAGACAATCAAAAATGATGGGTTTGACGTATAAATTGAGTACCTGATACTTTTGATTAAAAAAATTAAAAGCAGCATAGGTCTCAATCGGTGAGATAAAATGGGTTCAATAATGTATAATAAGAAGTAACCACAAAAATAGTAATTAAGCTTTTTAGTTCATTGTGACATTAAATGAAGACATCGTATACCTGTCCCGTAAAAAAAAATACTCCTCACTTAGCATCACTGAATGTATAAACTATCTGTTAGGTTAGGTTGGGTTGCTGCTAGGTCACCTAGGCTGTATGACCATCAAATATATTATTCAACCGTAGGCCTATATAAAAGAACAGAAAGACGCGAAAAGTATATTATATAATAAACTAGCAGATAAAACCCCGCTCCCGCGTGGTTTAGTCACGACACACACATCAAAAGGAACATAGTGAGTAAATCGTGAAGGATTGTTATCGGAAGAAAATTTCAAACTTTTGGATGTATGAGCAATTTTTCCATAGAACGTGGCAGAAGACGGCTTACGGTATTAATGGTATCAGATCCGTGCAAAAAAGTAGGTTTAAAGTCTTTTATTTAGCCATGGCACTGTACTGTTTCAGGTGGTACTTTCACTTGACAACATGATTTTTTTTTAAAATTCCGACTATTTCGATTTTGCTAAAGCTCACTACATAAATTGGCGCTAAACTTCATTTCGTAGCATTCTAATACAAGCAATACTGTACATGATTTATTTGTAAATTATACATGAGCAGTTAGGAAAATGACCAAGGTTTCCAGTGAGTAAAAATTTAAAGCTGTAATGTTTAAAATTCTATGAAAAACATACTAAAATGTCAGTAAAAGGTGCAGTTTGAAAACCAGCGCAGCTATTTTCTAACGTTTTACCAAAAATTCCACAATGCATTTTATAAATAATTTAAAAGGTTACTGTTTAAAAATTGTATTCACTGGAAACCTTAGACATTTCCCTAAATGCCCGAATGGAAACAACAGATAAATAATTTTTAGTATTGCTTGTATTAGAAAGTCAAAAAGTGTTTATTTTTGGGTGCTGACCCTCAAGATATATATTTAAACAACTATTAGTTCTAAAGCATGACAGAAAACACCTGCGCTTTGTATAAAATTCAAACGTTATCGTTGAATACGAATAATAATTTGGACACTTTTTTGCGCGATGCGATCATAATATAACTCTACCTATTTCTCGTCAAGGAAATTTTCACGCATACAGTAAAGCGCATCTGTACACAATACATTGATAACGTGCCAACACTAAAAAAAATACTTGTATGTCAAATGTTGCCGACACGTGGTTTTTCATTGTGCGCATGACATGCCAAAACCATTATTGATGCTATAATTCTAAAAAGTACTTTTCGTCCAGAGTGATGCTGAAAATTCTGAATATGCTCCACTTTCCCCCTTTTATGGTTCATCATGATCATTAGTAAAGTAATGTTTACAAGATAAGAAGACTTTCTTCAAATTATCGAGCGAGTTTCCTTCGATGACGTGCGTTACTAGAGTTTATACGTACATTTAATTTTCATGTGAAACCCAGAAACACGACATTGAATTTATTTTGTTAGTGTTACCTCGGTGTTAATATCCTATTCAACGTGTACGTCTAGTTTAACGAAACTTCCTTGCAGACTGACAGATTCATAGGAAACAAATTGTTCAAACTAGAAATGTCATATTGAGAATGAAATAGCACATTTTAGAACAATGGTGGATATTATTCCTAACGACCCACCGTGGGAAACTCGACCACTGCAAGTACTGTTCATTCAAGGTAAAATTTAAGGAATATTCAGCTCCGGTAGACCATGAATATATTGACTTAAGGACCTTCAAGAATGATACATTGTAGTTGACTTCGTTGTTCAGGACGGCTAAATTACACAGATAATTTCCAATGTTTAGTAGAAAATGTACAAAAGGTATAACAATATTGCTTGACGTAAACACATGGATTGTACCCATTAGAATGACAAATAATTGTGTTTTATTTTTGTATTGTCTTCTAAACTCTTTCTGAATACTGTCACTTTTACGATACTCTGAAAGATCTTAATTCTTAACCCCTCCCCGTGGGCGTCATTTTTACGATGTTCTGAAAAATCTCACTTTTTCAGGCTCTTCCTGAATATTGTGACTTTTACGGTATTCAGAAATATCCTCATTTTTATCCTCACCTTGAATACTGTCACTTTTACAATAGTGTGAAATATCCTAGTTTTTAACCCCTCCCTGAATACTGTCACTTTTACGATGTTCTGAAAAATCTTACTTTTTTAGCCTCTTCCTGAATACTGTCACGTTTACTGTATTCTAAAATATCCTCTCTTTTATCCTCACTTTGAATACTGTCACTTTTATGATATTCTGAAATATCCTAGTTTTTAACCCCTCCTTGATTTCTGTAACTTTTACGATGTTCTGAAATATTCATAGAAAAACAAATAGTGTATGATCTAAACCGACATCAAAGCAAACTGATGTGGTCAATTTACATAAGACCTTTCGACTCCTCGCATCAGACAGGCCAACGAAATTGATTATCTGTTCATCAAAGAATTTTGATATATATATTTATTTCTAAATGAAACATAAAACGAAGTTGCACTCCCATGAGTTATCAAGAAAACTCATTGTGGAAATTATTAGAAAATGTTTAATCAATTTCACCTGAAGTAAGATAAATTGACCATTTTTCGGGCACACAAACATGCCCAAAACACACTTCTATTGGCTTATCTTTTCAGTTGACCGAAATGGCTTTAGCCGTGTTTGGTGACCAGATCTGAATAACCAGGTACTTTTAAACCTTCCTCTTCCCCATCTCCTTCCCTTCCAACTGGCCCCAGATGATTGGAAGCAGTTGTTTAACTTTAACCCTCGCTGAATATTGTCACTTTTACGATATTCTGAAATATCATTGTTTTGAAGTCCTCCATTAACCCTGATGTTGCTCGCTTCCAGGCAGCAGTGACCTCCGGCACTACCACTCCGGAGTCAACTACTCGCTGGACCGTAAGCTGCTGTCGGCCTCTTCGCGCGCCTCCCCCTCGCCCCCGCCGCCCCTCTCCTCGCTGCAGCTCACGCCTCCCAGGAAGCTCGTCAACTACGACTCCATGGAGAGCGTCCGAAGATCGCCGATCTCCACTGTCAACAGCCAGACTAATGGGTATGAACATGGCTTTTTATGTATTCCAGCATGACTGTTGGGTGTGCAATAGACAACCCGTCATATCAAGTAAATGCAATATTACACAAGTATCCAATAGTGATTACATACGATATTTAAATTACAAGAAAAAAACTCATACAAATGGGTGTATTAAAAAATAACCAGGCCTTGGCCCTGAGCTAAACGACGCCTGGCGCAGCCTAATTTTTGGGCGTACATTGTCAAAACAAACACTTTTTAAAAACAATAAATCTACGTCGAATAAAAAAACTTATTGTGTAATTGTAATATAAGGTATCATCGCCATATTCACGTGGACCTACGAGGATTATATACAAAAAGCATAACGTGTATTAAAAATGTCATCACTGTTAGCCACTAGTTTTTGGCAGGATTCCTTTCTGAAAATAACTAAATACAAACTAACATATCCAACAAATTACATGTTTAAAGAGTAAATGTTTTGTTCCATTAAATTTTCGTAGTAATATTATAATGCGTGTATTGTTGAAAAAAATCAACGCCTTGGCAATTCACAGCCTGGAGCGGACTGATCTAATTGCGCCTGCACAGGACCGGCCCTGAAAATAACTTAAATAGTTGATTTTTCTGATCACGAACATTGGGAAAAGATTATTCCCCACATTAAGATTCTAAACATGAAAAATACAGAACACAGATTATTACAAAAATTGAAAACTACGAAAACGGATCAGTACAAAAAAAATATTATTTCAATTGGATTGTTTAATCTATATTAACTTTTTCAATATTGTAATTATTTAATAGACATTGTATTTGTGATTTGTTTTTCGGTGCTTTTATTAGTTGTTTCATTATAACCCAACGATAAAAGTCGTTTAATAAAACATTGATTTCTTTTTTTAAATATGTTTTGCGGAATTGAATAATATTTTACTTCCCGATATGTGTTTATTCCAGTCAATTGCCAGTAAATTGTTTCCGTGGTGTAATGTTATTCAAATAAATAAAACATTTTACCTTCGATCGTTTATTTATAAAAAAATAGTTTAAACACAGGTTTACAATAATTACTGGTATCGTTATCATGAGTGGCAAATAAATTAAACGATTTCCCTTACAGATATGGATAATTTATTAATGAGACATTGACGTCGCCACCATAAATACATTGCAGGTACAAGCGTTTCCTTAAATGTAGGCTTTATTTCCAATAATGAATTATTATAAAATTACCAATGTAATAATAATAGGTAAGGAAAATATTAAAATGCATGAATGTATTAATTGCACCATCAGTGAAAATATAAAAATAAAACAATGTACATGTACATACAATAATCAATTAAAAACAATTTAAAAACTATTTTCAAGTGATCTTCCGCGAAGCTGACAACATAATTTAAACTGGCGGCAGCTCGTCTTAATAATGAAATTGGTTTTCAAAGTCCATACTTGCAAAAACCTTCAGAAAAATATTTATGTTTTGAAAAAAGCTTTGATGGGTTTTCCCATTTGAATCACTTCACATTCCGCTTGCAAAGTTATACGTGTCAATCTTTACTGCTCTTTATTCACTGTTACAGTAGGTAGCTAACTTTTAATTAAGATAATGAATAATTTTTCTAAAAATGAATAGTAATAATATTTTAACACGTTATTTTTTTCATTCTCGCCTAACCTGTACACTGTGTTCAGTATATCATGCACGGGTGCCGTCCATTACGAAGACAATTAAAATGTTAGGTCCGGTGCACAACTCGCTACAGCCTGGTGATAAACTACCTCACGCTTATTTCCAGCACTTTAGCCTAATGACGTGGGTACTAAGAGTACACGGTGACCAAGAATACATTACTATAAGTATTCCAATCTGTCCTTTCACACTTAACTACGTAACGAGAAAGTCCAAAACATGGCCGAAAACAGATAAAAGCATTTTATGCGTTCGTTTCCAAAACACAATTAACATTATCTTGTAGGCAGGGCCGGTCCTGTGCAGGCGCAATTGGCACAGTCCGCTCCAGGCGGCGAATTGCTAAGGCGCTGAAATAACCTAATTACAGTGCTTTTTTACGCGCCCAGAACCATTAATATATAATAATATAAAATGAAAAGAATATACTATTCATGAACGGTAATCAAAACCGCAATTTCCCGGCCTGATGGGGTGGATTTTCTATCTGCGATTCTCGTTTAGTACTTGATACAAGTTAAAAAGAGACAAAATTATGCAGAGCATTAGCACAAATTAGAGAAAAATTAGCGTATATTTAGTTGACTGAAAGAATTTGTACAGCGCTGTCTCATTCTTTCAGCAATACCAGCCATTTGGAAGAAAAAAATCACAAAGTAAATACACACGAATTTGAAACGTATTAAAGCAGCGTCAATATTTTTTTTTTGTTTATGTTTGCATACTGATATAATATTTATGTTAGGATATAGAAACAATCCAATAGAAACATTTAGCTACTTGTAAATCATTTTCGAATTTGTGACGCACGTTAGCGGTTTTGTTTTGTTATTTATTTATTTTTTGAACAGTATGTATATATTTTTTAACTAATCTAATATTCCAAATGCAATTATTATAATACGCAAGTTCGAATTTAAAAAAAAAACACGTATACTTTCATTCGAAAAACTTCAATTGTTTTAACTTCAGAATGGAGCAAGAGAAAACGGCTGATAATTTTCGACCCCAAGGATCGCATTTTGACCGCAAAGTGGTATTTTTTTAAATAAATTTTACTTTTGAAAGATTTTTTCATTCAATCGTCTTTATTTCATAATTTTTAACAGAATTCCAAAGGTTTACTTCAGTCGGTCCCATAGAGCCTGAGCAAACGACATCTGATTTCCGACCCCAAGGCTCGCATTTAGACCGCAAGGTGGTATTTTTTTAACAAATGTTATTTTGGAGGATTTTTTCATGTACGTTTACACGTCTTTAGTTTATCATTGTTAACATAGTTCCAAAGATTCACTCCATTCGGTTCCATAGAGCCTAAGAAAACAGCATCTAATTTCCGACCCCAAAGCTCGCATTTTGCCCGCAAAGTGGTATTTTTTTAACAAATGTAACTTTTATGGAGAATTTTTTCATTCCGCCGAAAATTCCGCCGTTTGTCTCAAGCCGGGCCTTCTTGTAGTTAGGTACTAGACTGTCTTAGGAGTCTACACTCTCATGCACATCGCTAATGCCATTGGAATGTTTTAACGTTAATTAAAATATCCTGCACTAGATACCTTTCATCCAAGATTCATTTTCACTTTTGTGTATCATGGCCTTTGTTACATTACGTCAAATCATGTCTAACATAAAAATGAAGTCATTGTTGTTATTTCATATTTTTACCGCAAGTCAGAACCTACATTATGACAAATTCCTTCCTTGAAAAAAAGTGAACATACCCGTTTAACGGTCCTGCATTCGAGCGGCCAAATTCACTGAAAAGTATAGCTCAATATATTAAGATTAAGGCGACCAAAAAATGGGAGAAAACATCAAAATAGATCAAATTTATTTTCAATCGTTCATATTCTATTAATTTGTGGAAAATACAATAACCCTTTATTTAGAACTATGTGAAGTCTAAAGGTTAAAAAACAGTATCTCTAAGTATTCGTCAAAATAAATTAAGAATTCACCTATAAAATTCATAAATAAAAGCTCTGCAAATCTCATGGCGCCAAAGCTCACATTTGAAATATACGGCTTTACAGTTAAGATTACAATGATATTCAAATTAATGACGGAGGACTTAGCCAGCAGAGGGTTGAACCCGCAACGTTTGGGTGCGAACCCGACGCTTTGGACCATTCGGTCAATTTTTTTATTGCTCCTTATCCACACATTCATCCTATTACATCACAGGGAATAACTGGCTTGACACTTTGTGTGATATTATCAATCTACCTTCATATAGGCTGGTTAGTAGCCGAGTTGACAAATGCGTCGAGTTCCCACCCAGGCGTTGTGGATTCAATTCTTCTGTTAGCCAAGTCCTCCATCATTTCGTAAGCAACATGTTCCGCTTATAGTTATGCTTTTTCAAAAATGGCCAGGTAATTCGTAACCCTGGATTGTTTATCTTTCTTTCAATATATATATATTTCATAAATATTGGGGTAAAAAAAAAAGCATAAACTTAAGAAAACAGCTTTAGACAGTGAGGGCCGGGGCGAGGGGTGAGCGGCTACTCGGCTGAGTGATCGATGACGACAGAGTTAGCCTGTTCTTAATTGAAAAAAATATTAGAAAATGTCACCGGATACCAAAACGCCATTTACATTATTTACTCCAACTAAATCGTTCAACACCCAGTATATTATATTATATCAAGATTGGGAACGTATCTTTATAAAATGGCAATCGTATATACATTGTACTTTTCTTTGTTATATAAATATTTTTCTTTCTCCACTATCGACTTACTTGGGTGCTAATGATTCATGCAAACGTGAAGAATCGACAGTAAAAAATAACAATAAAAAAACATTCGTTTGCTATCTCTCACATTCCACAATCTCCTTATCTGGTTTGTTTTACAATCATTCTTAGAAATTCGATCACTTCAAATCGGTGACATAAAAAAATAGATATCACCTACCTTTAACAAACATTATTACTAAATAATATAACATAGATTGACATCTACACATGTTTGTGTATCTACTAGCAGTACTATCTGGTGTTGGTTTTAAATTTATATCGGATATGGTGCTTTGGTTAATTTACTAGACGCGCGATAAAAAAATATTCATATGTTTGTTTATTTGCATTTGTGATAACCTTCATTTTATTCCAGTTTAGATAAGGAAAAGTGAGACTTTCCTATCAATAACGTAAATCTATTTAGAATATATAAATCAATGGCTTAACGTATAAACATTATAATATTGTATCTCCAATTTTTCATATAAACCTCAATGGGAGAATCTATATTTTTTGTGGTAAAAATCAATGACGTTACAAATACATAGACACGTTGTAGCGCTCTCAAAGTGGCAACCAATAATCACGCTAGTTGGTGTGATCGGTGTTTAAACCGATTTAGTACTAAACGGTCACGCGTCGCTTGAGGTCGTTTCAAGCAAGTATGGAACGTGGTCCGAACTTCGGATCTGTTTCGTTCGTGCACATATATTCTATGAATGTCTATCTTTGTCATACATGACCGATATTCGAATGATGAATTTACAGGTAACGTGTGTGTTTTGCTTGCCACATTTTGTGTGAATATTATAAGGCTATAACGTGTCTATATACAAGTACGAGTATGTTACGTCATTGGTAAAAATTGCATTTTAAATCAAATTATTTTTTAGATGTTTACTTTAAACTTAATTTATCTCAAAAAAAATGAGATGCAATATATGTGTTCCAAACCATCGAAATGAGAGTTAGATATATTTTTTAGGTTCCACTAAAAAATAGCAAACGAAACAATAAAATCTGTAGAATTCTGTAAGTTTTAGGTAAATGCAGCTAATTCAGCTCAGAGTAAAGTTACCATTTCAAGCTATGACCCTTTAAAGTTCCATTAAAAACAAGAACTAAATACGTCGATTGACAAAATTATTTATTTATTTTGTCAGATAGTTTGTGTGCTGAAAATAAAAGTCAGAAGTAGTTAAAAAGAAAGAAACCACATACTTTTACAAAAATATTACAATATTGTTCGGAAAAAATCATCGACGTCACTATGATTTATTCTTTAGTTTCGCCTAAGCCCTTTTTACCTTTCCAGTGACGATATAATTGTCAACGAATCCCATTATTGTGTCAAGTCTCAATTTACTTGGAGATTTTTACTGAAAATTCGTTAATGTAACCCGAAATGTGATTTGAATAATCCGATACTCTTTCAGTTCTGACAAACATAGATCACAAGCGTAAAATTTTAATTGTGTTAAAATAATTATAGTAGTTACCGCTTCAGTAATATCCAGTAATAATAACTCTCCAAGATAATTAAATCAGCCACCATAACATCGCTTTTCACAATACATATATTATTACATCCAATTTTGAAACGTATTCTCGTAGAAGGAGATTTTTTCAATGCAATCTTTCTATTATAAACAACGTTCAGTATTCAGTACACCTCACGTCAGTGGGCAGTTACTACTAACTAATCATCGGAAGGTACAAAGTTGTAGTTAGTACTCTTTGATTCATCTCTGTTCTTATCCAGCCCTTAGAAACACCAAGATAACCATAGTGTTGTCAGTCGATTTTTCATTACCAACGAACGCGGTCGTGTGATTTTATGTGAGAATTCTATTGTGTTTACTTGTTAACGTTGGATCATCTTAAAATACAGTTGTTATACAAATAAAGTTAAGCAGTAATTAGGTGGTAGGTATTATATATAAAGTTTAGTGAAGCTGTTTCTTATTGAATGGATACACAAGACGTAAAACATTACATTGACTGGTGATTATTTTTTTTTTTTTAAATAAGTCATTAAATGTATAAACCCTTAGATTCATCATATAGATCTTTTCGCTTAGTTTTACTTTTGGTAAAATGGAATTTAGACAGTTCTCGCTGTGAGATTCGTGTTTGATTCAATCGAATGTCCTCCGGTCTATCAACCACCATCTTTGACCTTATACGGTTAAGGTAAAGCCACATCCGCACATGGAAAACTCTGAATTCAGATTATTCTGGACACGGATTATTTTGCACTCTAAAACTTTTATGAGCACAGATTATTCCGCGACAAAAACAACTCATTTTTTTCTAGCAATTTCATGTAAAACGAATTCCTACATACTATTAACGTTGAGCAAAATACCTTTTTTTATCAAAATTCGATCCTTATGCAAATTGATATTAAAAGTAACTCCCGACCTAAAAAAATGTTGAACACCCTGACGTAAGTGATCTAAATACATTTCAATATTAAATGGTTGAATTTTCAATGCCCGAGGGTAAAGTAACAAAACTAACAATTATCAGAGAATTGTAACTTTTGTGTTACTTACCCGGGCATTGAAAATTCAACCATTCAAATTTTAAACCGTGAAATAATAAAAAGTGTAATTTAAAAAATGAATCCGTAATACCCTGTGTTCGGAGTTTTTAATGTGCGGAATCATCGTATGAGGAAAACTCTGTGCGCAATATTCGTGGTCGGAATTATCAAAACACCCCTTCTATTACAATGACAATCGGCTAGGTCTAGAGACTAATCTACCCTAGTTCTGGGTAGGCTCCTTTATTCGCCTTACCTCTTTTCTGTTCTTTCAGCTTCCTCTTCGGAACATTGTCTCCTATTTCTTTATTTAAATGTGGTCTAATTGAATAGTAAAATTAGTATTGTTTTAAGTTATAAAGGGTTTTGCCACAATTAACTTTCAAAACAAATATTTTGGCATCACCGTTTCTTTGACGATTTTTTATATTTTTTTAGCTTATTTTTTAAATAATTTCTGAATATGAAGAGTTTTAATTGCTTTGTACTCTAACTTATCAGCTTGCTATGAATAAACCCATTAATCTCTCATTGAATAAACCGCGTGACAAGGCCCAGGGTCTTTAGATAAGAAAAAATGATTCAGAAAACATTGAAACGTTTTTAAATGCGTTGATTATGTTAAGTGACTATATTGATTGATTGCTTACTGGTTTTCTAAATAGGGTTAATCGATTTAATGGACATAACACGTATTCTCGAGAACCATGGTAAAGCACTTCTAAACATACTTATTTGCACATCGTACATTCATATTCGTAAAAAGCATTTACTTTGTGGCTTGCCATATTTATAAATAGAACACATACACTTTGTTTATAACCACTTTTTTATTCAATATTATGTCTACCGAGTTTGGAAGTACCCTTCATATATATTTATATATGAAGGGTATTTATATATATATATTTTTTATCTATATTTTTCCAATAAACCGCTCGGTTATTCCCATAATCCCCTCAATTACCCCTTCTCCTTCCAACTCCTAAATATGTATATATATCTCAGTATTTTGTATTTCAGATTAATTTAATATTGTCCTGATGATGGAAGGGTACTTTCGAAACCGGTAGACATAATATTGAATAAAAAAGTGGTTATAAACAAAGTGTATGTGTTCTATTTACAATATCATTCGTTTTGTTGCTCGCTCGCTGACCGCCCACCAATGTGCTTCTTTTTTTTTTGGTGACCTCTGACATCGAAGGCTGGCTATCATCAAGCCATGAGATGCGGCGTCTTCTTCTGCCTCCTTGCCTTCTTTTGTATAACTGAGCTCATTTTTTAGCCAAATCAAACGTACGAGTAGTTGGGCTTTTTCATGTCATTTTTCGACCAATGTTTCGTGACAATTTTTTTTTTAAAGTGACATCGTCTGTCGACCCCTGCTTTACGCTTTATGTTATTTCATTTATATTGCAAGGTTTTTTTAAATGCACTATCTGTCAGATATATTTACTATTTGTATCGTTTATGTTTTTGCTTTGATAGCCTTGATTCAATAATATTCGCATGTTTACCCAAATTAGAAACTAGAGTCTGAGAAAACCACGCGAAACAGATCTTCATAAATTATTATGAAAACATGTAAAAAAAGTTTATGATCGACTTATAGCTAATATCTCCGGCTGTATATAGAAATAAAATTAAAAAGTATGTTATTTTAATGGGTTTGATTTTTCAAGACATATCTTAACTAAAGTTTCATAATAATAATGACATACAGCATTTTGTAATAAATTGCGTGTGTTGTTATTAGTGTGTTTGAAATGCAGGTAATCATGTCATTAGACAGCAACCAGGTGGTATCTCGAAATGTTTTCACCACGAAAACGATAATTATTGTGCATTTCGTTAGGCCATTGCAGCTTGCAATAAGTGCACTCTCTGATATTGACTGCATGACTTGCTTTGTCGGTCGACAGGCACTCGACCACTAGGCAACATGGCTTATTTATTGGGATTCCACCATTCATAATGTGGTATTCCACGAGCAAGTCTGCATTCCTGATATGAAAACTTCTTATTTATAAGTTTTTTCTGGTTAACCATTATTTTGAAAAATCCTCGAAAGTTCTTGTTAAATTTACTTGCTTAGTTTTAAGTTTAAGCTTGATGTTGTAAATTTGGCTTACCTTACGTCTGGATTTGATGTGGACTATCCAGATACTGCTTAAGTCTTTGAATTAGATATAAACAATTAAAATAATAATTTTAATAAATAAATAAAAAATTGACAAAGGTTGCAGGAAACTTGAAAACTTGGTACCAAGATAAATTTAATTTCTTAAAATCTAAGGATAATCAAATTAAATATTTTCACAAGATATATTTTATATATCTAACTGTGTTTAGGTCAACGGTGTTATTCCACATTTATTTGTGAGCAAACTTAGGCCTAGTGATTTGAACCACTGTCACATTTTACACCGTCGCAAATACCATGGACGATAAATGTCATTATGATTTTTTTACCGTTACCACTTCGAATAATCGCCTCCGTTAGCCAATGATTCTAGGCCCGTTACAGTATTCTATCAAATTATTATTAGGTGTTAACGCTTAAGGCTTTTTAAAATTTCATATTAACTTTTTTCTTTATATTTTTGAAGTGAGACGATTACAAAACTAGACATATATCCATACCTTGAAGTAACAATATATGGAGGGATAGCTAATTTGTTTTACCCAACCCATCCGAAATTGTTATAAATCACTTTTTCCGAGTTTTTACATCGTACACCATGAGAGAGAAAGAGACAACAAATTTCTTGGACAGCTTCTATATACTGTCGCAATGATCTTAAGCTGACTATCTTCGCTGGTTAACGGCGGGACTCCGCCCACATTTTTTATTTTGCCACTAAACTTGACACAACTAAACGGTTTTTTAGGTTAGACGCTATATTTTTCGTTGATAAAAAATACTGTGAAAAGGTGGCTATACGAATACACAAAAACATTATGTCGATATGTGATATGAATGGATGTATAAATACCGTAGGCTTAGTCTAGCCACGCCCATTTGCGCCGAGTCATGTTAAAATCATCAAAAACAAGTCCAAAACTGACTTCACTGCCTTGGCTTGGGCTATCTCTAGTATACTCTAAGATCCATACAATAATAGTGTCAATTTCTAAATTTATTTTAACTACTTATAAAGTTAAATTTATTATAACTACTGTAAAATATTAATTGAAGAACAAAAAAACATTTTTACCTTGAAGCAGAATTAAAAAAAAAAAAAAGAAAGACAAACATTCCCGGGTTACGAATAACCTGATAATATTTGAAAAACTCCTACTGCCTTCATAAGAAGCGGAAGATGTTGCTTGTGAAATGATGGAGGACTTAGCCAGTAGAGGAATTGAACGCACGACGCCCAGGAGGGAATCCGACGCGTATGTCCACTCAGCTACCGAATACCAGCATACCAGCCCAATTCAATTGGGCGTATATTTGGTATTAACTATGACAATGACAATTAATGCTAATTGACAATGGCCTTAAACGCCGAAACAGCTGTCACTAAAAACAAAAAATAAAAAACTTAAAATAGCAGAACTCAATAATAATAATAATAAATTTAATTCAATTGAATTATATAAAAAAAAATTAACTAACACTTTAAAAATTAGTATTTCTTTAAATCATTATTTTCTAAGTGGGTTTGGGAGGACTTGTTGTTAATATTGTATATTGTATGTGAACATGGAAAACAAAAATTACGTTTGTATTCGAAAAAAACCTGTCACTTCCCAGACCTTCCAAAAATGGATTTAGTACAATAATATTTCATAAAATAGATTATTTACGGTCCAAGTTTTTGTCGAGAATCTTCATTTTGTTCGCCACTATTTTAAAATGGCAACAAATCCAGAAGCGAAGCTAATCTTGATGAACGTACAAATCCGCTTTATTACGGGCATTATGGTAATTTATTGTAGACCGAGACGATCTTATCTATCGCTGTAAGATGTAATGTTTTTTCTTACGTACGTATGACGGGCGGTTCGCTTTCCATTGTTAAGTTAGCGGAACAGCGGACGTAGCCAAGTGTGATTCCGTCTTTAAATAATAATACGATGTACAGAGAACTGTGTGCTGACTGCCAAGGGCCGTTGACTTTGAACATTTCAAGTGCGTAAACACCCATGTCGAAAATTATTTAAACCTTCTCTAATTGCAGTAAGGTACTCGTGCATTCATGACGAATTTTGAATGGACTGGTGATTCATTGAGTTGGACTCGAGTTGGGAAAGCGATTAAATAACGGTTCTGCGATCAATTTCATTCAAAATTCAAAATATCTTCATTATATTAAAAATATTTCCCTTTCAAAGGGCTTTACTTATAAAGGACCTCCTGTTTTTTCAGTTAGACTAGAAATTTAAATCCGTAGGTACTTTAAACTCAACGCTTAACTGGTTTTTCATGTTTTTAGCCGCGTAAACATTATGCATGAGTCAAATTAGATCTGAGTTATATTATGCAGTGTATTAATTTTATTTGATAACTTTTTAATGTGTTTTCTCTTACATACGTTAATTATGTTATTTTGTATAAATGTAGTATTAAAATGAGTCGATAATTTGGCTATTCACATAGTAAAATATATATTTTTAAAGAGAATTTATCTTTTTTGTTAAAAAAAACTTGTACTCCTAAATTATGTACTTTTTGCAACACAACCTATTAAACTCAAACAAAATCCTATACCAAGCTCAAAATTAAGGTTTTTGAAAACATAATCAATTAAATATTCTTATTAAATAGGTATTAAAATAAAAATAGTGAACTATAATCTCTCAGTATTTTTGTACTAAAAACACAAAAAAAAATATTGCGTTAGAAAACATTATTTAGAATACGAGGCGAAAATTTAATTAAATTTACTCTTAAAACAATTTTACCATGCTGCTGACACATACTCTAATCTACTGCAGTAATTGCTACTATTCCATTTCCTCCGTTTTCAAAATTCGCCCTAGTGAAAAAAGTGACACTAAGGTCAAATTTGACCCCAGAGACAACTTACGTACATTGATTCCTGACGCATGTTAGCTAATATTGCAGGGCTCTGTGCAACTGAGGAATACCGTAAACACGGTGTGTGAATATCGAACGGTTATTTAGTTGTGATGTATCAAAGGTACGTCCGGGTCTTTTTTGATCGATATTTACCAGTGAAGGGTTAAATGAAAAAAACACGCAGAATGAAATAAATAAAACACAAAAAGAGGAAAGGAACATAAAACAGTCATGTCGTGTCAAGTCGTGTTCATGTCGAGTTTATGATAAATTATAAGCAAACCTTAAAGTGTAGTGTCATTTTTCGTTACCCTAGAAAAATCACGGAATGTAGTTTTACTTGTCAAGAAAAAATATTTGTTCCAAGTATAGAATAATGTCTGCTAAAATGCATTATAGGTATTTTAAAAACGTTATTTAAATTTGATAATTTCAATTGACATCAATTCTAAACATGCAAAGTTCACACACGTACGTACGTTCTCACGAAGGAAATTGTTTATTGTCACATATATACAGGTGTTTTTAATTTCAATGGATAATTTATGTATACTCATATATTGTTTTGTTGTAGGCTATCGTTAACTCAATTTTTAAAATCTTTATTTTAGTGATTTCACTTTTAGAAGATTGTTTGGGATATTAAAACCTTTTCGAAAAACTTGTTTTGTGTTCATGATGTTTATGACGGTTTTAGTAGACATAGTGCAAATATGTCAGTGACAGTTAATAGTATTTTTTTTTTATAAACCAACAGACTATTAATATGAAATGAGAAAAAAGAGCAACAGAGAAAGAACAGCATACACATTATATTAAATGAAGCAATGACAAAAATAAGACAAAATATATGTTTAAAAGAACAGTTAAATCAAAGCCAAGGTCAAGTCAAAGTTTTGGTAGAGTCGTAAAGAATGACAAAAATCATTTGAACTGTTACCAAAAATGTCAAGACCATTGCTTGAGTTTGTCGACATTTGGTGTTGGAGATTTCGACCCATAATTAGTAGAGGAATGATTGAGGAACAGCAGTTTATTGTTTCTGAGTTTACGGCAAGGAATGATATACAATAACTGGACATTTATTATTTATTACAGTGCTTATGAGTTATGTTATAAGAAATATTTCTCTATTGACCTTATTTTACTGTTTACTTTTTTTTCCAGCGGCCACAAGTGGTCGTACCGCGCCATGGTCGGCGGGGGCGTGGGGGTAAACTCGGGGCCCGGCAGCAACGGGGGCGGGCTGGCGGCAGCCTGCAGCAGCTGGCGCCCTCCCCTTGCGACTCGGGGGTGTCCGAGCTGGAGGCGGCCTTGCGGGACCGAGACTCGGAACTGGCGCACCTGAGACAGACGATGGAACATAATGAGCAGGTTATTTTCAGGTAATTATATGTTTTTAATACGTTTATTTTGGTGGATAACTACTAAACTGATAGTTCTCATTGAATATTGAAGATAGCAGCACTTTCATTTATAATAAGCAAGTGAATGCTTTCATAGCGATTGTACGACCTCAGAGCAATAATATAGAAGAGGGAGCGCTGCTGTAGTCAGTTTTTATGAGTTTTTCCGGATACCGCTAGACCTGGGCGTGGCTAGGACTAAGACTAGGGTATTTACACATCCATTCATAGCACATGCCGACGTAATGTTTTTGTTTATTTGTATAATCACTATTTCACAGTTTTGTCATGAACAAAAATATAGCATATAACCTAAAAAACCGTTAAGTTATGTCAATTTATGTCGCATATCAAAACGCGTAGGTGGAGTCAACGGAGACGCGGACACAAATAACATTCTTACAATACTTTCAAGCTGTGTGATAATTTGGAAAATTTTATTGTCTCTTTCTTTCTCAAATTTGTATAGGTTGGGTAAATACAATTAGCTCTCTCTCCATATATTGCTACTCCAAGTGTACGACAGTGTTTCACGAAGGTTTCACGGTATTAATACTATCAGAATAGAAGAGCTATAAACTTTTTTCCCTTTTTAAAAAGGAAGTCTAACATTACTTGATTACGAAAAACCTGATGATATTTTAATTCAGCCTACTATCATCATTATAAGCGGAAAATATTTTTTGTGTAATGATGACGAATGCCTTTGAATGCAATATGATGAAATCACCATCAGTATCATACATGTAATATATTTGATAATAATGGTAATATTATATATTTCTTGCAATATATAATTTCATATTGCAAGAAAATTTAGGCCTTAGTGATAACATAACGGCCATGCTGTTATGCTTGACATCTGATCAAAATTTGATAAAATGCTGAAAAGGGCCGAGAATCGGTGGTAAACGGGGGTGATTATTTGAAGTGGTAGTGGTGAGAAATTCCCAATGGCATACTTATTGATTTGTGACGGTGTAAAATGTGACAATGGTTCAAACTTTTAAGGCCTAAGTTTGCTTGCGAAAAAAAATGGAATAACGCCTTTGACCCAAACATAGTCGATATGAATGTATTTTTATAATATTTTTGAAGGAATAGAATAATTACTGTCTTCTTATAATATATTCAGCCTTTCTATCTCGCAAGGGGATTCCTGACGTAGCTTATTCCATTGCTTTTGGTGTGAAGGCCATTTTTGTCACAAAGTTATTTGTGAGAGTCTATGTTTGCGATCCAAGCTGGTCAACAATGTTTCATATATCGTTGGCAGTCCCTAACTTTTCTACGTTTTATAAAATAGCCCATTGTGAAATTGTAATATTAGGTGTCTTTGCTATTTTCCACGTGGATCCATGAGGATTATTTACAATAAACATAGGATTTTCCATCATTGTTAACCACTCGTTTTTGGCAGATTTTCCCTCTGAAAATAACTAAATACAACAGATCCAACAAATAACATGTTTAAAGTGTACATGTTTTGCTCTGTTGAGTTTTCAGAAGAATATTATAATTCGTGTATTAAAAAAAAAATAGCGCTTTAGCAATTCGCCGCCTGGAGCGGACAGCTCCAATTGCGCCTACACAGGACCGACCCTATTCAGTGGTACAGAACCTTAGAGTAAGAATATATATGGAGAGAGAGCTAAACATTTTTACCCAACCTATACAAATTTACGGTAAATCACTTTCTCTAGGTTCTTGCGTTGTCAACCGTGAGAGAGAAAGAGAAAAGACAAGTTGTCACATAATATCGCACCACTTTTAAGTATGTGAGCATGTTTTCCGTCTCCCGCATCCCCGGCGACTGTACGTTTTATTATACGACTTAACTCGACGGTTTTCGAGGTTATATCCTATATTTTTGCTGATGACATGACTGTGAAAAAGTGGTTATACAAATAAACAAAACATTATGTTGACATGTGCTACGAATGGATGTAAAAAGGTGTGTCTATAAAAACCCTAGCCATGCCCGAGTCAGGGAAAAAATCAACAATCCTGACTACACTGTTTCTCAAAGCTATCCCTTCTGGTATATTATTACTCTGAGGGTAGAATTCATTTATGGAATAATGTTTAGATTTGTTGAAAGAATACCTGCTTTGGAGTAAGAATACACATGGAGAGAGAGCTAATTATGTTAACCCAACCAATACAAATTTGAGATAAATCACTTTCTTTAGGTTTTTAAGTCGTATACCATGAGAGAAAAAGAGTCGAGAAAAGTTTTCACATATCTAAGTATGTAAGAATGTTCTCCGTCCGCGATAACTTCACATCAACGAGTCAACGGATGGAAAGATGGATGGACGGATTGAAGTTATTTTCCATATTTGTGTTGATTAAAAACTTGCGATGGTTATACAAATAAATGAAACATGATGGTGATATGTGTTATGCGTGAATGTTCAAATAAGACCAAACAGAGATTATAAAACATCACTTTTCAGAGGTATTTCAACAGTTTTGTATTTCAATATTTTTGACTGAACTTTAAGATTTTCACATTCTTAATGACATAAAGATATAAAATCAATAAAAAGCTTCCATCATTATTTAGGCAAACTTTCTGTTATCAGTGTTTGTGTGATATTTTGACATTGATATTGTTTTGTTTAACGTGTTCAAATATGTTTATTGAAAATGTCCGGATTCCATGTGGACGGTAACTAATAGGCTATCCGACATCCTTTAATTTATCTTTGTCTCTTTAGTATAAAGTCAACAATACTGACTACACTGTTTTGCAAAGACACCTTTCCATGTATACTCTGACTCCAAGTATATATCTTATTTTTATACCTGTATGCTGTTTACAAATGATTACCAAGTTTGTTGACGTGTTTCCGTTTTTCAAACAGTGAACAAACTTCCAGAGTGTACCAAGAGAAGGAGCGCGTGTGGGAGCGCGAGCTGCGGCGCATGAAGGCCGCGCACGACTCGCGCCTGCGCGCCGGCGCACAGCGCGCGCTCAAGCTGGAGCAGATGCTGATGATGCGCACGCACCAGCTGCAGCAGGACCGCCAGCGGCTCGGCAGGGAGGCCGACACCCTCGGCGCCCGGCTGGAGGAGACCGAGTGGGGGCTGTGCCAGAAGGCGGGCGAGATCGCGCTGCTCAAAACCCAGCTCAAAGAAGCTCAGGTGGGTGTTTTCACTTCAACCCTCATGTGACTGAAAATAGTTACACCCTTTTTAAATTGATATAAAGTTTTCTTTTACAGTATATCATTTGCTGAAGTCTGCCGGACCATTTTTATGACGTAAAATATTTCGACTCGGTTAATTTTTTTCATTTTCTAGATTCTTATTTATTATTAAGTGATGAATCATTTAAAGTTACTGACTCTAATTCTTGTTCCTGATACCAATAGAACGGCGAATGCTTTTACGTGACTACTGAATTTTAATTCAGGAGTTTACGTAGGGAAATAATATTTTTCTAAAAACCCTACTCGACTCGGTTCAGTATTCGGGGAAGTGGAATTTCACCCAGTACCATCTTTTCTTGGGGTTTATAATTCAGTAGATAATCAAAAATACAACACAACAGTACTTATTTATAATTTAAAATAAGATAAAATGATTAATAAATATGGACAAGCTCCACATTCCATATAAAACACCCGAGGGTACCCGGGTACTCTTTCGGTCATCAGAAGGTGTAAATTATACATTTATCAATTGTTCATTTTCACTATTTATTTTATTTGTTTATTTTATATTAGTTACTTTGTACATTCATGTTTACAAGTGGCCAATTATTTCATTTTCTTTTAACTTTATAATATTTTAACTAATATACTACTTATTATTTTGATTTATATGCATTTTAAATCATTTTTACAGGTCATTTTGAATTTATTGATAGGCATAATATTGATGGTTTCCGGCAGCGCATTATAAGATTTCATCCCTTTATATATTAATATTATATTAATATATTTATATATTGTGGAGAAATCAGGAAGTTTCAGTTGGTTAAACTTACTGAAACATTAAAAAAATCTATGTTTAAAACCGAAAAGGGTACTCGGATACCCTTTCAGTCACATAAAGGTTAACATAGTACTTTATATGGAATGTATGTGAAATGGTTTTATGACAATTACTCCCGGAAAAAATGTTCGTATAAAATTTAAAACCCCGAATAACATCAAAGTACAAATTTGACGGCCTCCTTGGTTGAGTGGTAAGAAACTCGATTACGAATCCAAAGGTCGCGAGTTCCGACCCGACGTGCGCAAATAACTTTTTAATCAATATGTGCCATAACATATTTTATTTATATAAAATAATATAAAGTATACCCCAATTTGGGGAAAGTTATGAGCAGTTAGGACACTTGTGTGGTTTCCACTGTAAAAAAATAAAAATGTATGTAGGTATATATATAAAAAAATAAATTATTAAAGTTTATTGTAATTATTACTTAGTTACTCTTTAAACATTACTAATTACTATTTAAATCATAACGATAAAACTGTATTTAATAGCAATAGTTTGCTATCACTTAATGGGGGGAAACAGATTTTAAATTTAAATACCTCACAAAAGAAGAAATTCAAAATAATTTGGTATTTACCGTAATAATTAATTAAACGGTGAACTAAAATCATATAAATAAGTCGTTTCCGTGTGTCCAAACCACAGTTTTATAGTGGCCTTAAACGCCAAAACACCTGTCACTGAAAATAAAAACTAATACTAGCATAAACTAAGCAATAATTGCATTAAATTTAATTCAATTGGATTATTAAAAAAAAATAATGGAGTTCTACAAATAAAACATAAAAACTATAAACAAATAAAAACATCCTTAAGGGTCAGCACCCAAAAATAAACACTTTTTGGCTTTCTAATACAAGCAATACTGCAAATAATTTAACTGTTAATTAAATACGGGTAGTTAGATAAATATCTAAGGTTTCCAGTGAATACAATTTTTAAACAGTAATCCTTTAAATTCTATTTGAAATGTATACTAGAATTTTAGGTTAAAAAAATGCCTTCCCTGGTTATCAAACTGCACATTTTACTGATATTTTGGTACGTTTTTCATAGAATTAAAAATATTTCAGTTGAAAATTTTCATTCACTGGAAACCTTAGATATTTTCCTAACTATTCATGTAGAATTTAAAAATGAATCATTTGTAGTATTGCTTGTATTAAAAAGCTACAAAGTGACGTTTAGGGCCAATTTTGAGTGCTGAGGCTTAATACAACAAACAACCTAACCTAACCTCCAGGGGGTAATTGTCATATTTCCATAGAAAACATATTATTTAACTGCCTACAACAAGGGTAGAGAATGTAGCAAAGATGATCGATGGAGAAGTAGACCTCCATGGAGGCTCTTTTATGATAAACCTGCAACAAGGAGTGCTCTACACTTAAGTGGCTCGAAGGTGTGGTGTGGAGGCCAACTACGCATCCTTGAACATAATAGCCAGGCCTCTCCAGGAGTCGTAGTACCGATGATGATGATCTCAAGATAGCCTAGTATTTGTGGAAACTAGTAGTTATCCTGTTGCGGGTTTATGTTGCTCTTTGGGTACAACAGCCTTTAAACGGACCTAGCCTAACGAAACCTTAACTTTAAATCTGTGAAAGTCGATGAGTCCGTGAAAGTATTCGCATAGACATTATTTTTTACCAAATGACGAACATTTTCGAACAAAGCCCTGCAATTTCTTTTAGCTACGTAATATGCATATGTAATACTTGTTGCTTAAACACAATATATTTCGAATCCTGTTCTTGTTTCTATCATCTATGTCATTACGAGATGGTAAATTCTTGTCTTGTTAAAATAATGAAGATGCTTTTTTTTCTCTTTTCGTAAAGGAACTGGTAGATTTTTTTGAGGACGAGTGTATCCGGGGGGTGAGTTGACTTGTGTTGACGTATGACATGCAGAGTTTGCATGAGCACGCTCATTATAACTTATTGATTTTCACCACCAAAGCAAACAATCTAACAACCATGTAAATGAAGCGAACTCAATCATTTTCAACAATTTATTTTTGAAAATATTTTTTCTAATTACTTGTTGGTTTGTTGTTTTATTTTAATATCATCAACTCTATTTAACAAATATACTTATACGTTTATTTTTTTATTTCCAGAGCGACCACACTGCCAAAGGTCACGAGATTCTTCAACTAAAGAACGAGCTGCGACAGGTCAGAGAAAACTATGAAAGAAGAGAAAAAGAATTTGCCAAATTGAGATCAGAGAGCGATGACAGGGAACTATTAGTAAAACAATTACATGCAGAAGTGCACAAACTAAACGTAAGAGTCAAGGAATCAGACATGGAACTTCTACAAACCAAGGAACAGAGCAACAGAGAAATCGAGAGACTCAAAACCGAACTCAAAGAGCTCAGAGAAGAACTGTCTGATATTTCTCTGAGTAACTATGAAGGAATAGAGGCAGGACGTTCTCTCAGGGGAATCTATGACGTTTGTAAAACGGCCAACGAATACCACTGGACATCAAACGACAGTAGCTTAGAAGACGCAGAGGTTCAAAGATTGAATGGAGAACTACCCGACCCACCTTGCATGGACCCTTGCCACAACAATGCAGAGATCGAGAGATTAAAGATCGACATGGAAAACAAGAAGAGGGACTTTGAAGTCGAGAGAAGAAAGTGGTCCGAAGAAAAGGAGAAGGTATTAAGATATCAGAAACAGTTACAACTAAACTATGTACAAATGTTCAGGAGATCACGCGGTCTTGAAGCGGAGGTGGAGAGCTTAACTTTAGAGCTGGACTTGAGCGGCAAACACAAGAAGAACGTAGAGAAATTGAACAAGACCATCGAACTATGATCTGCCGCAACAGAAACGGAAGGTGCTTGACTATCGTATTTCCCCTGTAGAGACGCTCTACACCGCGGGTTAACATGGTAGCTTGAGCATTCAACTGTCTTTCAAGAGTAACACATATTGTGTCATTAATAACATACTTTACTCTATACGTCCCAGTATGATTAAAACAGCATGAAGAGCAGTTCACGATGTTTTAAAGGTTTATTATTGTGATCGTGTTTATGTTAAGAAATATTTATTATATAGACTAGATTTGTTTCTTATGAAGTTTTAATAACGGCAACAATTACGGCTTTCACAATCCGCAAGCCATATTATACAGAATGTTGTATTATTATTTGCGTAAATAAATCTGTGTCGGTTATTAGTTACACATGTATTTTCGTCATTTAGAGAGTGTTTCATTGCTTATTTTGTATTTTTATCAATAAATGCAATTATAAGACTTCTCGTGTGTTTTAGTAAAAACCTGGAAATTAATGTTAATTGATAAAGAATATTTCATCATTTCATAATGCGTTGTGCAATAGCAGGTATATAACCATGACATACTGATTCAAATAATGCAATACATATTGGATTATTGAAAGTTAACAACGGGGTAATTTAACAAATGAGGAATACTGTTAAAAACGTGAAGAGTATTTAATGATTATATATAGGTCTATAAATAATTATTAAATAAATAAACGCTAATTCCTAACAGTCCGAATTTAATACAACTGTCATCTTGACCCGGAACTGCCTACAAACTTTGGTCGCTGTGACGTCACAGACTTTTTCCGAAGAAAAATATCGTTTTGGCGGCAAAATTAAAATATGCACAATCTAAATCGCTGTCGAAAATGGATTCGTCAACGTAAAAATAAAATATAAATACCATCATTTTCGTTTTTTTTTTAAACATTTAATATAGTGAAATTATCCTATCATTTCAGAAAATGTATTTATTGTAACCTTGAATGATCAATTTATATCGCAAAAAACATTTTTCTCAAGCTGTTTGCAATTCAGTTATAGTTTACTTTTGTTCCAGGTTTTTTTTTCTAATTTTCAGAACTTACCCAGATACAATCATACAATGATATTGTTAAATTTTATGCAATACAATCTAACCATTCTATTCGAGGCGATGAGTCATCACTCATCACTTTTATGAATACACGTAAAATGGTCAATATTTATTTTGTTTATTATTTTCAATGAAAATTTTAAACCCTGTTTTATGTTACGTATCTTACCTTAGATAGATACTTCTAAATAAATTTCCACAGCCTGACAAAAGTGATAATTTTTTTACATATAAAACTAGAAGGATTTTTTAACAAACTTTATTTGTGCGATAAAATGAACAGCAAACCGAACACATTATAATATTAAGAACACGCAGAAGTTATACCTTTAACTCTTAACTCTAAATATAAACTCTTGAAATCTAAAACAAACTTACCGCATTCTCAAAGTAAATAATATACACAATCTATCTACACCTTAAAAACTTCATCAAACCCAAATTTCTTCGTACATCCTGAGATACCCACACTGTCTTCTTCTTTATATTATTTCAAGTTCCTTTTCTTCGATCTCCGAATTGTTTATTAAATTCTTCATCAGCATTTGCCACCGATACAATTTGACACCTTTACATCAAATATATCCAAAAAGGTCTAACAGAGCTTAAACTAAATGTAAAACCACACTTGAAGATCGATTTTCGAAGAAAATATTAAAACGATACAACCTCTTTTAAATCTCCGCGAACTGAGGACTTGTTCCTAACGTCAGCCATTTTGGTAGACGTCAACATAGTAAAACATTTCAATAATATTCTATGTTTTCTCACGAAAGGATATTTATCCATCTCACAGAACCAAAGTGTGGAAACAAAGTTTTTTATTGGCTTTTCTACCATGACCAAACCATTTTAGAAACGGGCTCGGAAATTCGATGGCATAAAAGTATGGCGTGCTCTGAAGCCATAATTCGGATTGTTTGCATTATTCGTCGCCACGGGCGCAGGAGGTGCTATTTCTGCAACTGGTTTTACTTTCTTTGGAGCCTTATCCGTCTTTATTTTGTCAGCTTCCTTTACGTCCACCACCCTGGACTTCTTGCGCCATTTGAACCACCAGTATTCAAAGCCGAGTGTGATGCAAGCCAGACCGATGCCCATGAATATAACAATAAAGACGCCGCCGATGTTTTGAATGGAGATTCCGTCAGCTTGGTCGTCCACCTTGTCACATTTCTTGGCCTCTGGATTATTTGTCCACCAGTTTTCTTTAAGTTTTTCCAGCTTACGTTTGTTGAGAAGTTGAAGAATACTGAAAACATTAAATGCTTTGAAATCGGCTCTAGTGTTCAGGGTACGTACATCTAAAAACAAATATATTATTACACATGTTTCTAAGTATGTTTGTCAAAAGCCTTGTAGAATTTTTAGCATACTTATTCTGTACTTTTTTACTTACGCGTTGTTGAACTGATCTTTCAGTGGTGATCCTTGCTGAACGGCTATGGCGTAAGGCTTCCTTGAGAATTCTTCTCCGACCATGTGGAACTCGCAGCTCGTAAGGACCTGATACCTCACATCAGTAGCGTCTGCCAGCCAGGCAAATCCTTCACTGGACGTCTTGGATAATCTAACCCTTTCTAAAGCTTCCTCAACGCTGTTTGGGAGCCCAGCCTCCTTCATAGCTTGCCACATTTTGGTATATTTGTCACTAACTGGGTAATCCCATACAGCCAATTTAGCTCTTTCTACATCCGTGAGACTGTCATTCAAACTCATGTCTTTCCAGATTCTGTAAATGTGAATGTGTACTATTTTAATTGAGTGTAAATTTTAGTCGAAATTAAAAATATGTGGCATGGAGATCATATATATTATTTATATTTAGAAGGATATTTTTAGGCATCTGAACTTTACATTCCTTTATATAAAGAGAATAATAGTTTTCCTTACTCGTAAAAGCGCCCTTCAATGTCTGACATCCTCTGGAAGTAAGTCATGGCTGCAGATCCGTTGATTGGGGCATACTGAATCTTATACTGTTTGGAGAGATCGTCTAACGACTCCACGGGCGATTCCAAACGAGAAACAGTCAGGAAAGCGGCCAAATTCGCAGTGTACGATGCTATAATGATAAACCTGTGAACGCATTGAAAATTATGAAATTATTTGTCCTTTTACACCTCTCCAATCTGCACTCTAGCTTTGATTGGTATTTTTTAATCAATCTTCAGAACCTTACCCAAACAGCCACCACGTTGCAGCCACCAATCGTCCCGATAGATTCTTCGGCGCTTCTCCTCCTCCTTGTGGTGTCAATGAAGTCATACAGAACCAAAGACACTCCTTAAGGGTGAATTCTCGTTGTTCCTCGTCATCCTTGTATTTGTCTCTGTTGTTTTGTAAGCTGTATGGGCTCCAGCGGTCAAATACCCACATTAAAAAGCTAAAAAAATGACCAAAAATTGTGAAAAAGCAGAGTATGAAATAGACAGTTTTCACATTGTGGCTTTTGGTTTAGTTTTTGTCAAATTAGTCACCCAAAACTAGCGATAGTCTTAAACACGACGATAGCAATAATTTTAAATCAACTTACCTTGTGAAGAAATAGGCTGCCAAAATAGACAGCCACACATCATTCTCTAGGACAGTCAAAAATTTGAACAAAGACGTTGGAGATGTAGGCTGTTTCATCAGAATGGTGATACCGACCAGGTCGTAATATGGAACGGTAAAGTCCACCACATTTTCCCTTTCGGCCATGACTGACATCGATCCCAAACCGATATCTGCTTTCTTATCCATCAATTCTTTTACCATTCCATTCCAATTGGCATTTTCATCCATATCTCCAAATTTCCCGTCCGAGACAGGGTACACTGTGTAATCAAACTTCACAATGCTTCTGATTTCCTCGATGAGGTCGATGCAGTAGCCCTTGTAACCTTTGGGGGCGGTGTCATCCTTGATCATAAATGGAGCTTGCTGAAAAGAAGAAATTCCGTGTCATTGTTCCACAAATACTGTCAACTTTATTCAATTTAAATTTAAAATGTCACAATATCAAAACATCGCGTCCATCGGGTTGATCTTAGAGCGGAATAAATTTGAAATAATATAACTAAAATCGACTTTTTAAACGAACAAACTCGGATGAGCCAATTGGTAGCTGCACACAAGAGCTATTGAAAGTCGACATCATATATTAACAAAAAAAGTTTATGCAAAACAACGCTATTTTCATTGCATTAATAACAATGAAAATGTAAACATAAAACTTTACGCATTTAGAAACAAAACTTTAAACGAATCTAATGCAAAGTTAGTTAGCGGAAACTTCACCGGCTAAGGGTCAGCACCCAAAAATACACACTGTTTTGCTTTTTTGTACAGCAATACTACGAATGATTAACCTGCAAATTCTATACGGGTAGTTACAAAAATGTCTAAGGTTTCCAGTGAATACAAATCTTAAACAGTAATATTTTTTTGTTTAATTGAATGCATAGTGGAATTCCATTAAAACTTTCAAAACGCCTTCGCTTGTTTTCAAACTGCACCTTTTACTCACTTTTTTTATGGAATTTGAAATATAACAGTTGAAAAATATTATTCTTCAACTGTTATATTTAAAACTTTAGATATTTTCCTAACTACCCGTTTATAATTAACAGGTAAACCATTTGTAGTATTGCTTGTATTAGAAAGCCTAAAAATGATGTTTAGTACCATTTTTGAGTGCTGAGGCTTAATGCAACAGTGTAATTACTTAATATATCAAAATTTAATTAAAACCGAATATTTTCCCAAATAAAATAAAATAAAAAGTTATCAATTATCTTCAATGTTGGCATTGCTCGTTGGGACAGTCGAAATGTTGATAGAGCTACCGAAGCATGACATGCGTAGTTGCCAACTTGAATACAAAAATGACGTGGTGATAATGTCCATCTTTAATCCATTTATAATTAGGGTTGACTAACCTCAACAGTTACCACTCGGTAAACAATCTGGGCAGTGTAGTTCTTCATGATGGTTGGGTCCACGAGCTTTAGATCGTTGTTAAGTCCTGCTTTCCAGATGCCCAGAGCCTTGGTTCCTACGGAACCTCCATTTTTTACTGTTACTGCATTTATTTCCATGCTGAACTCCATAAATGACTTTCCATTGATTTGAACCTCATCAGACATGTAAAATGGGGCGTACGTTGGTGGCTCATTGGACTATAAAAATCAATATTTTTTTAGTGATTAACTAACATAATTTATTCACAATTCAGCATGTGTATTTTAAGGGTGAGTCAAGCACTTTCTGTATGATACGGGCATGTGCCTTATATATATTTCCAAAGGTTGTCTTAATTTATTTGAAGAAAAAAATTGTATCCCGTTTTTTTTTTAATTCTCGTATTTCAACAGCGGTTTAAGAACATTCAAACCTGCAATAATAATGCTTTTAAATCCACAGTCCTGTTTGGGGAATTTTTACCATCATAGTCGTCACAGGTTAGGTAGTCCAGCTTCTGCAAGCTTCCCAGCCTCAAAAGCTCACTGAAATAAAGTTAGTATAAAAAAATAAAAATATTAAGAAATCGCAGCAATTCAGTAGCATTAATTATTCCTACCCCTGCTGTCTTATTTAGTTCACACAGCATTTACATTTCTGGCAAGGAATTGTAGTATTTAAAAAGCACATAAAGTGTAAGGGTTTTATTTATTTATGTTTTTGTATTTGCCCGAGGGCTTTTACATAAACAGGTTTATAATCGACAGTGAAAAAATGAAAATTATGTCGACGAACAAAATAAGGAGCTAGTTGTAGAATAGTAAAAAATTTGTTTGGATACATAAAATTATTATTGATTAAAGATATATAATATTATAGCCTTCTCGTATCTACATTCCGTGCATTTAAATACATCAGCTACCTCTGCGTATGTATTAACCAACTAAATGCATTTTAAGTACAAGCGAGTATCTAAAAGACCAGTCCTGATGTTATTGTTGCAGTTAAATAAATAAAATAGAATCGAGTAGTTCTCGTTGGTATGTGAAAGGAAATAAGGTTCAGTAACTCAGGGCTGTCCATAATACCATTGACAATTTGTATTAGTAAAAGTCGAAAATAATTCTTCGTTCTGAAATTTTTGATAAATTTAATTCTTTCAACGAGAAGTTATAGCTTATGTTTTCAATGGGTAGATTTAGTTTTTAGTTAATATATCTATGAAATTTATGTTGAATTTTTTCGATAGTCGGAGTGAATTTTATAATTAGGGGACCAGATAGAATAATTATATATTTTTACCGATATGGACAAAAAAATCACAAAATTTAAGTGTGTGAACAATTTCAAGTAGTTTACATAAAAGTGTTTATAGTTGTGAACAAAAAATAAACACATTCATTACACTTCAAGTACTTTTCATGGGAAATAAAATACTTATTACCTCGTTGCCATGAAGGTTTTGATTGCCAAATCGAAGTAAAAGGCCGAGGCGATTTCTGGTTCACCATTCATACTGTAAGATGTTTTCATCTTTCCAAGTCTGTCACGACTCGAGGCTTCGGGAGACGGCTTCAAATATACAATAGTTGCATCTTCGCAGGTGCAAGAGAAATCTCCCTTGTCTTGGGTCAAGGCATACCACGAATAGGTGTTGGAGAAGTATTTATTGGCCTGCGCAGCGTCAAGGACATTTTTGATTGTTTTGAGACTGCCGAGGATAAAGAAGTTCACGATGTCCAGTTCTCTGAGGCTCGTCAGTTGCGCTTTGATGTCGTCGACGTTCTGGCTCTTGACGGGAGATATGACGTGACGAGTTGGAATGTTTTGAAGCAGCGATTTGTACTTGTGGTCCATTACTAAAAGAGGTCATAGTTTTGTTAAGTGGGTTCGGTAACATGTAGGTGGGAGAAAGAAGCTCATGTTTCAGTAAGCGTAGAAGAAGTGTAGTTTAGTGATGGGGTAAATCTCCACAAATTGTTGAAAGTAGCATTTTAGGATTTTTTTAACTCACATCAATAAGGGCACTTCAGAATCATATAGGGTTTACGTGAGTATCGGAATCCCAAAAAAATGACGATAATTTATAGGTTCAAACTATGTACATACAAAATACAGACGGCACGACCGGACATTTGACGACGTAAGAAGAATGATAAGCCATAAAAATGTTGATAATTCGTAGGTTCAAACAATGTAGATTCAAAATACAGACGGGACGACCGGACATTTGACAACGTAAGAAGAATGATAAGCCATTAAAATGTTGATAATTTATAGGTTTAAACAATGTAGATACAAAATACAGACGGCACGACCGGACATTTGACAACGTAAGAAGAATGATAAGCCATTAAAATGTTGATAATTTATAGGTTTAAACAATGTAATTACAAAATACAGACGGGACGACCGGACATTTGACAACGTAAGAAGAATGATAAGCCATTAAAATGTTGATAATTTATAGGTTTAAACAATGTAGATACAAAATACAGACGGCACGACCGGACATTTGACGACGTAAGAAGAATGATAAGCCATTAAAATGTTGATAATTCATAGGTTCAAACAATGTAATTACAAAATACAGACGGCACGACCGGACATTTGACAACTTAAGAAGAATGATAAACCATTGACACTTGTTTCCCCTTTTGATGGACTTTCAATAGAGACCAAAATTGAACGTAGTTATGCAGAAAGCGTCCAACCCACAAATTGCCAAAATCGAGTTTTGCATGTTTTCCAATAGATAAATACGAGATTTATATCCGCTGAAATCATCCAAGCTGTAGATTTTTGGTATATTTTTCTAACTATATCTGGTTTTTCTAATAATTATTTTAAAGTGTAAAAATACTTACAACGCAGATTTTTTTTTTTTTAAACCATTTTTTTATCACAAAATAATATTTTTAATAATTAATAAAAATATTATTTAGTGATAAAAAAATGGTTTTTGATATTTTACAATTCAAAATAATTATTTAACTAAGTAGTTAAATATCACAAGGGTGGGCAGAAGGATATACTGCCACACAACTTTGTCTTGGCACATACTCCTTGATCGATATTCATGCCATATCAATAAGCTCTCATGCGGAACAATATCGGCACTGAGCGGATCCGAACGTTGGTGTGAATCAGCCCTAAATCTTAAAGTTTATAAGGTTTGAATTTTTTTTTAATTAATGGAAAAAACTGAAATAAAACTCACCAAAGCTCTCATCGAACAATATAGCAGCATTGGTTATATCCTGCTTTACCACGATCGCCCTGACACACTCCGCGATCATGTCCGCGGGAGGCATGACCTGCAGGAGGTACTTGGCCTGGTTGTTGTCGAGGGACCTCCACTGCCTGAGGTCGCCCGCCTGCCCGAAGGACCCCGTCACGGTGGGCAGCGCCAGGGCCGCTGTGAAGGACTTGACCGTCTCGGAGGCCACTCCGGTCATCGTGAAGTCGAGTACTACGTGGGGGGGTTTCTTCGATGTCACCATGTCGTCGTATTTTCGGCATACTGAAATTTGTAATTTGTTAACGAGGGGATATTTTTGTACCTTCAGTTAAAAAAATGTATTATATTTAATGAAATTTAAATAATAACTTTGTACAAAATCACATATTAATTATTATTTTTTATGACCGACCGGTTTCGCTAAGCCTAAGCATCATTAGGGTACAAAATTAGACTACAGTTTGATGATTATGCTAAGCGAGACCGGTCGGTCATAAAGATTTAAATAAAATCTGTGGTCTTATACGAAGTTATTTATTCATTTCCATCAAATATGTCAAACCACAAAGTACTTGCTTTCTACTAAAATATGTATTGTATTTATTCTTATTCATAGATTATTATTATAATAACTTAACTACCATAAGTAAAATATTTCACACTGGAATAATTTTTAAACGCATCTTTTTTGTTAGTTACTAGATTACAAGATCACCCTTTTAGTTTAAGTTTTATATGTTCACTATATACATGGATACAAAAACGAAAATTAAGATTGCGAAATGTGTGTCACACTTTGAAAATATGCATATTAACAGTTTGGTAGATGTCAAACAACAAAAATAGTGCGCCTCAAAAGGCTTTGACCACTGTACTTGTCCAATTATCATATATTATGTTAACTCATGGCAGTGGCAGAGTGGTAGATACTCATAGTATCGCCCCGGTGAAAGACCACCATTCAGAATCATTATGTTGCTTGAAATGGCTTAAGCCGTGTTTGGTGACCAGATCTGAATAGCCAGGTACTTCCCAACTTTCCTCTTCCCAATCTCCTTCCTCCCCACTACCTTCAGCCTCACTACATACCCTATTTTGGGATGCCATAGTCTCACTGGATCTCGACGGTTGGGAGCAGTTGAGACTCTTGTGCGATATTCACGTAAAAAAAAAGTGTAGTTGCGGGGGTGCGATATCTGTGTGTTAAAACATGTTTGATCGTACAAATGAGGTTATCCTAAAATTACACAAGACTGATAATATACGAGTACGTAATGAACACGATTAATTTCAACCCTTGCATCTAGCAGTAAGGCATATAACTAGAAAGAATAAAGGCGAAAGAAGACTGACTCCAGTAGAAAAGAGTTTCCAAATGGGTTTATGTAGTAAAGGTCTCGCCTAGTTGCTTGGGAAACGATAAACGTTGAAAGGACTGTCAAGAGAATATCTGACGAGGGAAGCCCCTGGAAGACATAGATCAAGTGGATGAAGTAAGAAGTGTGAGCCAAGGTAGAGTTGTGATACCTTCCATTATCTTTGGCAAAAAAGTCTGAATTAAGAAATTGAAGAGTTTTAAGCAATAAAAAAGTGTGACAAGAGAAACATTGTCACACTTGTGTAAACATTATTTGAATAATTATTATTTTGCCATAACCAATTGATGTTGGCATATTATAATGTTCCATTTTCGTGATCCAATATTTTTCAATTCATAAAATCTTATTTCAAAAATATGTTTGCAATAATCGTGTCTGCATCTGTATATAATCTTTTACATTAGAACACACAATGATGTGATCTAACTTAATATAAATAAATAAATGTGTCAACAAATTTGGTGAATGTAGCGAACAAGGCGAAAGTTACGATAAATTTTCCTTCTATCGCTAAATATATCTGTGTGCGAAAGGAAGAACGGAATAAGTAAAAAAAAAATAAGTTTTGAGTTAAGCATTTAGAATGGTTCCTTATCTATCAAGGAAAAATGAGATAAGTCAGAAAATAAAATAATGTGGTATTATTTTTTGAAAAAGGACATGTGACATACATACAAACAAAAAATACACGCAAATATACACACAAAAAACAAAATTCCTAAAAACTGTTTGGTTCACCCGAACATCTGCGTTTATTGACTCATTCTTTTCTTCTTTACGAATACAGATATACACTCGACATATTTATAAATTTGGTCGATGGTCGCCACTAATTTAAAATTTCATTCCAAAAAATATTTTATGCCATCGTTTTATTTTATATTTGTTCGTATTTTCAAAAAGAACTTCCTTTTAATCACTGGCTCAATCTCAGTTTGCCAATAATTCGAAAAGAGGGATTTTTTTTATAGATGTCAAAAGAACACATCTATGTCGTGGATGATTTTACGTATTGGAATGAAGTATTTAACAATGGAATAAAATACAAATGGCTCACATTGCTCTAGAAGCCCCTTGGCGTCGCTTCTGTTGCCCATCACCTCTACGGCATCCACGGCCAGCCCCAAGTTGGCGTTCTTCCTCACATACTCCTGGGCCACCTTGAAGGCCCTGTCCGCCACCGTATTGTATTCCTCGTTTACAAACACTGAAATTAAAACATACAATGAAAACAACGATTTATTTCTATTGGTGGTGGAACAAACACTGTTAAACGTCCACTCTTTTTTTTTCGACGGGACCAGTTTCATATGTATACAGACATCTACAGACTGGCGCACACATTTTAATTTAATATAAGCTTTTGGCTTAACACAATTGAATTTCCTGAGCTCCACAATCTTACAGTACGATTGGGAAGCCACATCCATTTGACCTATGTTTTTTAATGGTAGTTTTCAGCATTGGCAGTTTAGGCCATCGGTAAGATATTTGAAGACTCTATTGCTAGAACCTGTTAACTAAATGTCGAGTCATTCTGAGATATTCAGTCTTTTGCGTTTTGTTAAAAAAAAGTGTGTACCATCACAAACCCACACTACTATTTTTCATGAATGTTAAAGCTAACATACTAAATTTAATATATAATTTAGCATTTTAATGCATATCTGCAATGCAATGATATTATTGTAGATGACATGTTCTTGCCATTAAAAAATATTTCAGTTATAACAAAATATGCCGTTAACATTTTCAACTCATTGATTTTCCATGTTCGTGCCATTTTCATTATATAAAAGTGTGTTCATTGGATAGAGCGTACCAGAATTAGTTTGGTGAGAATACTGACTCATTTTTGATCAAAATGTTAGTTAAAAGGTTCTTGCCGCGGGGTCTTAATTTGATTTGGTACTTTTATAGGTTTATATAAACCCCGTTCTTAAAAAACTTGTAAATATTAAGTATTCAGATTTTGTAATTCCTTTTTATTCACTACCATTCACATTGCATTAATACATCTTTCACTTTTGAAGTTTTTTGTGTAGCTATTTATCTGCGATATACCACAAATCTCAGAGTAAAATATTGGCCCCATACTAAATATATTTACGCCCTTGAGTTAAAAACGGTAAGTTGGTAAAAAAAGTGTGTAATTAAATTAAACAATTTACTTAAGTATTCGGCGTTAAATAAGTTAAGTTTCTAACTTTCCAAATCACCACACGGCTTTGTTCTTATATTATAAATGCGAATGTCGTGACCCAAAATGAATTTACCTCAAAACAGACACCGGATGACCTAATTTTCTTCGACTGTTGACCAGAGGTAATCACAAACGTCTTGATTGTATTAAAAAAAGTTTTAAATAATATTAAGTCTTATGACATCAGAATCCGTATTTGTTCAGACGGTATTTCCAGTGAAAAGTGTTTTTTGTTACGGGAAGAAGTTGTTAACAGACGAGTCATCGAACTTGACAATGAATGCTTGTTCAGGTGAATAAATAAAAATTGGCTAAAAAGCGCAAAAACAGAATTCCTACAACTAAACAAACTTGTACCAACTTGTTGTCAATTTATTACTGAAAAAATATTCAGAAAATGTAATGATTTACGATGCTGATCTAATTAAAATACAAAATAATGTTAAGTAATCAAAGAATATAAATGATGATTCGCGCACTAACAAACAATAGACTCATTAATTTAACCGTTAAAATGAGGACACGCTTTGTGGATCATTATTTTTTTATATTTTATACTTTTGAACAATCGCTTTTAAGTAAATTATAATTTATATTAAAATTAATCACTTTAAGTTATTCACTTAGTTAACAAAAAATTTAAAAATCATTCAAATTAAATTTGTCTACTACTTACATCATTATTTTCGTGACTCGTGGCACTTAAAATAATTACAAATTAAAATTAAAACATTTAAGCAAACGACCTCCAAAGCAGAGTGGTTAAGATCCTCGGCTACAAATCCGGAGGTCGCAGGTTCGAGGTCCAGCGTGTACGTATAATTTATTTGTAATTTATTTCATAAATTATGTAAATTAATATGTAGCATATTTGCAGCGTGGTGGATACTCGAAGTATTGCCCAGGTGAAAGACCACCACAACGTAGCTTGAAATGGATTTAACCTTGATTGGTGACCAGATCTGAATAGTCACGTAATTCCCCACTTTTCTCTTCCCTATCACTCATCTCCCCCACTTCCTTCAGCCTCACAACATACCATAACTGGGGATACCATAGTCCCACTCGCTCCGGACAGTCGGGCACAGTTAAGATTCTTATTTTATAAATAAATAAAATATTCAAATTTTAAAAATTACGGTATTTTACGTAAAATTGTCTAAAAAGATAATTTTTATGAATGATTCAGTTTCTCGGGGTATTCCCCGTTTCCAAAATGGTGGGATTTGTCAATTTTTTTTCCTTCAGCTCAGATTCCTAGCCATTATTCTGAACACCTCAGAGCTTCCCATCCTGCTCCAATATTCTTCCACGCAGTGAGTTCACCTATCTCTAGGGTTACCTCTTCGTAATCTCCCGATCCTCCGGTGGCCCTGTCGGCTGGACTAATTGACTTAATCTCAATCACTAAGTCTCTTCTCTACTATCACACCGTCTCTTCGGAGGTCACTTCTGACCACTGTGCCACCGCGGATGGTGTGGGGGGTTCGAAAGACCGCCCTCCAATCCCATTGATAACTGTCTCGTCAGTACTGCCTGTGCTGTGTGCTGCCACGTTTCTATGTTGTTTTTCCTCTAGCCTCAAAAACCAAAAACAAACAATACTTTTGGTGAGAATACTGTTGTTTTATTTTCTAGTATGCATATATTACCCTCGAATGTACCAGGGATATTCAAAGACATTTGTTAAGAACAGATGTTTAGAAAAAAGACAGTCTTAAGGTGAACACTGATAGAGGGACCCATCTGGTCCTTGAAACGACTCGAGAAAGTCGCACCTTCCCTCAACTGGGCCTCTGCTCTTGGTCGCTTCGATGTATTTTGCGTTCAAAAGGCGTAAATTTTTTTTTGTACATTTAGGGTAAGGCTTCAAATACTGCTAATTAGGTTTCTCCGTTCTTGGTTAAGTTTAACCCTTACTTTAGTAAGACTTTAGTTTGTGGTCAGGTAGGTATTATTGATTTCCTTTGTTAGGTACATTTAGTTTTTTCAACGCTGACAGCACCTGTCAAGCTCGCCATAAAACATGTATTTCAAAATAACGAAATAAATCGTTAATGTCACGTCGAAGCCCAAATAATAACACTTCTCGGGAAAGCTAAAAGTGATTCGTTTTCAGGAATATATAAAATATTTACGCAGTTATTTCAAATTATCTTTTACGAATAATAACTTTCAGAATGGATTGACTTACATTTATTTTATTATATTGCTTTTCTTCGCACAAACCAAATTACTTTTACCCAGATAGACCTATTTTGAAAATAAATCGTTATAAAATGTTTTTTGAACATTGTTTGAATTTAAACTGATAGTATTTTAAATTATTTCTTGAATTTCCTTGTATGAGAGAAAACGTACAACTGCAGATGACAATATTCGCGATAACTTTATGGAATCTCATAATATCATACTCATAGACATTATTTTGCATGATCTAAATAATGGTAATCTTAATGTTCATTTTCAAAGAGCCAACAGTGAATTGAAAAATCTAATTTCAAGATAACCTAAACATGACAAAAAAAAAAACAAATAAAATTACACTCGCAGACCTTCCTATTCTACCTGGGCCACCCAACAGCGAATTAATTCTGACAGATGAAAAAAAATATCCACGGAAATTTTATAGAATTCATTCAAATCACATCTATGCAAAGATATTTATATTCTGAATGGTCTGTCCAATAGAAACCAACAACAACTCCAATCACAAATATCAACAAAAACATTATGGAAACAAATAAAATCATACTCACAGACGTTCATAATCTGCTTGATCTACCCAAATAGTAAATTAAATCAGACAGCCACACGATTTACGAAATAAATATGGAATCAATTTAAAAAATACTCACAGACATTAATATTCTGCGTGGTCTGACCGAGGGCGTATGGGAGCCAACAACTCCAGATGACAAATATCCACGGCAGCATTATGGAATCAAATAAAATCACGGAGTATTGAGCATGTTCGCTAATGAGATGGTGGTGCCACCATTAGACTGCGGAGGCTCGGAAGGCTGCGCCGGGGATGGTATTACTGTTATTGTTTGCACCCTGTTGCCTAGGGGATGACCACTGTTTGAACACATCCACTGTCCATTACCGTAAATATTGCCCCATTTTCCAAACAACCTATTCCACTAAACATGGCACTTTAATATTGATGCCTAATCTTTTATGGATATCGGGCATCGTAAAAGTGGACCGACCTTTATTTTCATTACTTTAATTATTTTTTTATGAAATTGTTACTTGTCTTTTTCTTGATGACAGCAAAAGAAGTTTCAAAAATATCGTCGAAGCTATATATACGAGTATGTAGGTGATAATTTTTTTAGATAGTTGTAGAAAATTGGACCTTTTTCCAAATAGACCTTTGGTCTCATTAGTTATGCATACCTGTAAGTGTTGGAAGTATTAACATTGAGAAACTGTTTTTTTTTTTTAATACACAAACTTAATTCAATAATTAGGGACTTACCCGTCCTAAGACGTTGTGAGAACCGTATGTTTAGTTGTCATTTTAAATTATATGTTTTTGAAAAGACATATTTTACAGGTTACGCCGTTTTATGGTTAGCCTGACAGTGTTTGAATGCCTCCTCCTAGAGGATGATAATAATGTTAGACCATCATAATAAGAGGAAAATTTTGCATACCCAATGATGGAGGAATCGAAGGATTAAAGGAAATTTCATACTTCGCTCAAATATAGCGTATTGTTTGACCTATTAAATGAAAATATTATATGCTGGAGTATCCTAATTATTATTAATAATCAATAAATAATATTCTTTCACAGATAGTTGTGAAATAAATATTAAATACATTCTTCTTGAGCTCGGAACCATGACCAAATGTCAGTTTATTTCGTATTCCGAAGAAATTTGAAAGTTTGCCCTATTTTTCTTATCCAAAGAATCGCTGTCCTTTTATCAAATTTGCCTACAAAGAAAGTTTTAAATACAAAGCTCTATTTTCTAAATATTTTATTAATAACGGGCACGCTCACAACCCTAATAGGTAGCGTCCAACAAAAAAAACGTAGTAAAGTAAAATGTATTTAAAAGTGAGAAGAAAGAACTTATAACTAACTGTTCCTCAATCATCACTCTACTAATTATGGTATCATTATTCAATGTCCAGAATGTCGAGACTTGTTAACTCAAGCCATATTTTTGAAATTTTTGGTACCAGTCTAAATGATTTTTGTCATTTTTTACGACTGTACCAAAACTTTGACTTGACCTTGGCTTTGACTTGATTGTTATTTCTAATGGATATTTTCTCCGATAATATTATGTATGTGCTGTTCTTTCTCTGTTGCTCTTTTTTACCATTTCGTGTTGTTTTAACACCTAATTTATGATGTACCAATTTTATTTGTACAAACTATTGGAGTAAACGTTGTGTATAAATAAATGTAATGAATTTGCCACTTTACCTTTACTTTGACACTTGACCGGGGATACTTAGTAAAATTAAAATCGATAGAACAAACAAATACTAAATATAAAAAATTGTTATGACGGTAGTGAGAGGATTTAAAAATGAAAAATGTTATGTTATTTGTAACCTAGGAACTAGGGATGTTTGTCTTTCTTTTTTTATAAAAAAATATTCAATTACGATACTTAATCCGCCACTATAATAACTGCATTTAATTTATGTGTAAATAATCACTTTTAAAAAATTACAATTTACTCGTTTAAAATTATTCTCTTTGTTTTGAATGGTTAATAAATGATGTCTACTCGTGATATTAATGTATGCAAAGTGTTGGTAGAGAGGAATTTACTTACTAGGTAGTTTACTAATACATTGAAAAAAAAAATTCAACCACATTGAAACATTATAAATGTATTCGTGCATTCGGAAGTTATGAACGGGCAATATTAAATCCAGTATTAAAAGTCTAATTTATTATGAATGCATCTTTATACTGAATATGCGATACATGGAAAATGAACAGTGTTTTAAAAACTTAATTAGGAACAGTTACATTTGTACATAATCTTGTATATGCAAGTGTAACTAACTTACATATTACATGAACAATATTGTAAACGTCGTGTCAGACCTTTGATTCAAACAAAATTGACGCTAAAACGGTCACCATTTTTGGCTTGGCAACCTTTTAAGCGACTGTTTTTTAACTAGAAAAATAGAAATGAAAATTAAGAGGACACATAACCCTAGAAATAATTCAATAGAGACGTTCAAAAAAATAATGGATCATATCGTCTCTGGAAAGGCAAAAGGGCGGAAGCGTTATTTGGGAAATGTACACCAGAGAACTATAAAGTATTTTTGTTTTAAAATAAAATTCGTAAGTCTTCAGTACTTCTTTAGATTTTGAAAAAAAAAGTTGACTCTGTTACATGAAGCGACAAAAGGCTTAAAAAAAGTCCCAAACTTGTGTCGCTTGAGTCAAACCTTCTCCCAAATGGAAAATATATTTTAGATAGCTAAAGAGCCACAAAATTCTTCCAAACGAGAGTCATAGCATTCGACGCAGAAAGAACTGCATATTTAACTCATTTTTGACTAAAGTGTCGCTTAAGCCCTTTTGCCTTTCCAGCGACAATGTGTTCTGTTCTATTAAATTGTGAAAAATACAATAACTCTTTATTTATAGGTAGGTGCTGTAAAAAAATGTAAAAACATTAAGTTTTCGTTAAAATAAAATATATATTTTTAATTATAAATTACTTTCATTCCAAGTGTATCCGTTGAAGCTATCAAATTCTTTTAAAATTAAATACTACGAAACCCAACATTCAATCGAAGATATAAGCTATAAGCTTAAGCTAGGAATTAGTATGTAACGATAGAAAGTAAGATCTGTACAGCGCCCTTGAGGTGATTTTTCACAAAAACGGCGCTATACAAATCGTCCAAATATTATTATTATTATATGTAGCGCAAAAAAAACGAAAATGCACCTTTGCTATCCAAGCATAAATGTATTTTTCTGTCGATTTCCGTGTTTTGATTTCTAAATTTATTTTTTGTAAATACCTTAAAACATTTTCAATTTACCGGCTCCTTGGAAAACCGACTGAATTAAGATGTCCATTATAAGGTACCTACCTATTTAACAAATACAAAATAGAATCGATGGGAACAAAAAATTAAGATAGGAGAGCTGCATTTTCGATTTGCTTACGCTATATATTACGCTATAAATATTATATATTTGATTAAATCTTTGATTTTTTAATGTTTTCTTTAACAAAACTTTTGTCAATCGAGTCGGAAAGACCGTTAATTAGAATTCATCGTTACATTTTTATTAGGACTATATATAATAGGTTCAAAAGGAAACAAAGGCAGCAATATTTTTTATCCCAAGTATTTCCTGAAAAGTTGAAAAACCGATTTATACACTTTTCTTTAGTGAAAATGTTGATCCATTTTAGAGATTATTGTTTCAAATTGTTCCTAGTTTAATGAACACAAATATTTTGATGCACAAAATCTCTTTTCTGTTTAATAATCATTCAAAAGTTGACAATACTACAGAACCATTTTTGTGGATTGCTGCCTTTGCTTTTAAACCCCTCATATATGCAAAGTCAGTTGAAACCTAATGAAGTTCCAAAGCCTTAGCCTTTTCTCGTAGGTAAGTACCAAAACTATGGATTTTCGAATCAACCACCTGACAGCCGGCACGCTGCCTTTGATTTATTAATTGGTACTTACCTAGCCAATTAACTATTAATCTCCTACAATAGTACCAGATTAAAAATAGTTCCGATTGCAAAAGAACAACCGACTTAAGGCTGATTCACACCAACGTCCGGTTCCGCTCGGTGCCGATATTGTTCCGCAAGAGACTTTATTGATATGGTATGAATATCAATCAAGGAGTATGTTCCAAGACAAAGTTGTATGGCAGTATATGCTTCTGCCCACCCTTGTGATATTTAACTACTTAGTTAGTTAAATAATTATTTTGAATTGTAAAAATACTAACATCGCAGATTTTTTTTTATCAAAAACCATTTTTTTATCACTAAATAATATTTTTATTAATTATCAATTATTAAAAATATTATTTAGTGATAAAAAAATGGTTCGAAAAAAAAAATCTGCGTTGTAAGTATTTTTACACTTCAAAATAATTATTTAACTAAATAAGTAGTTTAATATCACAAGGGTGGGCAGAAGGATATACTGCCACACAAATTTGTCTTGGCACACACTCCTTGATTGATATTCATACCATATCAATAAGTTCTCTTGCGGAACAATATCGGCACTGAGCGGAACCGGACGTTGGTGTGAATCAGCCTTTAAACTGTAGGTAGGTACCGCTTGACGTACGCATATGAGGCCAAATAAGGAACTAACGAACGAACTATTTGTTTAAATTCATATGAGCTTCTTGTATTCACAATATCTACACTATAAGTTAAGTATGTCGATCTTTTTTATAGTGAATACCGCACAAGATTCTTAACTGCTCCCAACCGTCTAGAGCCAGTGAGACTATGGCATCCCCAATTGGGGTATGTTGTGTGGCTGAAGGTAGTGGGGAGGGTTGGGAGACGGAGAATGGAAATAGGAAGGTTAGGAAGTACCTGGCTATTCAGATCTGGTCACCAAACACGGCTAATATCATTTTTAAGCAACGTTTTGATTCTGAATGGTGGTCTTTCACCAGGACGAAACTTTGAGTATCTACCATTCGCTCCATATGTAGAAGATTAAAATTGATTTACAAGTGAAAACCACTTTATGGATCATAAAAATAAGTTTTATTTATTTATTCAGAAGCGTTATATCTTTACTTGGTATTTTAGCAGAGTGTATACGTATTTATGAAATTACAAGTATTAAAAAAAAAACTATTGTTTTATTAAGATACCTATGTCAGACAAACGTAAGTATCTCCAGAAGGCCTAGCACGAAACAATGTCGGTAATTTGAAATCGTTTCAGATCTCCTACGAACAAACGACAGTTCACATCGACTAAATTAAGCACGTTTAGTCAACGTCAGTTGTCGTTAAGCACGTTTAGTCAACGTCAGTTGTCGTTAGTTCGTTGGCGATCTGCAGTCCGCATATCATAATCTGTTCTAATAGAAAAAAAAACACAAATTGTAAAATAACACGGCAATCCGTGTATTTTCATTGTCGACTGATTGAAGCAGTTGGTGTATTTTTCCAGCCTATCGAAGTAACAAACAAATCATTTATTTTGAACAGATAACCACGATATATACAGTAGCATACTTCCCCCCTACCGTAAAGGGAAGTATGTACACCTTTATTTACTTCACTAGGACTAGAAAGAGGCAAGTAGTTTTATACATCGCCTGAAAATGTGTATTTGAATCCAGGGCCGGTCCTGAGCAGGGGCAATTAGAGCAGTCCGCTCCAGGTGGCGAATTGCTAAAGCGCTGATATTACCTGATTACAGGGCTAGTTTACGCACCCAGCACCTTTAAATATGTAATATTATGAAACCAAAAAACCATACTATTCATGGACGGTAATCCGCTAACCCGCAATTTCTCAGCACGATGGCGCAAAGTTTCGATCCGCGCCTCTCGTTTAATATTTGATACGAGCTGGTACCTATCTTCTGTTCGAACAACAAAACCACACTGGGTGTTGAAAAGATTCAAAATTATGCAGAAAAAAGCAGTCCAAATGAGAGAGAAAATGTATAGCGCTGTCTCATTTTGTACATTATATCAGCAACATAACTTGTTTACCATATATAAAATTATAAATTCAATTATTAACAACCCTGAACTATTATATTTAATTGCATTTCATGTTCCTGATAGGACAGTAACGAGATAGTACCTACCATATTATTGTGACAATTCTACTTCAACCTCACAATATTACACTCCTTTGCGACGATTCAACATCTGGGAAACAAATACTCCGATGATGTTGATATATTCAGTACGTCAATATCACAATAGTACAGTTCTTTTCATCTAATAGAGCTAAATTCTACAATTATTGTAGAACCCATATAACTCTGGATGTACCTGTTATTCTTTACTGTTAATCCTATCTTTAAAAATAGTTTTGCACAGTTTATGAGTATATTGTTTAAAACAAATGTAAATATTTGTAAACTTTTGCTTACTGATATGATTTTTAAGTAAGACTATAGAAACAAACCAATAGAAATATTAAGTAACTTGTAAATATTTTTCGATTTTTGACAAACGTCGACAATTTTGATTTGTTTAAATCTTTTTTTTTTATAATTTGTCTTTAAAATAATCTCATGTTCAAAATTCAGTTATATATGCAAATTTGAATTTAAAAACAAATGCTTACTTCATTCGGAAAACACGGACTATTTCACTTCAGACAGCGATTGCTGAGAAAACGGCAAATAATTTCCGACCCCAAGGCTCGCATTTTGCCCGCATATTGATATTATTTGACCCATTTTCTTTTAAATGATTTTTCATTTAATCGTCTTAAGTCAATCATTTTTAGCGGATTTTTGAAAAATCACTTCATTTGATGACACAGAGCCTAAGAAAACGGCATATCGTTGCATTGCATTTTGACCATAAAATTGAAGATTTCTTCAGGAAAAAATTGTACTTTTTTAACGAATGTTACTTTAGAATGATCTTTTTATTAAATCGTCTTCAGTTCATCATTTTTAACAGAATTCCAAAAGTTTACATTATTCAGATCCACAGATTGTAAGTAAACGGCATCTAATTTTCGACCCCAAGGCTCGCATTTTGCCCGTAAAGTGATATTTTTTCTACAAATGTTACTTTTGGATTATTTTTTCATTCAATGGTCTTAAGTCCATCATTTTTAGCGGATTTTGAAAAGGTCACATCATTCGGTCACACAGAGCTTGCGAAAACGGTCTCCTTGCATTGTATTTTGTTTATAAAATTAATGATTTGTTTCAGGCAAAAGTGGTATTTTTGTATCGAATGTTACATTTGGATGATTTTTTTCATTAAATCGCCTTCGGTTATTATTTTTAACAGAATTACAAAGGTTAATAGATCCGAAGTAAACGGAATGTGATTTTCGACCCCAAGGGTCGCAGTTTGCCCGCAAAGTGATATTTTTAGACAAATATTACTTTTGGATTATTTTTTTTTATTTAATCGTTTCAAGACTATTATTTTTAGCGGATTTTGAAAGTTTTGTGTGACCGAATAAATTCGGTCAAAGAAAACGGCTTATCATTGCATTGAATTTGCCCATAAAATTGATGATTTTTTCAGGCAAAAATGGTGTTTTTTTAACGAATGTAACTTTTGGGTGATTTTTTAAAAATGATGAACCGAAGACGATTAAATAATCGTCACGGTGTGTATTCGTTAGAATGTCACTTTTGGATGATTTTTTCATTAAATCGTCTTCGGTTTATCATTTTTAACAGAATTTCAAAAGTTAACATTATTTAAATGCACAGATTGTAAGTAAACGGCATCTAATTGTCGATCCCAAGGCTCGCATTTTGCCCGTAAAATGATATTTTTTTGACAAATGTTACTTTTGGATGATTCCAAAGGTTAACTTTATTCAGTTCCATAGAACCTGAGAAAACGGAATGTTATTTTCGACCCCAAGTCTCGCATTTTGCCCGCAAAGTGATATTTTTTTGACAAATCTGTGCAAATGAATTTTTCATTTAATCGTCGTAAGTTCATCATTTTTAGCGGATTTCGAAAAGGTCATAAAATTGATGAATTTTTTCAGGCAAAAATGGTAGTTTTGTAACGAATGTCACTTTTGGATGATTTTTTCATTTAATCGTCTTTGGTTCATCATTTTTGACGGAATTCCAAAGGTTCTCTTGATTCAGTTTCACAGAGCCTAAGAAAAAAGGTATTTCATTGCATTGCATTTTGTTTTGAAATAGTTTTTTTTTTTCAGGCAAAAATGGTAGTTTTGTAACGAATGTCACTTTTGGATGATTTTTTCATTTAATCGTCTTTGGTTCATCATTTTTTAAAGAATCCCAAAGGTTCTCTTGATTCAATTTCAAAGAGCCTAAGAAAAAAAGGTATTTCATTGCATTGCATTTTGTTTTAAAATAGTTTTTTTTTTCAGGCAAAAATGGTAGTTTTGTATCGAATGTTACTTTTGGATGATTTTTTCATTTAATCGTCTTTGGTTCATCATTTTTGACGGAATCCCAAAGGTTTTCTTGATTCAGTTTCAAAGAGCCTAAGAAAAAAGGTATTTCATTGCATTGCATTTTGTTTTAAAATAGTTTTTTTTTCAGGCAAAAATGGTAGTTTTGTATCGAATGTTACTTTTGGATGATTTTTTCATTTAATCGTCTTCGGTTCATCATTTTTAACAGATTTCCGAAACTTAACTTTATTCAAATTCACAGATTGTAAGAAAACGGCATTTAATTGTCGACCCCAAGACTCGCATTTTGCCCGTAAAATGATATTTTTTTTAACAAATGTAACTATTGGGTGATTTTTTCATTTAATCGTCTTCGGTTCATCATTTTTAACAGAATTACGAAAGTTTACTTTATTCAAATTCACAGATTGTAAGTAAACGGTCTCTAATTGTCGACCCCAAGGCTCGCATTTTGCCCGTAAAATGATATTTTTTCAACAAATGTAACTATTGGGTGATTTTTTCATTTAATCGTCTTCGGTTCATCATTTTTAACAGAATCCTGAAGGAAAACTTTTATCAGTTCTATAGATCCAGAGAAAACAGAATCTAATTTTCGACCCCAAGAGTCGCATTTCGCCCGCAGAATGATATTTTTATAGACAAATGTTAATTTAAAATGTTTTTTTCATTCAATCGTCTTAAGACCATAATTCTTAGTGGATTTTTAAAGGGTCACTTCATTCGGACACACAGAGCTTGAGAAAACGGCATCTCATTGCATTGCATTTTGTTCATAAAATGGATGATTTTTTTCAGGCAAAAGTGGTATTTTTGTAACGAATGTCGCTTTTGGATGATTTTTTCATTAAATCGTCTTCGATTCATCATTTTTGACGCAATTCCAAAGGTTCATTGATTCAGTTTCACAGAGTCTGAGAAAACGGTATCTAGTTCTCGACCCCACGGGTCCCCTTTTGCCCGTAAAGTTAATAATATATTTTAGACAAATGTTTCTCTCAGATGATTTTTTCATTTAATCGTCTTTAGTCCATCATTTTAAACGAAACTTAAAAGGTTCACTTCTTTTGGTTCCAAAGAGCCTGAGAAAACGGCATCTCATTGCATTGTATTTTGTCCATAAAAGGGAAGATGTTTTCATGCAAAAATGGTATATTTTTACCCAATGTTACTTTTAGATGATTTTTTTCATTTTATCGTCTTTAATCCATCATTCTTAACAGAATTCTAAAGGTTCGAAATCATAGAACCTGAAAAACCGGCATCTTATTTTCAGACCCAAGGCTCGCCTTTTGCTCGCAAAGTGGTATTTTTCTGATTTTTTCTTTTAATTGTCTTAAGTCCATAATTTTTAACGCAATTTATAAGGTTCACTTCATTCAGTCCCACAAGGCCTGAGAAAACGGCATCTCCTTGCATTGCATTTTTGCCTGAAAAAATTTCAAATTGACAAAAATTTCTCCCCAAATAAAGTACTAGCAAATCAACAAAAAACCAGTTCCTCGCACAAATGATATCCATTTATTTTTGCCAAAAAAAGGAACTGGTTCCTCAGAGAAATAATATCGACGCTTCCAGTGACCGGCTTGGAACCGGTTCCTTTTAACCGGGACAGGAATATCGACCATATCTAGAATCGATTCCTCAGAAAAATAATATTGACTAGCGTTGTGACCGCTTTGAAAGAACTGCTTCAAAGAACTACTTCTTTTGGCAACAGTTCGTACTTCATTCATTGTTCATTGAACAAATACTTCAATTGAAGTCGGTAGTTCATTATAGCGTTCATTCATTTTAATAAATTCATTTCATTGAACAAATATTTCAATTGAAGGTGGTAACCGACTAGTATGCGCTTTTCTTCGGCGAGGAACCAGTTCCAGTTCTTTTTTCAAAACTCAACCGACTAGTACTATGTAATTTGGCAAGGAACCGGTTCCAGTTCTTTTTACTTTCTAAACTCTACCGACTAGTACGTGCTTTTTCGGCGAGGAACCGGTTCCAAAAAGAACTGAACAAACAAGCGGATAAATTCAAATCTCTTTTTTTGCGAGTTCGACTTCAATTGAAGGGTTCTTTTGACTGGGACAGGAATATCGACCATCTCTTCTCGTCAGTCATTTTGACGTTTTTTCACAATGTGAAAGCATTCGAATTTGAAATGTATTTAAAGTAACGTAAAGATTGTTTTTGCCTACTGACATAAATGTTAAGTTAAGATATAGAAACAATGTAATAGAAGCATTTATTCGATAAGTTTTCCAATGTGTTCTTCCGGTTTTTTTTTCGATTACACGAAAATTTGCTTTTATGAAGTCGAATAATACGTTTGAAACATGCTGCATGCAAGCAATGCATCTGTATGAGTTCCGTGCTCGCGTCATCTCTGGTTGCGATACTTATAGTTAGATTTTTTTATGATTAAAACAAATAAGTTTCCTAGATGTCGCCAATGTTCCCAACGTATGCTTGCAACGCAACGCAAAAGTTGTCACTCATAAAACAGAAATTAAGCACCTGGCCGATAATTAATGTAGAATATTGTTACTTCTCCGTAAAATAAAATTAGGTTACTAATTTAGGTGCTTAGTGAAAAACAGTCTATTTATAGCCACATACACGTCTTTGTCTGTATTCCTCAGACTGGAACCGAATGGCTAATCGAGAATCCCACAAGCTTACACAGGCTTTTTACTCACACCACTTGAATATTTGGAAAAGCTGGCACAATCCTAGAGTTGAATAGACTTTTGATAAAATCACCCCACTACATGTCAGCAATCGTAAGGATAATTAAAATGTGGAATAATTAAATAATTCAGTCCTGCCAACATAACTGACGAAATGGTGGTAAAAGAACTACAAATTCGAGAATTCCTGAGTAATATAATTCAGCGGTTCCAGGGGTAAGGTTGTCAAGTTTTTTATTTTATTTTGTAGGATAGTGGGAGGGGCGTTGTCAGGGTATTTTTATGATTTCCTAGGGAACAAACCAGTTCTTAAAAATTGTAATCCAATAACATCTTGAAACCACCTATTTGCTTAGGGTTTTTTATCCAGTTAAGACCTTTTCCCTAAGAACTCACTAATGTAAACTTAAACTCGGTCAATTAAATGAAACCATCAGCTGGTGATAGTAATAAGGCCTAATGAGCCGCAGTACTAGCTAGATAGTCATTATGAGGGGTATTTGAATAAGCCCCAGCTAGTTAGTAGAGGATTACGAAATAATTCATAAAATCAAAAAAAAACACCTATTTATCCATACATTTGGTGAGAAATCTAAAAATAGGTTCTACCAACACTTTTTTTAGGACAGAAGATAAGGAAACAAAAAATCTTCACAAAACGTTCTCAGCCAGTTATAACAGAATAAGATATTAAGCAAAAAAAGGCATAGGCAACAAAATATGATGCCACCAAGTTAACTCTGCAGGTGGCGTTGCAAAATAATTATCGATTAAGAACTAGAGTTACGACAAAAGATGCAAAGAGCGCAGATTCAATGATAAAGAACTAACCTGTTAATTAACTGGAAATTGTGACTCAAATAAGAAAGGGTGAAAACAGTCTTCTCTTTGCTAGACAGTAGCATGTTGTATTTTGCCATTGAAATGCAGCAGTGAGTGAACATTTTTCGTTTGTATTTTGTAGATTTACCAACCCAATAACTTTTTGGACAACAGACCTTTTTTAGTGTTTTTGTATTTAACATGCAATTGTTCTAATAAAGGTGCACAGTGAAATATGTACATTACCCATTTTCAATGCAAATTTATGATCATGAATGATTTTAATGATGGGAGTATAAATTGTTATTGAGAAATCCATATTACACACTATCCTACAACGACGGTCTTCATGGCGTAATGGTCAAAAGCATCTGACTTTAGTCAGAAAGTAGCAGGTTATCACCACCCAGTGGAAAAATACATCTGCATTTCATAAATTTGTTAATGAAAAACATGTTTGATGGAATTTTTAAACAAGATAACAAACAAAATAATATTACATAAATAAAACCAGGTAACTTAAGTTGAAACTATTTTATTGCTGCTTAGTAACACATTTTGCATTTACAGGTAGATATTTCTTAGTCTAGATTTAAAGTCAAATAATGCACCAGCGAACACAGGTTCGGGCCTCCCTTCCTTGCATTTCCTATTAGTCAAGAAAGGTACAACTATACCGAGTATTGACTAATGCACTATTTGTTGTAAAATCTTTTTGTCAACTGTACACAAATTTGTTATAAACATTCTACTCCATTATATTATTTTATTTTACTTACGGAGTCGAAACACATATCGAGAGAATCGGATCCACATATAAAAATGTCAATAATTAATAATAAAATTGGAAATTGTCATTAGAATTACAGTCTGATATGAATACGAACACAGTTTGGTATATAAAATGTCCATGCTATATATATTTTTTAATATGGTAAAAATTAGTGTCATACCAACTGGTGTCAATTGAAACATCGGCAAAATAAAGTTATTTGGTGAGAAAAAACCAAAGCCAGTATTCAAAATAAAACCGTTAAATCCAACTGCAAAACTAAAAAAATGAAATTTGTTAAAATGTAGTATTTATAAATATTATATACCTTGGATAATTCATTGGCAATAATTGAGATTTCTTTCGATGTTTATCATATTTCTAATGAGAAAGTGTTCATCCGGTCTCTTAGTGCATGACAGATTGGAGGTAAATTAAAAGAAGGCATATCACAAAATACACTTAAACTCCAAATGTTGACCATTTTGAAATAACCCAACCGTTTATTCAAGCACCAACAGTACAGTACTAAGCTAAATCATTAAATATGATGGAAAACACAGGGAAATAGAAACAATGAAATGCATTAAATTATTGAAGGGGGACCTAAAAAAACGTGTTATATTTATATATTATTAATAAAGAGCCAAACGACATATCTTAAAAACTAACATCGTTATATTTGAACTTTTTCTGCAGACGCGCAGTTGTGAACTTTGCCATTGCAAAGTTGTACAACGGCGAGTGTACTTATTAATTTAAATCACTTCATACCCATTTTACACATTTCACTATGGGGCATCGAGCGGACCATCCAACCATCCCGGGAATGTTATCATTAAGTAGCTAGGAAAGTATTGGCTGAGTGTGGGGCCACTTGGATTCGCCGGTACAACTGCCTACGTATCACCACGTTCATTTACAACAAACAGACAGATTGTTCAATACTTAACATTTCAATTAATTGAATTTTAAATAGGTACTAAATCTATTAGACTTAGAAGTTAACGGGTTTTAGGCTTCTACGGCTTCTGCGTCGTTGGATTCCTCGGCCAACGCGCTGTCCACCTCCTCCCCCGCCAGCTTGGCCTTCTTCTCGGGGGTACCCACTTCGGGGGCTTCCACTTCTCCGCTGCAGGATTTCCTCTTGATGGAGCACACATCACCTGGAAGAATAAAGGCTAATTAATAATGCTGAACAGTGAAAATTACTGAACGGAGGTGTTCGACCATAGAAACAATACTTCAAAAGATGTTTCAGATATTTAAATAGAAATTTCAATGTAGTAAGCGTCGCTGGCGGGGATTAGCACACAACCCTAACAATAATATCTTCAGGCTCGCAACTCTCTATCCAAATAAAAGATAACTACCAGATTGTAGCAGAACTTGCAATCTATATGTATTGTGGAAGTGAAATATTATGACTGCAATATTCCTAAGTGTGTTCATGCATTTGTGTTATTGAACAGTTATGATTTCTTTAGTGAGTCAAGGGCATGTTCATAAACTGCAAGCCGCAATAATTCTAAAGCAGTGTGTTCATTTATGACCAGAGGAATTGACTATAAATAATTTCCTTTGTGAGTATGCACATACATACGTAGGAGTGGGAACTTTTCAAAATTGCAACTGACAAGGAGTAAATTATAGTGCATTCAAATAATAATGAAATTGGGATAAGTGGCGTAAAATACCAAGTGCAAGCAATTAAAATTTTAAGAAAGATGGAAATACACAATTCTGGGAAAAATTATTGTGCAGATTTGAAGTTTAAATTTAACACAGAACAGAAACACGCAAGAAAAGAATTTCAAGAATTACAAACATGTCTAGCTTGCAGATCAAACGAATTTGTTTATCGGCTGATACAAATTGTTTACGATAAGCGTGTACTGAGACAAAAACATTGAGAAAAGGTGAGAGCAGGACGTTACTAATCTAAATGAGATTGATGCAAGTCGCTGATGGATAAATATTGTCACTGGAAAGTAAAAAAATTGTAGCCACAACTACACACTTGACCATTTAATTTGCAACAATTTTTTCTTAGAAACGTCAGAAGTGGGAATATCATCTATCGGTATTTCTAGGTAGGTGGATTTTGCAATGATTCCCTTACCACCGGCAATGCTGAATTTAACTATCAGTTTGTTCTACAAGCTACACTTATTGTAGGGGTATGCCATTGGCATATATTTTAAGTTTTGGTCTATTAAGTATTTAAATTTTAAAACCAAACTCTAAAATCTTAGCTCTAATGCTGACCCCTCCACACAATTGATATTTGTATGGGGTTTTACTAATTCTATGACGCAATCTAAGCTTTATAGCTTATTTATATTGCTAAAAAATCGACAATGCAGTTCTGCTACCATAATGTAAATGCATTTGTTTATTAATTTACATATTTTATTTTCTAATTTAGAATAATTAAATACCTTAATATTGCTTCAGTCGGCACAGAAAATATGAAGATAAGGTATTTAGAGAATATAAATTTGATGTTAAAAACATGTAAATCGATAGAAGAGTGTTAACATTGGAGTAGCAAAGCAGCATTTCCGATTTTAGCAATTTATAGCTAAGGTCTGAAATCTTAGAATTCATAATACTCCATACGTGATTTTAGTAACTTGTGTACAGGTATATTAAAATGGCTTTTTTTTACAGTTAAATTATATATTTTACTGTTAAGGTTGTATTGATTTCCTGTGATAAGTGTGAAAATTTTGAGAAATTGAAGAAAAATGTACAAGATATTATATGATACATTTTTTTTTTTTTTACATACATGGTAAGAAAAATTACAGGGACAAAGTAAACCATTGTGAAAATAAGAGTAAAATGCAATTCTCCACAAGATGATATTATAAGTCGGGCTGTGGGTGTTTTCTCAGCGGGTTATAATGTTGATGTTCCATTCAGAGGCTGGACTGTTGCCAAGTTACTTCGTTAGTGGCAATAAACTGGGAAAATGAACGTGGAAATTTACTGACACGGCTTGAAATAGTCACCGTTAAATCACTGCGGTAAAAATAGGACGCTAATATCAAAATTATAAGCTGAAGATTGAACTAGATTCATAAAATGATATATGGATTATTTGGGACAGACATTGGAGTTGGCACGATTGTGGAAATATTTTATATTGGTCAAGAGTTTTAAAGGTGTAATTGGTTTGTCCGGAATGGGAGATGTTGGTTTTCTGACTGTAGGTTATGTAGGCTGTAAGTTAGTGGCCGAGTGGTCCAAAGGGTCAAGTTCCCAACCCAGTCGTCGCAGTTTCGATCCTCTAGCCAAGTTCATCTACCGTTGAACGAGCAACATTTTCCACTTTTAAATTGTAGAAGGAAGAATTCATATATGGTTAGGCTATTCGTAACTAAATAATGTGTATCTTTCTTAAAAAGAGAGTAAATGAAGTATTTGCGGGCATAAAGATACTCTTATAATATTGTACGGAATATTTTCTAGTCTAGCTAGGTAAAACTGCATTTGAACCAATGTTTGTTTGAAACAAAAAATTTATGGTCCATAGAAGATTCAATTGGATTTGGCCGAATAAGTCAGAGAAGAAAAATCATAGCTCCATAACAATATTCTAACATTGCATTTTTTGCACTCTGGACATATAAAAGTAAATTAAATAGTTTTTTTTTCTGAAAAAAAAACTAACTTACTTAAAAAAAATTTTGTACTTTTATGGCAGAACTGGAAATAATAACCTTAATTTCTAGTGGTAGGTACATACTACATTATCTCAGTTACGTTAAGTTGCTTTACTATTTCTAACGGCTGTTTAACTTCATAAAACCTTTAAGGGGTGAGACAGAAGACCACCTGACCAATTATTATTATTATGTGAGTAGAATGAACAAACTTAGAAAGGAATTTACTGATGTTCCATCAGATCCCTCATAAGGAATGTGTATGTAGCGATAGGTTGTTCTTGACTGCAGCTTGCATGATGAAGATTGCCCAGATGATAGTCAACCTCCGATAGGAGGGCACCAGAACAATGTATGTGGCAAGGAAAGATTAGAACAGGAGTTGCGAAGAATAGCAAAAGAACGAGTTAATAATGACTCATAAAACAAACTCATTCTCATGAGCCAAAAAAAATATATTTTGGCGCTTTACCTGAACCTCCGTTTTCCTTAACATCTTCCTCTTCTTCCTTGGCGGCATCGCCGTTTTCCTTGACTGCGGGTTCTTCAGCAACCGCGCTGTCGCCATTACCATTCTCGGCGGTCTTCTCCACCGCGGCTTCCTTGGCCGAGCCGTTGGTCTCCTTTACAGGCGACTCCTTCACGGATGATGTCACCACCTCTTTCTCCGCTACGGCGACAGCGGCGACTTCACTGGAAAGTTTTAAAACAAATGTTTTGAAATTGGAACTACTTCATATTTTAAGGACTAAATTGAAATGTTTTTTTTTTTAAATTGAATATGTTCGGAACTATTTTAAATTTTAAAGTCGATCCCCTTGGGATAGCGAGGTTCTGACAGCACTTTTACGAGATAATGAGCTCTAAAGTGACTCTCAAGAGTCCATTATCGCATAACATTGCTTTCTTAGATTGAACCAAGAGGTCGAAGTATGGAATTTAGGAAACGAAACTTGTTTAAAAAAAAAGGGCATTTGTATTTCTTAAAATTTCTTTAAATGTTGCCAATTTTGGAATATAGTTTCAAAAGTTAATTGTTGCACGATATTAAAAGTAATTAAGGCAGACATTTGGAATCTGGGGTATACAAAAAAAATGCAATGCTATGATGGAAAGAAAAATATTTTAGAAGGGTAGATTTTTTTTTATTGGTAAATAGATTTGCCAATAGTTGAATGATGGTAGGAAAAAAATAAATTGTTAGTTTGTTGCTATTTCTCATTCATTATTGTGTAAATTTAATATTGAAAACTTTCCGAACGCTGATAGTTTTATTTGGAACATCGATCTACTGTTTTGATAACGCGATAATACTTCGATAAGAATATCAACTACAATGTATTTTCGATACTATGTACGATCACATTTATTGCCTTCAAGAGTTATCGCACATAAATTAAAATACCCTACTCCATAATAAAATATCCTAACTTCGCATAAACAAGGTAAGAAAGCCGGTTATAAAAAAGGTGATAACACGAACGGCGGTTTCTTTTGAAAGGGAACAATCCGCGCGCGACGGTGGCTCCAACCACGCCGGCCGCCATTTTAACTAACTACCGGTGAGCGGGTAGATTCCACAAAATCCATAATAAATGCGTAAAACAACTTAACAAATATGATGCCTCAGTGCTATTATTTTAGACCATCGAAATCAACACATTATCATCACTTTGTGTATTACAAGGACTTTATTTTGAACAGGCCGGATACGAATGACAGGAGATGGTTTTCCCGCGTGGTTTCAATTTGCAATTTCCTCAATAATGTACACAAAAAATATTATTGTTTTATACGTTATACAAATCACTTCACGTATTGTTTTACAAATTAACGAGATATTGACAAACCACGCGCGAGGCAACGAATTATGGGGTAAAACATCGCTTAAAAGGAAGCCATTTTGACTCAGGTAAGCCGCCAAAAATTCGCTTTTTACGAAGTTGTGTGGAAAGTTTTGAAATAATTAAATTGATTTTACTTACTTTGTCTCAACATCGGCCATTTTGATTAGTTTGAGTTTATTTAGCACAAACGGAGAAAAATATTTTAAATGTTAGGAGTTCACACGGACGAAACGCAACGCAACTGCCGGCAACTGACGAACGAATGAAAGAGGAAATCTTGGATATAGCTCTTCTGTTGTCGAATACGGCGACCCGCTCGAAGCTTCGAACCAAATTAGAGCGGTACAGAGAACGGTTCCAGTATACTATAGTACGAAAAAAAGAGATACACAAACGCTTCAACGTAAAAGCTTCACAGGAAACTAATACCGGCTTCCCGCGCTGCGTGAAGCAGATGTCGCTCGTGTTCTAGAAAATGCTTCGATGACACCTTTAAACATTTTGTAAATCTTTTCATTATTTTTAATATTCTGAAAATATCACACTACCTCTGAGATTCATTAATAAAACCTTTTAATCTCAACAGATATATGTTTATTTCCTAAACATATTTCCTACGAAACACATTCAGGCCCACCTGTAGAAATTGTTATTTTTAACACCTCGATAATGAAATTATGCATGAGATTATATTTATAAACCTATGGGCATGAAAGGGCTTGTTACATTTGCGCAAAGTGGGAATTCGAAAAACAATTCAAATTTAAATTTAAAATAAATTATATTACTTTGCTTTATTATGAGCAAACAATAATTATTACATACCGAATTTTTTAGGAGGGTAGCATTTTTGTATTATTTAATTGTCGAAAGGTAAATTGTGGAAATCAAGAAATGATAAATTGCTATAAATAATTTATGAAACGTCATCGTTTGATTCACGCTTTATTATTAATGTTTATTTTAGTAAGACCTTGTTTATTTAATTACAATAATATTTATAAACTTAGTCTGATCCATTTAGATATGCTCGTATATTTATAATACCTCAATGGTCTGAGCGTAATGAATAACGTAATGAATAATGATAAATGGTTTATTATGCAAGTGATGCAAATTTAAACCATATAGATATTAATTTTGATGGTATCTAGGTAGATCAAAATGTTTTAGGTGGATACCTATACCTACTACACCTACCAAAATACAGACGATAATCCAACACCTAGCCACCCATACATAACAATTTCAAATATACCTCAGTACTTACATTCCTAGCATTAATTAGGCACGTTTTCTATGCAATTGGATACATTTTCAAATAGGCGGGAAAACTTTTAATACATTCTACTTGGAATCCGAACAGCGGGTGAAGTCGAAAAGATAAGGATGTAGTTATTATACAAACGTTGAATCGCTATGTAAGTGTAGGCTTTTCTAATTGAAAAATTAGAATTATGTATCAGTTTTGAATACTGGTAAAAAAAAATTATTATGTACGCGAAATTGAAGTTGAAGTTTATGGAAAAACCGATATTTCTATTACGTGTTTATTTCACTATTTCTATTATTACACATTACGTTGAATCGGTATGTAAGAGGCCTTTCCGGTTGAAAAATTCGAATCAAGGATCAGTTTCAAATACTGGTAAAAAAATAGTGTTATTTATTTATCGCGAAATTGAAGTTGGATGGAAAAACCGCTGTTACTATTATTTATTTATTCCACTCTTTTTTGACATATAAAACTATCGGATCTCCTAAATATCGAATCACGATTTTCACGATGAACCAAAACATTAATATCATTATTTAAAGAAAGCAACGAAATCGTGTAGGTACTATGACCCCTGAGGCATATCGCTGTGCTAGTTAAATACTACACAATTTATTTTTATTTTTTTGTAACTTATTAGTATCTTTTGATTATTTATGTTATAAGGAACCAAAAAACACCAACAAGTTAATTTTATTTATTTCAACTTGTCATAGTTTTGAACTAGCACAGCGATTTATTTGTTGCTAGGTATTTTAGAGTATATATAGTGGTATCTATCCAAGGCAGTGTAGTCAGTTTTTGTTGATTTTTACCTGACTCGGCGGACGTGGGCGTGGCTAAGACTAAGGGTAGGGTATTTATACATCCATTCAAAGCACATATCGAGATAATGTTTTTGTTCATTATAACCTAAAAAACCGTTTAGTTGTGTCAAGTTTAGTGGCATAATAAAAATAGTGGGCGGAGTCCCGCGGTGACCCAGGAGCCCAAGATCATTGTGACAGTACATAGAAGCGGAGTATTATATTTGTTGTCTCTTTCTTTCTCATGGCGTACGACGTAAAAACCCGGAGAAAGTGATTTATCGCAAGGTTGTATCGGTTGGGTAAAAATAATTAGCTTTCTCTCCATACATTGTTTCTCCAAGGTACCTACCTATTTATTGAATCAACGGGTTATTATTGAAATTTTCTATGAACATTTAAAAAAATATATAAAATATTTCGTATTGTTTATACAAGTTCAGTGTTATTAAATTATGTTTATTTAACTGTATTGAATTGCGTAATGTTGAACCTTTCAATTAACCCGATAATAAAACTCAAAAGTCACCCTCCATTGTAGCACACCCCGCAGCCATTCCCGAAATAAACTGCCGTGTAATAATAACTACAAAAAAAAACCATTCATGGCACACCGTACACCTGGTTTCACTACAAGGAAGTGGGTTCCATAAAAAATACATCTTTAGGCAAATTCGAAGGTTTACACAAATAAGTGTCTACTTACCTCTACCATAAATAAAATTAGCCCGGTAGGTACCTACCGAAATTAACACAATATTGTATGGTACCCATCTATTTAAATTATTGGGTGAAATAGGATCAAAAAGGGTTTTTTTATATGGGCAGCTCCAACTTTTGGTCGTTTAAATTATTCAATACTACTAAGATAGTATAAAAATGTAAATATACAAATATTCATCATTTTGCAGGGAATATTTAATTTTAATTTGAATGTTTAAGTATTTAGCGTAATTTTAGTAAAAGTTTTATGTTTTTTCCTACCTTTGTTTATTGCCCCATACAAATTAGCCAAGCACTATTTTTGAAAAATGTATTTGTTAAAAAGATGTTTACGTTTATTAAAAAAATGCCAAGAACCTTATTCAAATGCTATGTACGCTTTGGTTCTGTCAGCGAGAACTTCGTTGCAACCTTTCTTTCTGATACATGTGTCTTTAATATTACTTAGATAATTTATAAAGCGCCATTTTTGTGAAATATCACCTCAAGTACGTTTATGAGAAAGAGGGAGAGGTTACAACGGAGCTACCAGTGGTATGCACATAGGTGGTAAATCAAAATTGTTTATATTAAGGGGCTATTTCACCACCTCTCAATAAACTACTATTCATTTGTTAACTCTAATCATCGGAATATTCGTTAGTTGTCTCTTTCCGCAAGTTTGGCTGGCAACGTCGCTTTTTTTCAAACCTTATCCCGTCTGCTGTCACGTCTGTCAATACAATGCCGTTATTTCTAAAATAAACTAACTTTCACAACACAACATTCGCGCGCGAAGCTCATTACATCCCTCTCACCAAATATATAGTTAAACGCGTCTCCATATTTAAATAAAACATATTTCTATTTTATAACTTTATTGTATTATTCAGGGGCTATTTCACCACTTCTCAAGAAGCTGTCAACGTAAAGTGCACAAGTTAGTATCTACCTTCTGATTTAAAATGGCGGCGTACTGTTTTGACAGCTGACAGTAGGCGAGTTTTCTGTTGAAGTTGATTTTTTACTGTAATTATGGAAGTGGTTGAAGATTTAAATATCTTAGACGAACAGGACATGGCGGAAAGACGTAGACCGCGTGTTTTCAAACCAAGAGTCAATTTTTTATACGTCTTAGATGACATTGAGTTTAGGTCAAGATTTCGCTTGACAAAAAATGCCGTAAAGGAGATACAAAATCAAGGATAAAATCTCTCCAAGAAGCACACGGTATGTAATTCTAATATACGCCTTCACAATGTATCACGGAATATACTATGAAATAACAACAATCTTTGGCAGTACAATATACCCACATACAACATGTTCATGCTTACAAACTATCAACCTTCACCAAGCAATAATAGACACTCCCCAATGCACTTCACTAATATAATTTAAAAATAAAGTTATAAAATAGAAATATGTTTTATTTAAATATAGAGACGCGTTTAACTATTTGGTGAGAGGGATGTAATGAGCTTCGCGCGCGAATGTTGTGTTGTGAAAGTTAGTTTATGTTAGAAATAACGGCATTGTATTGACAGACGTGACAGCAGACGGGATAAGGTTTGAAAAAAAGCGACGTTGCCAGCCAAACTTGCGGAAAGAGATAACTAACGAATATTCCGATGGTTAGAGTTAACTAATGAATAGTAGTTTATTGAGAGGTGGTGAAATAGCCCCTAAGTTAGTAATTAGATACTTCGAATAACCGGTAGTGTTCATGACATTTTGAGTGTAATGTCATAATATATAAACACGGTCTATTCAAAGATATATTATTAAATAATACGTAGATTAAATGTAGGTCAATGTACCAGTATGTGCAGGGTAAGTGGTATTTGATGAGAAATATTGAAAAAAATGTTATAAGGGAGACATAAAGTAATGTAAGAAAATAATTATCACGTTAGATAGTTCACTCGACTTTAGACATAACGATGACGGAAAGGGTAGAAAAAAAAGAAATATCGCGTCCCCACAGGAAGACATTTAATTTTAGCATTTTCGGAAAACGAATAAAATTGCTGTAAATTGCTTCACTTAATTTAAAATAAGCGGTTTTCGTTTTCTATTAATGCAGGTATACGCCACGATATGTGATCCATTTTAGTTTCAGTACAAATTTGTTTATTATAACCTTAGAGTACATAGAGTAGTATCTATCCAAGGCACTAAAGTCAGTTTTAGATGATTTTAACCAAGTTTTAACCTGACTTGGCGCACCTGGGCGTGGCTAAGACTAAGGTTAGGGTATTTATTCATCCATTCATATCACATATCACACATCGACATAATGTTTTTCTTTATTCGTATGGCCACTTTTTCACAGTATTTTTATCAACAAAAATATAGCATATAACCTAAAATACCGTTTAGTTGTGTCAAGTTTAGTGGCATAATAAAAAAATGTGGGCGGAGACCCGCGGTGACCAAGGAGCTTAAGATCATTGCGACAGTATATAGAAGCGGTCTATGAAATTTGTTGTCTCTTTCTCTCTCATGGTGTACGACGTAAAAACTCGTAGAAAGTGATTTATCGCAAGTTTGTGTAGGTCGGGTAAAAATAATTAGCTCTCCCTCCATATATTGTTACTTCAAGATTATAACTATGTCAATGGCGACAGCGATAAAAAGATCATGGCGTATTTCGGAAAACAATTTATTTTTTAAAAAACGACCACGCCTAAAAGTCATCTCTAAAGTCATATCCATAAATGGATGACAAAATAAATTCCGAACCTATTGTTCATAGCTTAACTACCCCTTTAGTACCTAAATTTGTTTAATTTTTTTTTTTGCACTGAGTCTGCGACATGCGTAAAAATGAAATACGTAAATTTATTGGTATAAATAATTTCTATGATCTTAGGTATTAATGATTGTTGTCCTTTCGTATTTAAATCTAAGTAACTAATATTAAACTTGTAAATGTAATTTTAGCTATAGTTTTTAATCATTTTGATGATCTCATAAATCTAAGAAGAGTTTTAAACTACAGTTTTTAGATATTTCTTCCCCTTGTTCCGCGGTCTTGAGATGATATTTCACAGGTATTGTGCTTTAAAAAATATCCAATGATTATTATCATTATCATTCGAATTGGTACCCTAAGCAGTGACGGAAGATAACCTAAATTAAAGGCGGTGCAATGAAAATATGTTTACCAATCTATAAAAAATAAACATATTTGTGGATAAAGTGCATTTTCCACTGTGTGGAAATACATTAAATTAGATATATTATCATCTTCCTTTAAAAATACGTCATTTTCTCAAATATCGAGAAACAAGCGGTTGAATAAATATTTCAATGCATTCCCAAAGATTTTTTTACCAACCCTCTATGCTAACATAACACCCCTAAGGGTGGCCAAACTTTTGATCACTACGGGATTTTTAATTGGGATTTAACGGGATTTTTAATTTATTTATTTTTTATCACTACGGGATTTTTAAATTATTGGCGGCGGTATACTAACATCGTATGTGTTAAGTGATCATAAGAAAAGTAGTAATTTAAAGCCAAAAATAACTTTAAATTTTAAAGAGACATAGATATTACCAATTTCTTTTCATTATCCAGACGTTTTAATAGCAGACATTAATGATTTCTCTACACAAATATAAAAAAAAGAGTTTATAAATAAAATAATATGTATATACGTAGCTTCAGATAGGCGGGCGACTAGGAATAGTTATGCGGTCGACGCTTTGGCCACCCCTGCCCTATGTGTTAGCTATTAGGCGGTGTCGCTAACTTCCGTTGACAAAAAAAAAAACAAAATCAAAAGAGCCCCCACCTCACTCGCTTTCCCCAATCTCATTTGTAAAACTTCGGAAAGCGAATCGGTCATTTGTCAAATACTTCTGAATGCAGTGAATGCACATCTATTCAACAGTGCATCTCTTATGCAGTGTTCCAAAATCAACTATTTCCCCTTCGAAATCTTCCATCTCACGGGTCAGCCCTGTTCGCCGCTCTCGTTCTAATATCTATACAAAATGACAAGCCCACGATGTCAAAATCCTTTCAAAATCAAAAACGCCTCACGACTCACTACAGCGCGCGGGCGGCGTATTTTCTAAACTACGCTTTTATAGTATTTTGTAAAATTCATATTTGGTATTGTTCACCGCCGGATCCACCATACGTTCAAAATGTGCAAAAATATGGGCGCCATCTCTGAAGAGGCGCCGTGAAAATAAAGATCTTATTTAAATTTGCATAAAACATTCCTCAAAATATTTAAAAATTACCCACATCATGGGATAATTATGTTTTCTATTGCGTTCGCAACATCACTGTGCATTCAACAGCTATAAAAAAAGTTTAATAAAAATAAAATTGTCACGGATTTTTTTTAAATAAAAAAATGGGGGGGGGGGCGCAATCGGTACTTACTGCACGGGCGCGAGATGTCGTGGAACCGGCCATAATATTGATCACTATTCATTATACATCTTTGGGGGTACAATGCGTCGTTATACCAATGGGCGAGCCGTACCTGACAGGCGTTAAATAATTCTACGGATTCTGGTGCTTAGATACTCCTTTAGAATTGTGTCTACGTTATATTATCCATTAAAATATATCGCATCAAGTGCCAGTCACGCTGTACACAGCAAAAGGTCATAAATTAGTTTCACAGTTGTAAGTCTAGTTTACCTTGTTTAGAGTAGGTACCCTCCGAACATATATATATATATATATATATATATATATATATATATATATATATATATATATATATATATATATATATATATATATATATATATATATATATATATATATATATAATGAAATGTAGCTTTATTAGCTGAGACAACCACATACCCAGGAATTTAAAGCGCCATGTACATACATTAGGAATTGTATTAATACTATTATCACTTCCGTGTGAACCTGGTCCTTTCTCACAATGTTGCGGTTTTGTAGTCTGTATTATTTTAGAATTAACTTATAGACTGCGGTAAAAACCATCAAAAAGCAACAACGAAACATTCTGTTTTTCGACAGAATGCGAAACTTCATTCAATTTATTTTTTAACAATATTTGCTAGTATTTTTTTTAAATATGGTTTTCACAGTGGAATCAATTTTTATTGTTAGATTTTTCGCCTTCTGAAAGCGGGCTCGATTTGAAGTGATAAGAGCTCCATACGATTTTGAATCAGATATCAATCTCTCCGTATTGCTTCGCAATGGATGGCGCTGCGATCGGGGTCGAATGACGTCAGGGGCGTTTTGATGCGTTAGCTTTGTGCGAATAACCTACAGTAAAAAGTACGAATATATACTCCAAATCGATATTATTTGTTGTTATATTCGAAGTTTCTTATTATGGAAAGGCGTAGGGCAGAATAAATAACAAAAGAAAAATTATTTAACGAAAAATACAGCTGTCACTAAAATAAAATATAAAAACAAGAAGAACTTAATAATAGCAATATTAAACTTGATTATTTTTATTAATTTTTTTAAATGGAGTTCTGCAAATTTAACACAAAAACTATAAATAAATAAAGTTTTAAGTAACAAAAAAGTATTTATTGTTCAGCATTTCCTTCAACCAACGACTTTTGTAACAATTCGATAATTGTAACATTACTATGGGAGCGTTTTATCGAATACCTAACTAACTAACTAACCATCACGCCGTTTCCCCGTAGGGGTAGGCAGATAGGACGGACCGCCATACAACTCTATCTTGGCATACACTCCTTGCTTCATTCACATACCATCGCATGCATACTCTTCTGTTATCCTGACTCTTCACATGGACTGACTCAAGTACATATTTAATTCACTTAATCGTGCCATGTTTTCTTCGCGCGTCCCTGACTTCTTCTTCCATTCACTTTCGCATATTTTATTTTCACACTCTTTTCTTCGTTCATTCGCTCTACATGCCCAAACCATCGAAGCGTTCCTTTCTTGATTATATTCATTCGGGGTTCTCGAATACCTCCGGTCACAAAGTAGGTACCTTATTTCGGATCTACATACCTAATAATAATAAGTAATATAGAACAATCTGTATATGCATGGCTAAGAGTCATCGTAGAAGTGACACACGTCTTTCTGGTTTTGAATGAGACATACACTCTTTTGAGTCATCACTCATGATCAAGTTTAGACTGGTGCGGCAATATAAACATATACTAACATGATTTTATCACTGTCATCGAGCGTGTTCTTCCGATTCGTTTTGGTAAATTTGAAACCAATTTTCTTCATTATTTTATAAAAGGAACACCTTTTAAACTTCGGCAAATCAGGGTCATCATTCACGGCTGATGAAACTTTGTCGACTGTGGGAATTTCGTTTTTATAGTAAAGGGTACAGACATTTCTTCTTATGGCGGCCAAAACCAAATCACTGTCCAAAAGTTTGGCTCTATTTTTGGTTCGTTTCGGTGAACGTAAAATACCAGACGTTTTATGATCTTTAATGATTTTACGCGTCGTTGACACGGCTATGCCCACCGTCTCGGCGGTCTTTCTTAAAACCTCGGTCACGTACTTAGATGAATTAAATAATGTAGATACGTTATTGAGACAACGCGCATGACTGCGCGAAACTAAGCCAACGTGGCATACCTGAGATTTATTGTGTTTAGTCTCGCACAAACATTCGTTTGACAAACAAGCTGTCACCAGCAGCCACAAACGCATCACTGTAAGCTCTTTTCTGAGATAAAATGCCTTCCTGTGCTTTTGACAAGGGTAAAAATCATTCGGGAACAAAAAACAGAGTTTCTTTTCATGCGAAGTACACACAAATCACTTATTATTTCAATTAATACAATTATTCAAATACAAATGGTATAAGTGAGATAGCGAATGCAGAAATACATAAGTGTGTGGAAGACAACCTAGCGACAGTACACGAGAACGTCGCATTCTACTTTACGCGTAAGTTCATTAGGGAAGAGAAGGCTTGTAACGCGGAGAATGTAACGCGGGACGTTCATATAGCTATCTCATTCATACACGCATTCTGCTTGGTATGGCTATCCTTTTCATGCGTTACAAGTTTTCAAACAGATATTAGAGCGTGCCAAATTTATCGTTCAATTTGTATGAATATGACGTGTCTTGTATTTTATGTCTATGGTCACGTATATGTTATTATGTTCGTCTTTCGGTGAACTTTCACAGACCTTTTTGAAAATAGTGATAACTGTCTGTTTTTCTGACGCACTCAAATACTTGATGGGACGCCTTTTCACTGGATTAGTCAAGTTTTTTGATAAACACGGCACAGGGTTTGACATTTTATTCAATTCAAAATTACACCACTAAATTGAAAATTTTGGTTATTTTGTGTTTTTCGCCCAGCCTTGAAACAGTTCTCGCGAATTGTCAAGATGTTGCAACATTAAATTGGTTATAAATAATGCAAATCGATATTATGCAAAAATATTTAACCCTTATGTGACTGTAAGGGTACCCTCTTCGGTTTTCAACATAGATTTTTTTAATGTTCCAGTAAGTCTAACCGGTTGAAACTTCCCGACTTCTCCACAATAGTGAAAATGAACAATTGAATACAACCATTGGATATGTGGAGGGTGGAATGTTAGCGGAAAATGAATAAGTATAATTTACAACTTCTGATGACTGAAAAAGTACCAGGGTACCCACACGTGTTTTATATAAAAAAAAATTAACTTGTCCGTATTTATTAATTATTTTATCTTATTTAAAATGATAAATATGATGTACTGTTGTGTTCAAAGTACATCACCTCTACCCTTGATACTATTTTTAATCACTTATTTAAGAAAAAAAACCAAGAAAAGATGGTACTGGAGGAAATTTCTATTTACTTTCCCAAGTCTTGAACTGATTCAAATATATTATGTCATGAAAGTGGTCCAACAAACTTCAGCAAATTATATAATGTAAAAGAAACGTTCATATCATTTTTTAAAAGGTGTAATTTTATTCAGTCACATAAGGGTTAAAAAAAATTATAACGGTTCGCTTGTGCTAAAAGACGCCATGTTTTTTTTGTTATTTGACCGCATTGACTTTGAAAAAAAAATTACGATGATTTTTGTATTAAAACGATTTGTCGCCAGTTTAAGTAGTGTTGTCAGCTTCGCGGTGAAAAAATACCAATGAAAAGGCTTAAACATTTTTCTTACCGTATTTTAATTAATTTTTATATTTATTCTGATGATACGAGTTTTTTTTGTTGCTGTTAGATTTAGTAAGAATTTTCTGATTATATTTATTTGGTCCTGGGCTTGATTTTTCACTGATATCCCCTTTATCTACAGTGGCGACGCCACCGACTACAAAGTTAACCGTGTCGGACTGTAAATAGATTTTTTTTACGTCGTAAAAAAATACTTTCGTAATGTTGGTACTCCTTTCACACGAAGGCAATGGCCTGACACTTCATGAAGTCGGCTGTGCCTCAAGCTTGGAGTACGCTCTGAGACCTCAAGTCTACACGATGTAGCCAGCTAGAAATACAGTCGCGTCACCGGGCGACAACACAAAATTTAAAAAAAATAACGCAAAGTCAAGAAACACTCAGGATTAGTTCAATAATATCACTCACAAAAGATATGTTTTTTAAACACTGTGATAACAATACGGGGTAGGTACTTTATGAATCGGAACACTGGCCGCGTTGAATGAAATAACGATTTTATTCAAAAACTTGAGTAAATTCCATTTTGGTCCTTATCGCCAAAGGTCTCCAAGTAAATCACACCGTAAATCGAATATACAATGTAATATTATACAGGCATATTGCATATAAAGGCCATAATTGATTAGCAAGCAAGATTACTACACTTTATGTATAAATTTCGAGCGTCAACGAGGGATGGACAGAAAATAGAATCGTGCTATATGATCTCTGTTCACCGGGAAGGAATAATTTTCAAAAACAAAAAAATAACAAATTTCAAGCTATAATCTAACTTAATTTTATGAGTATATAATTTTGATATATATTTCTAGGAGTCTAGTACTTCTTATGGCTTCTTTTTCCATGTATCTTTTATTGACGCTTACAACGTATTCGTAAAGTGATGTGAACTCATACTATATTTGAATCCGAAAAGATGCTAGTTACTAGTATTTATACAGGCTATTGTTGAGTGATTTTGTGTTCAATATGCAAGCATATAGATTATATTTCCTTAACGGTAGAAAGTACTTAATACCTTTTGAGTTTGGAACTCCAAATCATGAGGTATGTACCGGAGTTCTTGGGTGGTCCATAACCATCGAACTAAACATTCTGAATTTTGTGATTTCGAATCGAATGTACAATTTCTATAAACAATACAAAAAAGATTTGTAGTCAGTGGTAGTCGTGAATGGTGATGATAATTTCGAGATGATAATATAATAGTTTACTTTAAGTAATAAAGGAAAACTATTTGTAAAACAACTAAAAAAAAAGAGAAGAGTGCGTCCATTTACAGAAATTTAATCATGCTATGGCTAGAAAATATTTAGAGTGTAGGACAAATTGACATGGATAACTTTGCAGGCGGCCAGAAGAGGTACCGAAGACGTCTTTTTATTTTGTTGACTGTCTTTCAAATTATTTTCAACAAAACCCTTTTCAATCCTATGGGGAGCGATGTATGAAACATTATTCTTAAGGTTTTGGCAATCAGATAAATTGAAGACCTACCAAAAGTCCCGATAATTCCATCTTCAGGACGAACTGCCGCCAGTTTAAGTTGTGTTGTAAGTTTTGCGGAAAATAATTACCAGTATAAAGAGATTTTTTTTACTGGTCACAGTACCGAATTCAATTATTTAAAAATATGTTTGTGCTACTGTCGTGTAATAAAAAAAAATATGCGTTTAATGACTCATTAGAATTATCATTTTTAAAATAATCTATAATATGAAGACAATAATTCATTCTTACAAATAAAGTCTACATTTGGGATTTACTTTACGCTGGCATACTTTTATTTAAAAAAACTCGAAAAGTGTTGACACTAAGATGCACTTGAAAAAAATAAATTTTTATCATTCAATGTACAAGAGCGAAAAATGTTTACGATCTCATAGTTCGGGTCTTTTTTACGCTCATTGTATCAAACGACTGAAAACCCAATTTCTGCTCATAGAAATATGAAACGTATTTCAGTCTCCAACAATACTTAATACAGAACAAATTTCTGTACTTTTAAAGTTCTTTCTGTCTTTTGTGTAATTTATTGGGTTGTTTGTGAAAATGGTATCTTCAAACAGAATATAATATAAATATAATAATATGGACATCGTGTACTTCAAAATAAAGATCAAAAGTTTATCCATATTTATATCATAACGTTTTGTTTGATTCCTTTGTTGAATGTTTGTTCGATTTTGAAAATGATTTCTTCCCGATAAAAATATTGCGGTAATAATGGTGAATAGATTAGATTAGACTTACCAAGAAAATATATTGGTTGTTTTATTTTATTTTATATATTTATTCCAGATCTCAGGGAGGGTGGTGCAATCCCATTAGATCCGTATAATACATAAAAAAATACAAAGGTAATCAATAAAGTAACAGCAGCAATCTCCTTCATTTTAAATTATTTCTTGGAAAGTTGATTTAACGTTTAATGCACTTTTCTTTTGTGAATATGTCGATAATTTTAGAGATAATTGTTTCAAATTGTTCCTAGTTTAATGTGCACTAACATTTTTGAGCACTTCGTTCTCCATTTCTTTATAATAATCATTCAAAAGTTGACAATGCTACAGAACCGTTTTTGGAGATTGCTGCCCTTCCTTTTAAGCCCCTCATATAGTAATAAAAAAATAAAAAATAAACTTCGTTTGAAGACATCACGAATTGACTCCATTGCTTATAAGCGGGACCTCAAAGCAATAATATACAAGAGAGATCGCTGTAGAGAGAGCTGTCGTCAGTTTTTACAAGGTTTGCCGGACTCGGCTAGACCTGGGAGTGGCTAGGACTAGGGCTAGGGTATTTATACGTCCATTCATAGCACATGTCGACATCATATTCTTGTTAATTCGTATAACCACTTTTTCACAGTATTGTTTAAAAAAAATAACATGAAGCCTAATAAACCGTTGAGTCATATCAATTTATTTCGCGTATCGTAACGTGTGGGCGGAGTCAACGGAGACGCGGGACACGAAGAACATTCTAACAATACTTTAAAGCGGTGTAATAATTCGGGAAAATTTGTTGTCTCTTTCTTTCTCGTGGTGTACGAGGTAAAGACCCGGAGAAAGTGATCTATCCCAAATCTGTATAGGTCGGGTAAAAATAATTAGCTCTCTTTACATATATTGTTACTTCAAGAACGGGACCCTGCAAGAAGTCCAGTGCTGCCATCACAAGAGTGTTTTCGCTGATGGGTATTCTTATTCTGTAGTTGGCGATACATTTTCTTATTGGCTTTCGTATTAGGGCTCTGAATCCGGGAACTCGTCATTCTGTGAACATTTCTAAGGCACTGCACTGCTTTCAACCCATTTCAAATATAGAACAATGGCTAAAATACACTATAGGTAAGTACTTTATTAGGTAGGTAGGGATTTGAAAAGAATATTTTTGATAATTTATTTTAACATCAGTTCCAAATTTGAAAATTTTACACTCGTACGTACGTACGTACATACGTACTCGCAAAAGAAATTATCGAAAGTTAATATTATGGATGATAGAAATGACAATGGCGGTAATCTGTAATCATTGAGGTGAAATCAATTACATGACCTTTACAATATATGCATCGAAGGATGATATATAGGTCTTGAGTAACACTGACAACCTTCGTGGCTTGGTGATTATGTTAAGAAATGGCTGGATATGAAGAAGCCTAGGAATTTATATAAATAATAAATAATTTATATAGTGGTACAGGATGGACTCCCTCTTGATGGCGTTTTGTAGAAATGAGGCCTAACATACTCCATTAATATTTTCTTACTTGCATTCTTTATTTATTTTTTACTTTTTTTATTTTTTTTATTTATTTATTTATATATATTTTTTATTTTTTTATCATCATTATTATTATTTTATTTTCATATATTTTTATTTTATTATTTACTTATTTATTTATTTCTTATGAATTTCTGTTCATTATTATTTTGTTACTATTATTATTACAATGTATTGATATCAATTATGGAAGGTATTGCATTGCACTACTCCTGCATACCTTCCGGAATAAAACTTTTATTATTATTATTATAAAATAGTTCTTCGTACTTGACAAATATCCGGCTTATACACTTAGACGAATTGTACATAAATATTTATATTTATTTAGGCCGCATCCAGACAGGAATAAAATCTTCAGCGTTGAGGCATATCATAGTATAATCATATAGTATATGGCCTTATATGGCGTGGGAGTTGGCGTTCGGTCATTCACACGGGCGCTAGACGCTTTTTGGCCCGCTGTCAGTTTGACGGTTTTTTATACTTTGGAAAAAGATATAGGTACCGCAACCAGAGTTGACATGAACACATCCCTAACATCCCTGACACAGGTGCATTGCTTGCACACAGAATGTTTCAAACTTGTTATTCGACTTCAGAAATGAAAATTCCACTACAAATGTAAAATATAATTTTTAATATGATAAAAAAGAACATGTTAAAACTTTTCAAAAAATATTCTGATTCAGACAACGCGTACATTTGCTGTCCCTTTTTCGCTAAATACAATAGTAGGCGTAAGGAAAAGGAAAGCTGTTTCGCAGTGACGTTTTTAATTCAAATGGCGATTTCAATATTTAAAAAAACTGCTCTGGTTTTGATAATATTTTAAAAAAAATACTGAATGCTTTAGAAACTAAACGAACTGAAAAAAAAACTAAAAATCCTCATGAAAGGGGTCCCTCATTAAATAAAGGTTTTAAAACGTCCTAGTACTCAAATCCACTCTTTGTCAATACAAAACACTGCATCAAATTCCCCTAAAAATTCCATGATGTTTTCTAAGGTTTGAGTAAATAAATTATTGCACTTCAATGTGTGTCAATTTATTCTGTGATCTTCTTTCATTTCGTAAAAACACACTGCACAAATATTAGCACTGATGTGGAGTGTGCATAACATTATTAATGTGAAGCAGACAAAACAAACGTCGACATTTTGACCTAAATTGCAGTTTGTAGATACATTTTATTGAAGATTGGAAACACAATTCTAGAGAGATGTTTTGTTTATTAAACAATTAATTTAATACTCGGAGTTGTCAAACTTTTAATTCTTTTAATTACCAAATTATTTATATATAAACTTTATTTATAACATTTTGGTGATGCGAATTAATAATTGCTGAAAATCTAATATCCAACTCTGCTGCCTTAACGAAAAATATTTTTCTAATTATTTACTTTTTTTAATTTCTAATTAACACTAACTAAAAAAATACCTCATAATAAATATATTAACACGCACAATTCATTTTTGTCAAATGGGAAAGGGACGGTGCGTACCAAGTGGTACTAGTGGGCTGACCAAAAGTTATATGGCAACCATAGACATAAAATACAAGACACGTCATATTCATACAAATTGAACGATAAATATGGCATGCTCTGAAAGCATGAAAAGGATAGCCATACCAAGCAGAATATGTGTGTATGAATGAGATAGCTATATGAACGTCCCGCGTTACATTCTCCGCGTTACAAGCCCCCTCTTCCCTCACGAACTTAACTCACGAAGTAGCATGCGACGTACTCGTGTACTGTCGCTATGTTGTCTTCCACACACTTATGTATTTCTCTTAGAGTAACGTAGAGACCTAACATTGCGAAATTTTGAAGCCGCTTTTTGACCAAGGATTGACCAAGGATTGACCAAGGGAGGTGACGTATATGCTTCCAGCCAATCGGATGCGAAGAAAACCGTAAATATAAACATTATTCCGTATTTATCTGTTCGCGACCAATTTTGAGTTGCTACATGAGAAAGAAAGAGACATGGATACGTTCAGATGTTGGACTAATCAGGGAATCCCAATTCTAACAAATTTACGTCAGAATCCCGTGTAACTCTCGAAGTAAAACATATTGAGAATGCATTCAAACTCATTTTAAACGGGAGTTTATTATATCGAAACAAATAATGCAAAGATTGACTAAATATTGGTGTAGGTAACAAGTTGTTTTGTAGGTTAGCTAGTAAAATATTTGAGGTCAAACTAAAAAATACGAATTCTTGGATAAATACCTGTGGAAACTGATTTTTTTGGTCCTTTGTTACTTCAGTTGAAACAACCAACAACTGCACATATAACCATATCGTTTTTTTAAATATTGCACTAAATTCACTTAAGTAATTATATATTTTAAGCTTTTTGTCTGTCAATTCGACTGACATTTAACTACTGTGAAGTTAGTAATATATTGAAATAATGGCTACACAGTTTTAAGCACGTCCCAAATCATATGTTCTTAATAACAATTGTTTGTCTCTTTTTTCATATGTCTATAGAAACGAGCATAAAGAGAGAGCTATATTTTGCGAGTATGAACGATTTGACTGATAATTAGGACGGTCTCTCTATATTGTTACTCTAAGGTATTTCTGCATTCGCCATCTCACTTATTTGAATAATTGAAATAATAAGTGATTTGTGTGTACTTCGCATGAAAAGAAACTCCATGAGATTTGTTTTTTGTTCCCGAATGATTTTTACACTTGTCAAAAGCAAAGGAAGGCATTTTATCTCAGAAAAGAGCTTACAGCGATGCGTTTATGGCAGCTGGTGACAGCTTGTTTGCCAAACGAATGTTTGTGCGAGACTAAACGCAGTAAATCTCAGGTATGCCACGTTGGCTTAGTTTCGCGCAGTCACGCGCGTTGTATCAGTAACGTGTCTACATTATTTAATTCATCTAAGGTAGCGATACGTAAAATAACAAAACATGTACGAATGAAGTGAAAGTGGAAGTCAAGATGATCAATTTTAATATTTATTTAATTCCAAACGTAAGTGATACTAAAATGTTAATTGTTAACAAAGATAAATTTGAGTGAAATGACAGTCGGTTGCTTGATACTCGGTCTGTAGCTAGCTTTACCTAATCGCTGGCCTAATTCTCCCGTATGAACGCTCCTGTCAGATTTCATTCAAAACAGGAAGGCGACATTTGCGTCTCCCTAAAATATACCCCCTATCTGAATGATGCTTTAAGCACCGTTCGCACTGTATCCAACTACAACAAAGAAACAATATTTCAAAGAAAATTCGTGGGTGTCCGCCATAGACATAAAATACAAGCCACGTCATATTCATACAAATCTTACGAAAAATGTTGCACCACTAGTAACGTCTTGTATTTCGTTTCACCCGCTTATGAAAAGGATAGCCATTCAAAGAATATGTGTGTACAGATGAGATAGCTATATGAACGTCCCACGCTACTGTTATAATCGGGTATCGCGCCATTAACCGTGGTTGTCTTTCACACACTTATGTATTTTTGCATTCGCTATCTTATACCGTTCTCGAGTTGCTAAAAGCCTTGTGAATAATAATTGTATTTATTGAATTGAAATAAAAAGTATTTGTGGGTAACTATGAATGGAAAGAAACTCCATGAGATATGTTTTTTGCTCCTGAATGATTTTTTACACCTCTTAAGGCATTTTTTCTCAGAAAGGAGCCTACAGAAATGTTTTTGTGATACTAAACGCAGTAAAATCCCAGGTATGTCTCGCGGACTCGGTTAAATGCATTCACGCGCGTCTCAGTAACGTATCTACATTATTTAATTCATCAAAGGTTTCCGCGTTTCTTTTGTTAACATTTCAAACATTCATATAAAAATAAATAATACTTCACAACACGTCAACTTGATTTTCAATTCAAACAATAATAATACGTTAAAAAAAATATTGTGTGTTGTTACTAAGTTGCTGTATTATTATATAAACGTATACCATACATGGACGCTATGAATACATCCGTAATGAAAAAAAAAAAGAAAGTGTATAATATTATTCTATTATGATTGCGGAACGTATTTATCAAAGTTTCTATTACAGCAAGACTGGATGGGTGGTGCAATACCCAATCTGCAATATTACAAAAGTTACATATAATAAAAATAATAATACGTTAGACATGATAACAATAAAAGATAATAATAATGTATATAAATTAAGGCAGCGTGATTCAAGGTGGTCGCCGCATCGTGTGCATTCAGTACCTATTCATTGAGAGGAGAGTTGAGCCACTCGGATACAGCCTCGACAATTAGAGATGGTCGATATTCCTGCCCTGGTTAAAAGGAACCGGTTCCAAGCCGGTCACTGGAACCGTCGATATTATTTTTCCGAGGAACCGGTTCCTTTTTTTGGCAAATAAAAATCGATATTCTTCGTCCGAGGAATCGGTTCCTCTTTTGGGCACAACTCTTTTTGGCGGAAAGAACCTTTTGACGAGGAACTGGTTCCACAGTTGCAGTTATTTTCGTTTCTTGAACATCGCTGACAACCTCCCCTTCCCCCCATGAAAATTTTTTTTTTCGGCGGCGAGAATTTTTTTTCTGACATCAGGAACCGGTTCCAAAAAGGACTGGATAAATAACCGGTTCCTCGCCGGTCACTGGTAACTGGAACCGCAGGTACACCCAATTCGGATATCGACAATGATGTTGGTTGAGTTTCGGATTCTGCCCCAGAAGCAGTCGATTGCGAAGTAAGGCTGACAGTGAGTGCACCCTCCCCTCAGTGAAGATTGTGAATACACTGCAGAACCTCGGAAGTTGCATAAATTGCCTGTAATAGAATATTTTCCTGTTTGAATATGGAAAAGATGAAATTTTTTGAAACTTTATCATTTTTATTGTTTATTTCGGCAATTTCATTTTATTCTTTAAATATGAGCTAAACACGTGATCAATAAAACTTTACGGTCATTCTGTATGCACCCCCCTTCCTCCAATAAAATCCTTGTCTTGTTTTAAACCTCCACATCCTGTGGAATCAACGTTACAAGTTTTTTTAAAATTTTTGATTTTTATATACAACATCAACATTTTTTTTACAATAACTCCACACAGGAAGCCTTGAAGGAAATAATTTATCTCTGCTGATGTTGTGTAGAGGGTCTTTTGAGGAAAGGAATTAGTGAACCTGGGTCTTGAAGAGGCCCATGTTGAAGAAGGGATGAAACGCAGAGGCTGGCAAATCGTTCCATAGCCGAGCTGTTAAACATAAGAACGAGTCATAAAAGCGACCCGTTCTCATGTATTGAGTATCAACCGTGTACAAATGTTGGGTGCGCGTTTGACGAGTTTACCGACTATGCACCGGCGCCGAAGGGATCAACGACGCAAGTTCCTCGGAGCATCTTCCATTGAAATACCTGTAGAACAAGGACAGCATTCCCACCTGACGTCTGTGCTCCAAAGATTGCGATCCGTTTGTTAAGATAGGAAAACCTATCAAACGGACCGCCCGTTTCTGCACAGAGTCAAGGGTTTTTTCAGGTATTTAGGGGTTCCAGACCAGAGGTGGCTGCCAAATTCAACAGTGGGGCGTACTTGCGATTTGTACAAGGTTGTGTACTTCAAAGTATCTGCGGGCCCTGTACAATACGCCCAACTTCTGAGAGGCTAACTTTACTCTGGCTTCGATGGAGCCCCGGTGCCTTAACTGGTCACTTAAGGTTACACCAAGCATTTCTATGAAAGGCTTGTTGGGAAGATTACTTCCGTTGAAGGAGACTAATTTGTCATTTAACATTTTGGACATTTTCCTGTTTTAATCATATATTTAGGCATATATTATGCTAAAGTAGTGAATCTAACTGTGACTTCCATGGGCTCCACTTGACTGGAGCCACTTTGGGCGCTTAGCGTCGTATCGAATTATATAAATACATACGTGTGCCTGCCACTGTTTATAGTATGAACAGTAAGCCATTGACATGTGGTCAACTGTACGCTATATAAGCTTCAGGTCTTTTAAAATAAGTGGCGCCACATGAGAGGCCTAATGTATTTACGGTGGCATGTATCTAGTGTTCTGGATCAAGAAACTTCCATTATTATCCAAACGAGAAGAAGTTGGGTATTAGCTTGTTGAATATAAGCGTTATGAATTTAATAAAATTGCCAGCAGGTGAACTACCTAGTACCTACCTCTAATGTTAATCAGATTGGCGCTAGTCTGCGTTCTACTTACACCACTCCGCTGCACGGACATACCAACACAAGCGCGAACGCAACCACGAACACAAACATAAAAAACTTTACAGTGTAAACACAGAACACACTCTTATACCCGCGTGTTTTATTTTACAATGTACATAAATATTATGCAGGGTGTAACAGGACGTACCCGACAGACTATAAAGCATGTTTGCAGTAAAAATGGCAAATACCATTTTGCTCTAAGATGTAGTTATTTTATATTAAAGGCAAAAACCTTAGGCAAAAACACATTACCATATATCCAATGGATATTACCCACATGTTTCTATAACATGTCAACACCGGCTAGAACATTGGATAGAACGGCGCCTACCACGTCCAATGCTTCGGGAAATAGACGTAACACCAAAAAATTGTCATATTAGAGCAACATGTCTACCATAAAAATAAGTTCAGAAATTACTAGATAATGTCAATAGGATACATCGTGTTGCACTCTGCATATTGATTTATTTTCCGTAACAACGTTTTACTCAAACGCTGCTAAGTGTATGTTTACTACGTTCAAAAACATTAAATAAAAAGTAGATAATTATTTGTGTGCCAAATCTACAGCAATAAATTATTTGGCAACAAATGTAAATCGCCCGGATGGTCTGTTCGGTTTTTTGTGTGAGGATTTTGGTGTAAACTTGAAGCTGGAGAAGAACAACGCAGCCAAACCCAATGATGTGGCATTTATTAAATTAAAGTTATTGTCTGCACCGGACTCCAAATTTACAAACGTGCGTAACGTGAAAAAATAATATATGGCAACCCTAATGAAATTTAAATAGGGAGTACTAAGTAAGTAAGTAGTAAGTGGAATACTTAGTTAAAATTCAACACTGAAGAGATAAAAAAATGCGTTGTGGGCGTGTCCACGTTCCTAAACTCGATTTTTTCTTAGCTCGGGTGAAATTGATAAAACAACCGTAAAATTTAATTAAAAGTAATTCAAAATTTTATAACGAAATGATGCCATACCGCCAAAAAGAAGTCATGTTTCAAACGTAGCATGTAGGTACCTACCTACCGAAAGTATAAATAAAGTCAACTTGCAAATAAAATCGTTTTAAAACTGACTTGTAGCGCGCTCTCGTGCTGAATAGATTAACTACATACATATTGAAACTTCGCATTATGAACTGTTGCTATTTCATTATAACTAATTGTGCAAATTATGTAAATAAGGCAATTTAGCAAATAGTTAGTTCCTAGTGAGCAAATATTTTAATAATTTTTTTTAATAATGGCTAAGTGTAACAATGCCTGTTCTCTTGTTTAAATTATTTTTAAAGCCATAAAATAATAATATAGGTTGTTTTAAGTACAGTACTTAAATAATTACCACAAAAATATATTTTTAAAACTAAATTTTTAAAGTGAATAATGTTAATGCTATTCATTTTTCAACGGTTTCATGTAATGTTAAGTAATGTTTATTGATAAGGTACCCATATATTGAAATTTACAAATATATTCTTTATTTTAGTTACCTAACTGAAAAGAACAACTGACTCATATTATCATAATTAAAAGTCACCAATTTGATTGTACATAACACAACGTAGGTTGATTTAATTTTATTTGTAAAATACAAGAATATTAATGACGAAAAGCTGGTTTGTGCAAAAAACTAGTATGTTATTGCAAAAAAATCTTTGTATGGGTATACAAGGTTTATTTATGATATATTATAAATTCTAAAGGCTTGAGACAAAACTATACACAGGTTTTTTTTGTTTGTATTTTACTTATAGTCAGGTTAATAATTTTTTTTATCAATTATTATTAACAAGACATGCATATTTCACAACACGGTAAAAGCAATTTTTTTTTCAAATACATAAATCAGTACTATCATATAAGTATAAATAAATATAAATCGTGTACTTTAGAAAAAAAAAAATTTTAAAATTAAAAAGTATTAATAATCAACAGAATTACATATTTTTTGATACAAATTAAATTTTACCAAAAAAGAGGATCACGTGTAATAACTTATGTAAATACATCATAATTCGATTTTAGAACATTACGTGTTAAATTTCTTTGTCTCCTTGGTGACCGATCTCTTTGTTGGCATTCTGAAACAGTAATAAAAATAGCAGTCCTTAGAATCTCTCCATTGGATGAAAATATTCTATTGAAAAAAATAATTGCAAGTTATGTTAATTTTTTCAATGATTTATGTGAAATTTAAATGCTCAGAAAACAAATCAAAACATTTAAAACAAAGTTAGGTTTAATTTTTATTTATTTGATATTCCAAATAAAATAACAGATTTAAAATCTAGACGAAAGGAAAATAATGCAGTTTATACCAATTTACCGAAGAATTTGCATAAAAAACTATAGTGGTGTACATTGTTTCATAAAAATATGCATTATTAATCGGCTATGAATTTTAATCAATGACATAAAAACTTGACTACCGATGACCTCAATTTATAATTAAATTTTGTTGAAATCGATAGTTATACTAAAATGATTCAATTGAACAAAAAAATGTGGATTGAAATATTATTAGGATTGTATAAAAAAAACTATTGCTTTACTCTTTCATTGTTTTTATTTCGTGTCCTATTAGAAGTGTTTGTCAACCTGCCGCTAAGTTATCTGGTGTTGGTAGCGCCGATGGAGTATCGATTTCTGAATAAACAGTTCCGTCTGCTGCCGCAATGGCAGCACTCGCTTGACAGGTGCTGCTGCCAGTGGCTATATTCCCAACCTTCTATTAATTGACCCGTCTGTTCTCGCTCGTCGCGTTCGTGTTGAAAATCCGGGCCAGGGAAGCCATTTTAGCGAACGTCTTGTTAATGATACATTTGTGTTACGTTCGGTAGTTTTTTTTATTTTGCTGTGCATTTGTGAGTCGTTACAGTGAACATTCGATAAGCAAGATGTCGACACCGTCGCTAGGGCTGTGTTGACGCGCCCAATAAGTTTTCGCTTCGGCCGCCCTTCTCGTGTGTCGCAGATCGGTGCCGAGAGCGGCTCGCATCCGCACATCGAGAGCCCTGGACCCGCCGACGGCGCTCACCATGGGCAATAATGCCGCCACGGCCAACAAGAAGGTGGACGCCGCTGAGAGCGTCAAGGAGTTCCTCGAGCAGGCGAGGGAGGAGTTTGAAGACAAGTGGAAGAAGAACCCCACCAATACCGCCGGCCTGACGGACTTCGAGCGTATCAAAACGCTCGGGACCGGTTCGTTCGGCCGGGTTATGATAGTGCAACACAAACCTACCAAGGAATATTACGCTATGAAAATACTCGACAAACAAAAGGTGGTCAAATTGAAACAGGTCGAGCATACTCTTAACGAGAAGAGGATCCTCCAGGCCATCAGCTTTCCCTTCCTGGTGAGCCTGAAGTTTCATTTTAAGGATAATTCTAATCTCTATATGGTGCTAGAATATGTACCTGGTGGAGAGATGTTCTCCCACCTGCGCAAGGTGGGTCGCTTCTCCGAGCCCCACTCGCGGTTCTACGCCGCGCAGATAGTTCTGGCCTTCGAGTACCTGCACTATCTGGACCTTATCTACAGAGATCTCAAGCCCGAGAACCTGCTCATAGACTCGCAGGGTTACCTCAAAGTGACGGACTTCGGGTTCGCCAAACGGGTCAAGGGACGCACGTGGACCCTCTGCGGTACTCCAGAGTACCTGGCTCCCGAGATCATCCTGTCCAAGGGTTACAACAAGGCCGTGGACTGGTGGGCCCTGGGTGTGCTGGTGTACGAGATGGCAGCGGGCTACCCGCCCTTCTTTGCTGACCAGCCCATTCAGATCTACGAAAAGATCGTGTCGGGCAAAGTGCGCTTCCCCTCGCACTTCGGATCCGACCTCAAAGATCTGCTGCGGAACCTCCTGCAGGTGGACCTCACCAAGAGGTACGGCAACCTGCGCTCGGGCGTGAACGACATCAAGGGTCACAAGTGGTTTGCTTCCACAGACTGGATCGCCGTGTTCCAGAAGAAGATCGAGGCCCCCTTCATCCCGCGCTGCAAGGGGCCGGGCGATACCAGCAACTTCGACGACTACGAGGAGGAGGCGTTGCGCATCTCGTCGACGGAGAAGTGTGCCAAGGAGTTCGCCGAGTTCTGAGCGGCCGGTGCCTGCCAGTGTGCTCAGTCCCGGTGCTCAGTGAGTGCGAGACTCTGCGAGAGTACTGACTATGGCCGTGGGGTGTAAATAGTGGGCGGGCGGCCCGCCAGTGAGAATCTCACCTAGTGTTGGCGTGTTGCGAGAGTGGGTCACACGGAGGAGCCACCAGCCACCGTCAGCCGGTAGGAAGCACCGCAGACCAGTGTCGGATGGTGTTTTCGCTTAGTGCCCTTTCGATACAGACGACTTTTGTTTACTAGCTAGCTATACTATTAGTGTTTGGTTTTACAGGATCGACTTATCTATGAAGTTATTATTGTTGTACGGACCCTCGCGATGCGTCGCTTAGGAAATAGTTGTCTTTTGTTACCGAGTGGTTCCTTTCCCAGTCCCCTGTGCGGAGCGTCGTGTATGTTGCCTTGTACCCTATTATAGACTAGATTATATATTTGCGCTACGTTGCCCATTCCTACCGATTGCCCTCCTCCCAGAGATGGTGTGTGAAGATGACGGAATGGCGGCCAATGGAAGGTTTGCAGGGTTTCAATATCAGAGAGTTAGGAGTTTCCTTACATCTTACGCAGTTATCTGAAGTCGCTTTAGTTTGGCGGGGTGTTTAGATTTGTGATTACATATGTGCCCTAATATCATCGTGAGTTTACTTCATTTCTAATTTAATTGTGCGTAATTATTCCGAATGAGAGCTGTGGATGTATGATTGTTGTGAGCGCTCCCAAGCAAGCTGAACCTATGACGCAAGTGCAATGTATTGTGTATGTGTGTGGCAGAGGGGCTGCTGGGCTGATAGGCTGGGAGTGTCGGTTACCCGTGCTAGTGCTCAGTACTCCGTACTCTACTACGCCGTGGAGCTGGTCAAGTGCAATGAGCAGTGCCGGTGTCCCGGCGCTGCTATATGTGATCTGATATATTATGTAATGTGACTCGCAGCGCCAGGGGCAGTTTGAAATCATTCATCATCACATCTGAGGAAGGATTCGCTCTCCGTTATGGTTTCTTTGTATGTAATCTTTTGTTTACATTCTTTATACTGTGGTTTCGAATTGTCCCCGAGGATGAGGCCCTCTGCTCCCGGCGCGAGATTAATATCTAACAAATAGAAAACCAAAAACAAAGTATAGACATATAAGAATATTTTATTTTGTCTCTATCCGAACTGAATAGATACCTTTATCTCTGTGAGAGAATGATTGTTAGGAATATTTAAGATTTTATTAGATTCTATCTTTTGGTTGGTTAGAAGAGGGGCACGGTCTCCAGGGACGTGGGAGCGTTAGTGGCCACGATGGGGTCATCACATTCACAGCCGCAGTGAGCCACTGTGGAGTATCGCGCTCCTTGACAATGTCTTCACGGTGAATCAACTTGTATAGTTTCACACCACTATGTGTTTTGTTATTATTCATAATTTGTTTCCATGAAAAGGCTAATCAGGCCGTAGAGCTGCCATCTTCCTGTAAATATTTTTGGACAAACTTTTAATTTAGTACTTGTATTCTTGATATGTAAAGTTTAGTCATAATATACAATAGAAGCTTTTTCATTGGAGGGATATTTGTAGCCTACAAGTTCCTTCGGCGGACCGCGTTTTGTCATAAGGATTCCTCTTCTAATTATTTGTCTACAGTTTTCTCGGAGCTTACATTACTGAGTAAAATATTTATACAAATATAGTTCTAAATTGCCATTTTAGTGTCATTCTCTGAAATGTATAAGAAATCAAAAGCAATCAGTATTTATGCTTTTTCTTGTACAATTATTTAGTATGTCATAAGAATAATTTATTATTGTGTTGTACATCAATATATGAATATATAGTAGCAGAAAAGGAAGGAAGCATGGTTATTTGTATATATTTTTATTATCACTGTGTTCCCAATGTTTATTAGTCATGATTACATTGAATATACGATATATGCTTGAATAATTATTCCCAAGTTTTATTTCTGCGTTCCCTGTACCCCAATACAAGGGGTGACTTTACTACCCACTACTAGAACACAATTCAACGTTAGATAAGTTAACTCCGACACAAGAATGACTTGATTATTGATTCGGTTATAGGCTACCAACTAATTAGTTGTATTATATCTTTGTTCTATTGGGTTCTCTAGTGTGGTTGGTTTATCCCAATCTCTAAAAACACCATCATTAGTGTTAAGTAGTACCACATCTTGAACAAACACTGCAGATATTGTTATTACCAGACGCTGTTGACAGATTTATTGAACATCCTAAGGGCAGAGATATATTCTTGAAATGCCAATTCATAGCAATCGCTATTTTAAGTGCTCACAATTAAATCTCATGTTAAACTGGTGATGATTGACAACCAACAACTGTTCTTGTGATTAAAGCAAGTATTACTGCAAGTACAGTTGACTGCAAAATATTTGCACTTTGACACTATTCAATCTTACAAATAATTCATTTATGACCATACTCTCATGGAACTGTGCAAGAATGATCACCTGCATATTATTTAAGTATGCAGGCTTATTTATTAATAATTGCTATTAAGCCATTTTTTTGTAAGTTACATCAAACTTAACAATCTTCATTACAATGCTCAGACTGGTAGCATCCGTGCATTAAATTAAATGCATATCAATATAATATTGCTCTACAACGGGAATCAAACTCGTATCCTCCAGACTAAAAATCAAGTGCGTAGACCACTAAGAAAGAGGCTGTTATTTTTTGGTTTTTAACACAAAGCTTACTAATTTAAACATACATTTTTATGATCTAGTTCACTGTGATTGAGTGTCAAAAGTTGACTAGTATCCAGACGGTAGCTTTATTAATGCTAACTGAAAGAGTTGGAAAGAACAAAGTATTAAAAATACAGTATTCTACAAAGAGTCAAGGTAATCAAGTAGTTAGTTGCTACCTTTGCTTGGATTATTTCCACATAGTACATTGGTAACATTAACATTACCCGTAATACCAAATGGGTATTCATGCATAGTTTATTGAAGTTAATTTGCATAATATTTACGTAACAGTGTAAAGAATTCAAGCATTAAAGTAATCAACGCTTTTTTATGCCTTGAAAATTAAAATCTCTTTGTGACATTTTCTGTCTCATTATACTCAATTAATTCAACTGTTTTCAGTTTCCATCTTATATGACATAATAATGTTACCAGATTTAGTTATTTTTAAAATGTGACATATTCAAGTGTCTTTATTAAATCGTTTTATCTGGTCACCTAATTTTGTGAAAATAATTTTTCTTATAACTGAATAATTTTCATCTAAATTTAACCATAGTTAATTTGGCTAATGTTAAAAAAAATTCAACTGAGTTACAGTTGTGTTATCTCTAGCTTCAAGTCTGAGTGTCAACAATTATTTTATTTAGTTTGTTTTCTGTAGGAATATAATGTTTTCGTGTTGGTTATAATCCTTATCAAAATTATTCTTGGAAAAGTGTTAACGCTTTGCAAAAAATGCTGTATTTTTAATGTCATCTTATCAATATTGATACTGTTTTTTTGGTTGGAATTTTTTTATGTCCACCTTGAAAGCATCTATATAAACATGACAATAATTTTTTACGCATTTTTAACTTCTATTGCAGTAAAAAGTTGATTTTATTCGGAAACTTTTTAAACATTCCATTGAGCATTACCAATATATAAACAGTGCCCATTGCAAAAACCATATACCTTGTCCATAATGACATTGTTCCTCAGTTACAACATTTTCATAAAAATTTTAAATTTATCAAACGAATGCAGAATGCGTCGCTGATACTCAAAAACATTTATTTAAATATACCAATTATTTTATTTTTATCCAAATATTATTATTGACATTCAGTCGTTACAAAAAGTTGAGAAATATTCTGTCTTTTGGAATGTTGAGGAATGAACTCATAACACTTGCTAACTTGTGCCATTTGAGTATAGTGCTCGCCATAGGTAAACAATGTTAGCAAACACATTAGAAAACATGTGATCTTAGCTTGATGTTAATATGAATAGGTAATACTATATGGATTCAAAACATTCATACGTATAATTATGTATTTGATACAAAGTTTAATATTTCTTGGAACTCTAGAGGTTAAAAGAAACCACACATTAATCCTGTTAACAATAATCTGAGGTAGGTATTTCTGATTCCGAGTAACATTTTCTCATTCAAATATTTTTTTATAATACGATAGAACGTTCTGGTTATTAGAATTGTCGAATCTGATCACTGCATTAATCTTTTTATATAACTTCTGTTATACAAAGATATTGTGTTGGCTCAACATAAAATTTCCCAAATAAACAATATCATTAGGTGAATAGCCTTAAAGCCTTCTTAAATATCCATGTTCAATTATTATAATGCCTCTACCGGATTTGCTTTGCCCCTGAGAAAACTTTTACAGAACACAACATAGTTGAATAGTCCAGAAATTGGAAACCTTCAAAATTAATATTGCGCATGAATTTTATTTTGACATGACCTAATATAGGTGAATTACCTAGGAATTGCAAATCTTCCAAAATTATATCTCTAATATGTCCTAATTTGGGTGAATAGCCCGGGAATTAAAACATTTACTAAAATGATGTCCCTTCTGTAACCTAAACTGAGTAAATATGTTGGATTATAGTAACCTAGAACATTCATTTTATTGTTCCACATGACCAAGGATGGGTGAATAGCCTGGGAGCTTATGAAGGGGAAACTCATTAGGTCCTTGTTTGAGGCAATGACAACTTATGTAATTGCATAGACAACATTTTTTTTCAAAATCAGGGTTTTCGTTATGGTTACATAAATATAGACAATGCGTTACATTTCTATTTCACGTTTGATCCTACTAAAAAGTTTGCTTTGCAAATAAAACGTATCTGTTTTTTAAACTGTTATTAATAAAATTAAAATCACTGTATTACTCTTTTTTCTGATAAGACCACTTTCGTCCCATGAAGGACATTGTCAGACTGGTATCTGTTAGCGGCGTGTTCATTTATAATGATCAATAACAAATCTACATGTACGGGCCAATTTTTTTGTCATGGCATTGCACAGTCGCATAAAAAAATGATGTAATTAGTTAAATTTTATTCTAAAGCACGACTGAAAACAATTGTGCTCAGTGTGCAATTAGGACATGTCTTGGGTACGAACTTGCACTGCTTTCTTGCTCGATGCAATTATATAACTGTCTCTTTCTCTTTCTCGTAAAAGAAACTTTAACGCACACAGTAACTTGTATCCGTACATAATACATTAATAACGTGCCACAATTTTTTTTTAATCTTATTAATCATTTATTAAGAAAGTGTCATTAATATAGCATGTTATGGTCTTTCTAAAGATGGTTTATCCAGATCTAACTTTAAAGTGACGAATGCTATTTCACTAACAAAGACTTCTAGAAATTGATTCATAATGGCTAAAAATCAGTTGAAATTTGTCCTAAACCGTCAAACGTTTAAATAAATTACATTTGAGGTATGTTATGAAACGCAGCTAACTTCATATTGTACATAGTTTTGGTTACGAGCTTTCATCATTACACTGAAGACTTTCAGTTATATAATCCACAGACTAATAACACAAGATTGTTGACCTTGCCTCAATTATAAGCAGTTTTATCACTTTGTTGTCAGCATTGTTATTGGTTTGCTTGACAACAATCAAATTGGTTAAAGTTCTTTGTGAACCGAACAAACTAATTATCTCAACAATATTTTCTATTTTTCATTGAAATCATTTCATAAAAATATTTGTAAGTCTTAATAGCAGCGGTACTGAAATTTCCCTTACAAACTTTGCTTCATATAATATATTCTGCCCACATGTAATATATTAAACTAAATTTTATGATAAATGGGACATGCGTCTCTCACATGCTATCATTTTCAACGAATGACTCAAAGAGATAAATTTAATTTGACCGTATATACTAAGGTACCCACCTTTTTCAATTACATTTTTATGTGAATACCGACCTAGAGTCCCAACTGTCCGTAACCGGTGGGACTATGGCATACCCAATTGGGCATGTTGTGGGACATGTGGAAGGGAAGGATATGGGAAAGAGGATAATTGGTAAGTATCTGGTCACTAAACACGGCTAAATCCATTTCAAGCAACATTACGAACACAGATAATAAATACATGATGGACAGGTAAGACTTAAGGGAAGTAGTTGACATTTGGGTAGACTTTTCGTGAAGATTATAAACATTACACGGAGATCAAAATTATGAAAAGGTATTAATTAAGTGATTATTTTATGTCTAGACGTACAAAATTAGATTACATCCACCATTCTGGGAACCTACCTGCGTTTATTTAACATTTGATTTATCATCTCTCTTGTAACTTATAAAGGTGGCAAATATAATACTGTATGATCAATTTGCATCGTATGATGATAGAATCACAGTGTTCATAATGTTTAGAACAAATATTCTGTAGGAAGAATATCCATTTGGGTTTGACATGTCATATCGTAAACACAGACAGAAGCAGATTGATATTTTTCACTTCACATCACCCGGTGATCAGACAAAATTATCTTGATCTTGCATTAATCCTTGTTGAAACTTGACATTGTTATCATTGACTATCTAATCTTTACAATCAATAACAAATACTGTCTTATTCATTGTCTTTGATGCTACTCCAACTGACAAGACCCAGTAATCTATTTTACTCGTCAGTGCATGTACGGTACGGATTTGTTTGTGCGGGAGATTGTCAACTTTTGTTTCATACCACACAAGTGTCTCACCGGCCAGGACTAATTTGACACTTATATTCTCTCCTTTGCATTTGTTTAATTTTCACACACTACTGACAAGCTACTTGCGGGAGCTTAGCTGGTTTAATAAATTTAGAATATGCAGGTACATTCTTATATTTTTCTCCCAAAATTTGTACTTTTCTTTCAGAAGATATTAATAATACTTTTATTCCAGAAGGTATGCAGGTATAGTGCAATGCAATACATTCCATAATTAAAAATAAAAATTAAATATAATACAACCAAAAATACAAAATAACAATACATAAAACAAAAGTAAGGGTTGTAATAACATATTATGCAATAAATAAAAAATAAATTGAATGAAATAAAAATAACTTAAAAATTTTAAATAGCGTGCTTCAAGGTGGTCTCCGCATCATCTGCATCCATCGCTCGTTGAGAGGAGGGCTGAGCCATTCAGATGCAGCCACGACCATGACGTTGGTTGAATTCCGTGTCCTGCCCCAGAAACTGGCTAGTCGGTGGCGAAGTAAGGTGGGAATGAGTGCACCCTCCCTTCGGTGAACATTGTAGAGGCACTGCAGAATCTAGGAAGTTGCAGAAGTTGCCAAAGGCATTGTTGTAGCAAACCCTCAACTTGTTCCATTGCGCCGTTGGGTATTGGTCTCCGGTCATTAGATTTAATACACCTCTTTAGATATTTAATCTTTGGGGTTACGCAGCACATGTCTTTAATATAAACAAAGTATAATTATTTACATAATAATAATTACATATTTCATCTCAAATCAGTCAATCACCCTTACATTATATTATGACTGCACTTAATAGGTCACAATAAAATGATAAAGATTTTATATACTGTAGTCTTTATGTCATTTACTATTTGTGACATAATACCTAGCTGACTGACTCTTGGTGGGAAATATATATTGTAGCAGACATAAAAAAGAAGAAATTGTGAACAACGCACACGAGTCCCTACTGCCTGAAGCCTAAACGGAAAACTAAAATAAAGAAAGTCCGGGTTTCCGGCAATGAAATTGTAAATTGAATTGGGAAATGTTGCTAGGCCAATGGGAGTGGGGAGGGGAAGGAGATGGCGAAGAGGAATGTTGGAAAGTACCTGGCATTAATTTTTTTAAGAGTCCCAACTGTTGGGAGCCAGTGGGACTATGGCATCCACTATGGTATATGGGAAGGCTGTAGGTAGTTGGGGAGGGGAAGGAGATTGGAAAGGGGAAGGTCAGGAAGTATCTTGCTATTCAGATCTGATCACTAAAAATGGCTAAAGCTATTTCAAGCAACGTTTCGATTCTGAATGGTGCTTTTTCGCCGGGGCTATACTCAGAGTATCTACCACTCCGGAAATGGAACGTGTCACAATTATACTATATTCTATTTTTTTACGAATTAAATGTGAAATAACATATTAAATTAATTAAATCTATTAGCACACGCTGGCATTTGAACCTACGACCTCTGGACTCTTGGTTGAGCGTCTCAATCACTCAAACACGGAGGCCGTCGAAGGCATAAAGTAATTTTGAAAATTGTATCAATTCTATAATCAGACCAGTCCACTTTTGACCATTTGAAGTGAAATGATCGTTGAGCATCATATGTGGCTCTTGTGAGTTGTTGATGATTAATGATTATTTATCCAGGAAATTTGTCACTACTGTGAATTATGTTTTTGATATGTACATGGACTGTACGCTTGTGACAAGCGATTAGTTGATTTGTATGATCTCTTTGCGGAGATTGAATGTTGTGAATCTAGAATCCTGCTTTTGTCACTCAACATGACCGCCCAGTGAACAGAATAAGTTAGAGTCACCCTATTTTTAAATGATTTTTTTCCTTCCTAAATTATGTTTTTTAATATTTCGTATTAAGTACCTGTAACCCTTTACAATAAATGTATTATACAGTAAATGTATAATAGATCAAAGAAAATAATACAGAAATATAATAATATATTCTGTAGTCTGGATTTATTGTTCCAAGAATTTCTTGTTTTTCATCTTGTACATTTATTTTTTTATTAATTAAATTGAACATGTTGTCTGACCACAATTACCTAACACAAACACTAGAAAATACAAAACAATCAAGGAATAGCGAACTTTTTGTTAAAAGTAATATTCTTTTATAAGTGGTGGTTCTAAGAAATGTTGAATAATTAGATTTTTTTTATTGCTGTATGGTTTATTATGGCATTTCATCAATAATAATAAAAGTTATTGTATATATGGTGAGGAAAACTTCTGAAAATTTAATGTTGCCATTATTTATGTTTATTGTTTTATTATTCTAGCAATAAAATAATAAGAAAACGCACTTTCAGTAGAGTAAATATTAGCGTTGTGACAGCTTCGAAATAACTACTTCTTTTGGCAGCAGTTCCTACTTCCTTCATTGTTCATTGAACAAATACTTCAATTGAAGTTTGTAGTTCATTTTAGCGTTGTGACTGCTCCGTGTGAACTATTTTGTGTGAGGAGTCTTCTCAGACAAAGAGTGCCTTTTCGGGAGATCCCAAGACTTTCGGACCCTAATGTGGTGGCGATTGATTAATATAGCCCGATTAGAAAGTACAAATCGCCAGATTTCGCCGCATTAGAGTACAAGAAGTTTGTGTGCTTTTGCATATATATTTTTTTTAAATGTTGAATGAAAAGTGTCAAAGATTTTACTTAAAACGAAAACAAACAAAAAAATGTCGTGAATATCCTAACCTCAAACCATTTCTTCAGGAAAATAGTTTAATATTAAATATACACATTGAAGATGCATTATGTTTTGATAACCGAAAAAAGTAAATTTCTTGCTCACACTTCAAACATAAATCACTGTTCGTCCAGACTTTAAACCTTAAAAAAAATACAATAATACAAATTGACAATGAAATCTAAAAGAACCTTGAATTCATTCACCCTCAATCAAATAACATTCTACATATACATATAGGTAGACATTTAATATGGATTCCGCTAGAGCCAAAGAGGAAAATATCAATAATAACTGACTGAGTTTAATTTACAAATGAACGACAAATACTCGACATAACATTTTCCTGCGTTGGGCAATTGAAGCTTATCAGTCTCTGCGAAACTGAAGCAGGCACCTATTACCCGTGTTTCAACGTACGTAAAAGGTGCCACGTATTTGTTTGCATGCACGCAAATTGGCTGTAATTATATTTCCTTTCAATTCTCGAATGGTTAGTGTGTGTGTGTGTGCATGACCAACTTGTACATATGAGAATGGTGCATATGTATTTTATGCTGTGGCTAACTGCCTGTTGAAAATGACTGACACATGTTAAAGAGTTACGTCTCTTCAATATACTTTGTGTGTAAACAACGCTAGAGTTCCAATAGACCAGAACCAGTGGGACTATGTCCCTACCAATATTTGGGTCAAAATAATTAGTGATGTTATTTGAAAACAAAACTCTATCTAAAGTCTATTCTTGTATTATTTGTATTTCGACATAATTTTTGCCAACATTAGTTTGGGATCAACAATAGAAATAATGGAAATCGAAGTCAATATAATTTCTAAAAATACCTTTGCTTTATAGTTACTGCCATCGCCAAACCAACTATTATTTGTAAAGTACCGTTTTTGTGAAAAATCACCTCAAGGGCGCTGTAACTTAAACTGTAACTAACACAAATTAATCTTTAGACACTAATATAACACCAAAAACACCTAAATGCACACAGCGGTAAAGTATTTAAAACAGTTTATAAATAAATTTACGCAGTGAAATTGACAGTTTTGAAATGACAGCTGTCAAATGTCAACAACAAAATTCCCCGAATAAACAATGGACAGATCCAACTTTATGAATTCATACGAGAATGAACTGTAAAGTAACTATCTTTAGAGTTTATTTTCGTATAACAAGATTTTCGTCATACAACAGAACAGCTGCGTCTTAGGGATGTAACATCAAAATTGTATCTCACTACTTTTGGAACCAGTTCCTAATAGCTATAGAAAGAAGTCGATAGCGGAGATGTGGGATTTTATTGATATTTTTTTTACTACTTAATAATCACATGATTGAAAAATAAACTCCAAAAAAATATTACTGTGAACGAATTCTGAAAAACTAAATAGGCGCAAAGTCACCGGTACAATGTCTCCGTGACAAAAATATGTACCATCTCTAACGGTACATTTTCACTGTTGGATCAAAACAAGTCACACGGTGATTGGTTGTAGACTTTGCTTCTCATAACTTTAACGTACTTGTATAACACTCCATGGAAAAACAGACTTTACTTCCAAATAACCACTATGCAATACGTAAAAAAAACCGCGATAAAAAGCTACTCCCCATACATGTTCGCTAGTCGTTCAATGCACAGCAAGGCTGCCAGCTCATTAAAAAAAAACATAATTATCCCATAACGTGGGTAATTTTATTTTAAAATGATATCGGGGAAATTTTATATGATTTAGAGAATATTTTAAGTAAATTTAAATAAGATCTTTATTTTTACGGCGCCCCTTCAGAGATGGCGCCTATGTGTTTTGCACAGTTTAAACGTATGGTGGATCCGGCGCTGGTTTTAAAATAGAAAAAAACCGTTTGAAATGTGACTACAATACACAAAGTTGGTGAAGATGGTAATTTTTTATGACAAATTAATATGTGCCAGAGGAGTTCAGACAATTGGCTAAAAGATTAGTAAGAAGAAACATCGTGTTTCACGCTCAAACTGAGAAATTTCAGTAGATATAATTCTTTACTTTTTCTGAAAAAAACAGAAAAATAACCATTTTAACTTTGATGTTTTATTTCTAGGCTTTGTATTATTAAAAAAATGTTTTCAGCATACTTTATACTTAATTTGAAGACGCGCTATAGCTACACACAATATTTAATTTACCTGACTTGATTTGTACAACAGTAAAATAATTCACGATGACTCAAGAATACATAACCAGCGCCTAAAACAAAACTATACTCGTGTACAAAAATTAAAATTTAAAAATAATAATACTATTCATGGACAGAAATCAAACGCCGCGGAATAAAAACCCGCGCCTCTCGTCTTATAAGTATAATTAATAATTATTAATTATCATTGCTCTTTTTTGAAGAATTTGAAACTTGTTTTATCATAAGTCGTTACACAAAAAAAAAATCGTTGAACAGTAATAAAAATGTGGAGCAATAATGAAGAGGTAATGAAGTAATAATAATGAAATATTAGATGTAAGTCACTAGTTAGAGGGTATACTCAGTAGTTAGTTACTAGTTATAAGTCCTAATTGTAAGTCACTAGTTGAACATATTAGTTGTAAGCCATTAGTTATAAATCTTAACTTTAAGTTATTAGTTATAAGTTTAAGTGATAAGTCATAGGTTAGATAAATTAATTTGTAAAGCGCCCTTGAGGTGATTTTCCATCGAAAATGGCGCTATAAAAGTTATCCATTTATTATTATTATTGATACTGTGTGTTAAAAAGAGACAAAATTATGCAGAAACAAGCAAAGAAGAGAGCAATTGACATGGATTTAGTTTAATGAAATAATGAGACAGCGCCAAATGAATTTATAGTATTGTCGCATTTTGACTTAAGGCTTACGACGTTTTTTCACATTTTAAATGCACACGAATTTGAAACATATTTTACCAACAGATTGTTTTTGTACACTGTTATTAATGTTAAAGAGAAACAATTAAAATAAAAATCTAGCAACCAGCAAATCATTCTGGAATTTGTGATGCACGTTGTCGTTTTTATTTTACAATACACGAATTTTTATGTTACTCTGCTAATTTACCATAACAAAACATATATATTTAAGTATGTATAATATTTTTTTGGATCTGAATTATGTATCACGAATTATACTACTCACACACGAATGTTTCTCTGCTAATTTAACACAGAAAAATATTTACATATAAAAATATAATTTTTGGATCTTTTAGTTTATATTTAGTGGCTAACAGTGATGACATTTCTATAAAGATATGCTTTTTGTGTATAATACTCACGGGTCTACGGGAAAAAATAGCGAAGATACGCACTATAATTATACAATGAGTTAATTTATTAGACGTGAAAAAAGTTTTTCAAAAATTTTGGGGTTTAAATTTAAATTTCCTTTAATCCATCCATTTCTTTTAGGTAGGCACTTTGTTAGGTAGGTAGGGATTTAAAAAAATTGTTTTTTTAATTTGATAATTTTTCATCAGTTCCAAATTTAAAAAGTTCTGTACGGTTGAACGTACTCACAAAAAAATATGAATCGTTAATTAACAATATTAACATCGTGTTGAAAATTATGAAAATTATTTTATACTTATCAATGAATTTCAGTTGTTTACATTCCAAGAAATCTTGAAATCTCGTACGTACTTATTACCATTGAAAAAGATGACCTTCACAAATATTATATTTATAAAACCGTCAGAAAATCTCAGAAAAGACGTAAAAAAATCGTCATGTAAATTTGTTTTTATGTTGGTTTTTGCGGCCCGAAATCGTAAACATGTTTATTTTTTTATTAAACAATCAACGTTCGGTGGGGCTCTTTTTATAACGGGGATCAACTAAAAGTTGAAAATAATATTATTTTTAACAGTTTTAAGTACCTACCCACACACATATTGTTCCAATTTAAAATACAAGGTTTCAAGTTTATTCATTAACCTGATACAGTCAGAACTGCAGTGATTTAAGCAGAGTTGTAACCTCAGAGCAAGAATATGTATGGAGAGAGAGCAAAATATTTTTACCCAACCTATACAAATTTACGATAAATCACTTTCTTCGGATTTTTACGTCGTAAACCGTGGGAGAGAAAGAAATAAGACAAGTTGACACATTATATTGCACCACTTTTAGGTATGTAAGCATGTTTTCCGACTCCACCCACTACGTTTTGTTATGCGACATAAGTCAACGGTTTTTGATGTTATATCCTATATTTTTGTTGATAACAATACCGTGAAAAAGTGGTCATACAAATTAACAAAACATTATGTCGACATGTGCTATGAATGCATGTATAAATACCCTAGCCCTAACCCTAGCCCTAGCCACGCCCGAGTCAGGAAAAAAACAACAATCCTGATTACACAAGGTAACCCTCCTGGTATATTGTTGCTCTGATGTGGTAACAGTCCCCGAAGAGATAAATCGTTAGAAGTGTGTTGTGTCTGTGTACAGGAAGTAAGCTCAGCTTGTACCGTACTTTTGGTGAAAATGATCAAATTTTTTCAAATATCGAAATTCTTTCTTGAATAGACAGTGAACTTCGTTGACCTCTCTGCCTCTCTGGGGCCTTGGAGTTGACAAATGTATGTACATTGATAAAGTCAGTTTTCTTTCAACTCGGAATATCACACTTCTAAGGGTTATTTGTGTTCAGTGGTAGCAATAATCTATCTATTTTCTTCAGTAACTACCCAAGCCAATTATACCGACGTAATACGAGCGTCGTTCGTTGATGTTTTCGGTAGTTAAAAGCAGTAAATAATCAAGCAGATGGCATAATTACGTAATCATTCAACTGAACGCAACAAATTTATCAGTAGACATCGGATTATATTATACATCCACAAATAAAATGAAAATGCACTAAAAATTTCAGAACATATGCCTAAACATACGATATAACTGTTCATATGAAAAGGTCCATATTTTGCACATGGCATGTTTAAGTGTAAAAGCTAAAAATGGATATAATTCATTGCATCTTTGATTTCCATCCAAAAACGGTATTTGAAATATGAGAAATTTTCGCATTTCTGGGGAATTTTTAAATTTCATTTGAGGGGGATGCATACGCAATGACTAAAATTTTAAAAGATCACGTACTAAACTCAATTTTGAAGAATAACATGACTGAAATATGTTTGCACGACTTATACACGTCTACTCGTGTTAATTACATTGCTATCTAGCAGTGGGAAACATAAACTTTAAAAAAAAATTATCTTATTTTTCTCTTATCATTCATATTCGGATACAATTTTTTTTTGAAAATCAAAAGATTTAAATTGCGCGTCGAAAGGGTTAAGAGGTGATGGGAGGTTACTTTAAAATAGATCGAAATTCGTTTATATTCGTTCATGTTTTATAATACATGTTCTATTAAATTGCGAAAAATTAAATTTCTTATAATTTACAGGTAGGCGAAGCCAAAATATAGAAAAACATAAGGTTTATAATATATTCGTTAAAATAAATTAAGAATTCACGCCGAAAATAGACGCAAATCTGACGTCTCTAACCGCCGACTCTCGAGCGGCGACTGAGCTAAAAAAACGGCCAAAGGTAAAAAGGCAGTATGAAAAACGAATGTTCACCGTAAGGCGTATAGGAGGGGCATGGGGTCGAGGGTGGAAGAGTGTCTAGGAGTAAATTAATTCTGATGAACATATTACTATAACCTTAAATGTTTTACGAGGAAAATCTCGGGAGAAATTAATTCATCGCATAGAAAAATGGCCCGTACCGTTTACGTTATTGCTGAACGATTTTGATATGTTGAGAATGTGAACAGTAAGGGTGAGTTTTTATTAATCTAAAATTACATTGTAAGTAATAATATGTTAGTAATTTATATTACTCACATCCTGAGTGCATCCTTAGAATGTATTTGATATTTTTGCTACCCCATTTTTGCTATGTCGCTTTAACGACAAAAAAATATTCAAATATCCACATGATAAAAGACTCGACAGAGTGCAGAGCTAAACTCATCTAAAATCATATCCATAAATAACAAAATTGCCCTAATTTGCAAATCCAGGCTATCCCGTTAGCATCTAAACTCACCTATAGGTAAAGGTAATAGTATTTCATCCGCTGGTTGGAAAATTTTCGGGCTACTGCTGTACATGAAGTCCAAAACTTTTTTACAGCCAGCGACATAATATATGTAAATATCAATAAATAAAAGGTTATTCTCGCTATAGTTTTAGGTAATTCGATAATTTTATGGTAATTTTAGCAATAGTTTTTAAGCTTTGTTAAGCGCCTTAGAAGTGATATTTAAAAAAATGGCGCTATTTAAATAAGGAAAGTGTTATTATTATTATGGAATTTCATCTAATCAGATGTCTATGTGTCAGTAACATATAAAGTTGCGTTAGGCACCCTATGGTAAAATAAAAATATATTTTTCGAATGCCGAATTGTTGAAAATGTCATAAAAACGAATAGTGTTAAAAGAGTGATCAATACCGATTTGAAAGAAAACTGATGTCGCTAACTTACACGAGATCTTTAGACTCCTATGTAATAGACAGGCGGATGATATAGATTATCTGTTCAAACAAGAATTTCGATTTCGAAAAGGTTGATCGATTTCACCAGAAATAAGGTGAAATTGAGCTTACTTCGGGCACTCAGACACGTCCAAAACCTACAGCACACTTCTATCTGTTTATCTATTCAGTGGATAATATTTGTAGTAACTGAGGCATGCCTAGACATTTTTCATGAATGACAAAGTCTTCGCGATTTCTAATTCACGCATTGATGAATGACGTTCTGTTAATCAACGAAAATTTTCGAAATTCCCGATACAAATAATAAAATGTTAAGAAATTGTATATTCTGTAATTTGTAGAAGAAATAATAACAAATTCTGATTATAGGAAAGTATTTTTGGGATACACCTCACCTCTTCACAATTTCTCGCAAATCTTCTTTAACCTTTGTAATTTGTGCAAATTTAACCCTTCAAACTCCAAATAACTTGCAGGCACGCCAAAGTTGTCCAACCGTCAAGTTACAATGCGTGCAGGCACGCAAATGCTACAGGAGGACTTTTATCAATGTGTATTTAAAAAAATAATTAAATGCTAAGGCATACATAAAATGCAAGGCACTCGTTGGAAACTAGCTCCGTGTTATCTCAAATATCATCCGAAAATGGTACTCTACTTCGAAAGTTCATGGAAATTTTCTTATTTAAAAAAGTTTATTTAAACCAATTTCTCATTTGCATTGAGTTATTGTTTATCATGCGCAAGACATTTTTATTGAAAACCTAAAACCTCGTAAAAAATTGTGATAAGGATAAGTGATAAGTTTACATACATAATATAATATTTCATTATGTTATGGTCCTAGTGAGATTGTGCATAGTGGAGCATTGTTTATATTACCTAGAGAAGTCTGGTGGGGAGATACAATTTTACTTATCTGTTAATCTATGGAATGCCTACAATCGCCGAAAAGTATGATATACTCGTACATGTGTATGTATAAATATAAATATATTTTTAAATATAGATACCGTACAAGAGTCTTGAAGATCGGGACCTTGGCATCCCCATTTGGGTTATGGTGAAGAGAGTGGGGGAGAGAGGAAGAGGAAGGATGGAAAGTACACAATTACAGTTTGCATTATTATACTATACAAATCGTGCGCGTTGCATAGCCGCCAATACTATACTCGTATATAAAAAAACTTTTCCGGCGAGAGACCACCATTCAGAACCGAAACGTAACTTGAAACGTAAACTGATTTTAGCTGTGTTTAGGTACCAGATTTGACTAGCCATGTACGTATCCATGGACGTACAGGTACTTCCCGACCTTCCTCTGTTATTGTTTCAATGAATTTAGCTGTGGGACACATCTGAAACGACTCATAACAGAATCGAAGAATTTAAATAAAGACAGCCATACAAAGTCCAGAATAAAAGCCCGCTTCACAATGCAACCTTCACAAGTCCTTGAAATGTCCTAACTTTTTCAAGTCGGCATGTAATAAGGCCGCGAATTTTATATAAATAAGGAATTTCATTTGCACCACCTTCCATAATATTATTATTATTTTTCAAACGCCTCTTCACGTCGTTCGCTCAATGCGATCACGTGGTGGCTGTCACGTGTTGGAGGGCGGGTAGAGAGCGGACTCAATCAGTATTATTATTACTGTTACCAGGGGGGTATGGCGTGTTGAGGGCCCGACGATAAAGATTTCGATGGACACGGTGCTTAAGGTTTATGAAAAAATAACACGCAAGAAGAAAGAAAAGCTTACATCGCAACAAAAGTACAAACACTTCTATGTTAATAATAACAGCTCAAGCGAGCATGAATCAATCGTGATTTTTTGTATTACGCACCAATTCGAAAATATTTATTCGATATTTCAAAAAGTCAAATACCAAGTAAAACTTAAAACTCGTAATCATTTTTATTTATTTAGCCTTTTTGCCATACGATGTTTGATTGTGGTTGGAGTGAAAGCTGTCATTTAGAATGGATAACGATTGAAATTAAGTAAAATAATCTTAAAAAACTGTTGTGGATGTAAACGGGTCGTTTTTAAAACTCGTTATTATGCTCAACAGTCCTCAACGAAATGCCTAGATGACTTTTGTATTCCCCCTTTTTAACGCTCTATAAATAAGTAAACTCCTTACATTTTTCGACCCTCTACACAACATCCCCGAATATGACAAATCGAGGAAAACCTCAAAACTATTTGAAGAAAAAAAATAATACCTAACTTTCCTATATCACTTTATCTTCTACCTATCTTATAATGAGCATCTTAAAATTTTCCGGCAAAAATCAAGAAGTCAATTATGTTGTATTTAGCGATTATAAATCAGAACTTATTACACAGAAATCAATAGAAAAGTGTAGTTTATAACACTACTTATATTAGAGTACCACAGCTGCATATTAGTTTTTTTTTACGATTTACAGCTTACATCTTTGACTGAATCTAAGATTTCAGATTCACATATTTCACTCAGTAAAGTTACAAGAATTTGGTTGCTTTAATGGCGGGCCGTTAATGGAAGGCCCCGTGAGCGCCGCCGAACGCCGCCTGCGCCTAGATCCGGGCCCCATTTCTCCAGCGTTTCAGTGTCACGCATGACGCCATCGCCCCACATCATCCGATCGTAGGTCGTGCGGATAACAGGGCAGCCATTCCTGATCCTGAATGGCAAATTCTCCTTTGTCCCCCGATCCGCCGCACAATGGCGGACTCTCGCCAACTCTGCGGACCCGTGGGTTATTTACCCACTCGGTAATTAAATGTTACGCGATCTTCGCAGCAATAATAATTGGAATTTGTCAAATTTATCGGGGGAAAGCGTAGCCTACTCACTGCTTGTGTACCCACTGCCCACCCGCCACATATCCGATTTGGATCCGAATCATTCGGCGAATATTGACGCACGGGAAAACTCTTCGGTGATCAGACGAATCCAATATTTGAAGAAGATTGTATTAGGGAATCCGGGAGGGATGTAAGTACACAGATGTCGCTCTTGAGCTAGGATCGTATAACTGTGCGAAAATGAAGTGAAGTGATTAATTATTCCACGATCTGTACCGATACCCATGGGCGGCGGCACTGGTGAGCGCCTCGGCGCCTCTCGTACACCGTTGGTGAAGAGCGAATAGTGAATAACTGCAATTTTATTATTCTGAAAAAAAAAACACACCTTCACACTGTCCGAAACCAGTGAGATTATGGAATGGAATTTCTCAATTGTTTAGATCTAGCCATTAACACGGCTATTGTCATTTCAAGCAATGTTTCGATTCTGAATGGTGGTCTTTTATTAGTGCGATACTTAGAGTATCTACCATATATTTTTTTATATAATAATTTATCTTTGCTCACGATTATAAAGATGGTTGCCAAAATATTAATATTTTCGTAGAAAACAATCACTTTGTTGTTTGACATATTTGAAGAAATGAAAAAAATAACTTTGTATAGGACCACGAATGTATTTTTTTTATGATCGACCGGTTTCGCTTAGCCTAAGCATCACCGGGGTATAAAATTAAACTACATAAACAGTTTAATTTTGTACCTTGATGATGATTTGGTTAAGCGAAACCTGTCAGTCATAAAAAATAAAATAATATTCGTGGTCTTATACAAAGTTATTTTTTAATTTCTTTAGAATACTAATAGTTTTCAAGAAGTATGTGATAGTTAAAAATAACGTTTAACGCATTGGTAGAGTTGGTAGTTGCGTCGCTCCTGAATAAAGTGGAAGTCCCGTGTTCGAGTCTCGGTCACAACCTAATCTTGTTGATTTCTGTGTCTTTTCTTTTTGTAATATTCTTTTAACAATCAACATTACAATGAGGCGTAAAGCTTTACTGAGATAATTTTAATTAAAAAAAAATATATATATAATATTATTTACCATATGGATCTTGTTCTTCATCGCACCGCATCATCTACGATTTCATTTGCGAGCTGTGATTTCTACGGCACATTTCTCGTGCAACATCAATTATTGATGTAATTTATCATTTCGAATTAGATGCAACACGCAGAAGGCGCTACCGGACATTGGACGATGTCAGTATGGTGATTGACCACAAGGATTTATAACCACTTCTAGTGGACTTCATAACCAAAATTATAAGAACAATTAAAATTATCAACTAGTCACAACTAAATCAGTCTAATATAATGCCTTGTACTTAACAAGAAAGGTAAATAAATACGAAATAAAAACACAGCATATTATTACTATAAATAGTTTCGAGTACGTACGATGGGAATTTTTCAAATTTGGAACTGATGTTAATTGAAATAATCAAATTTAAAAAAATATCTTTTCAATTATCTACCTACAAATCGTCGTTGGGAAGGCAGAAGGTCTTAAGCGACACTTTAGTAAAAAATGAGTTAAATATGCAATTTTGATAGGTTTTTTCTGCATCGAAAGCTCTGACTCTCGTTTGATTCTGTGGACTTTTGTGGCCCTTCAGCCATCTAAAAATATTTACCGTTTGGGAGAAGGCTTGACTCAAGCGACACAATCTTGGGACTTTTTGCAGCTTCAGGTAACTCAGTGAAAGCATTGGGATACATGAGTTAACTTTTTTTTTCAAAATCCAACCAAGTATTCAGTACTAATGAATTTTATTGTAAAACAAACCAGAAACTTTAAAGTGCTCTGGTGTAAACTTCTCAAAATGGCGCTTCAAACCTTTTGCCTTTCCGGCGAGGTTATAATGTATTTTAGCAGACATTGTTTTATATTTGAAATGGGTGGATTAAAGCAACTACATAATATTTTTTCTTGGAAAGTCATATTACATCCCGTGATTTTTCACGGGTAACAACTAATAAATTGCAATGCGTGGTATGATAAGTACTTATTGTAATATATATTCCTTTATTTATATACTAACGGACAAATTACAAAAAATGCCTAACACAAAATGGAAAAAAGAGCAACAGAGAAAGAACAGCACATAAATAATATTTTTATGAAGCAATGACAAAAATAGGACAAAAATATACATTTGAAAGAACATTCAAGTCAAAGCCTGAACAAGTTTTTGGTAGAGTCGTAAATAATGACGAAAATCATTTATACTGGTACCAAAAATTTCAAGACCATGACTTGAGTTAACAAGTTTGGACATTGGAGAACGATCCCCATAATTAGTAGAGTGATGATTGAGGAACAGCAATTCATTGTTTCTAAGTCTACGGCAAGGAATGTTGATCTGAATGAGTTGCAACAAAGAAGGTGGGTCAATAATACAATTAAACTGTTTAATTTGAAATGCAACTAAGCGGAGAATATTTTTAGCTGGAAAACCAAGTTCAGACAAATAATAGTGGTACCTATTATTGGGAATTTTTTCAAGTTTCCTAATTTATATTCTATGTAGTCGACTAAGTGCAGATAACTTATATTTAATGAGTCTATAGCCGTACATGAATTTAATACTTGTGATTATTACATATAAATGTACAACATGTGAGATATTTCTATATCGATATCCGAATAATTCCCTAATCGTTAATACAGATTACATGATATTAGCGCCATTAGAATCATTACCAGGTCAAAGAATTATATAGGGTCCGCCAAATAACTTTTTTTTTTTCAACTAGTGCTTATTTCGTGAATGGTAACACTTAGCTCATGTCTGATTTAACAGATAATTAGTTTTATCCTTCCGCTGAGCGAATATGGTTGTGTATACGCTTGAACAACGCTGGGAAATATTGCGACATTACTTTGAAAATCATGGTAATGTTGCAGAATGTGTGCGAAAATTGCGTACGGTTTTTGGAAGAAGAGAAGCACCGTCAGCTCCGTATGTTCGTTATCTTGTGAAAAAGTGAAAGAAACTGGCATCCTCATCGATAAACCAAAGCGTGAAAAGCCAAAACAGTGCGTACACCCGAGAATATCGATGCTGTGGCAGAAAGTGTGCGTGAAGCGCCATCAACATCAATTCACCGTCGTTCTCAACAATTGAACATTTCGGAGACATCATTGAGACGAATTTTGCATAAAGACCTTGGTATGACGCCATACAAAGTCCAATTGGTTCAGGAGTTGAAGCCAACTGACCATCCAATGCGTTTTCGCTTCGCTGAGTGGGCCTGCGATCGACTTACAGAAGATGCCGATTTTGCCAAAAAAATCATCTTTTCGGATGAAGCTCATTTTGATCTTGGCGAAAATTGTCGTATTTGGGGCACAGAAAACCCGCACGCATACATTGAAAAGCCGGTACACCCAAAACGAGTCACTGTTTGGTGCGGATTTTTGGTCCAGAGGCATAATTGGGCCATTTTTCTTTGAAAATGAGCAAGGAGTGGCCGTTACAGTCAATGGCGATCGTTATCGGGCCATGTTGAACGAATTTTTGTTCACAAAAATTGAAGAGGAGGATATTGGCAACATTTGGTTTCAACAGGACGGCGCTACGTGCCACACAGCCGAAGCTACACTCGATGTTTTGCGCCCTGTTTTTGAAGATCGCATTATCAGCCGCAGAGCTGATGTCGTTTAACCACCTCGGAGCTGCGATTTGACACCGTTGGACTATTATTTGTGGGGTGCCCTCAAAGATAAATGTTACGCCGACAAGCCAGAGACAATTGACGCTTTAAAGGACAATATTCGTGAAGCCATTGGTGAAGTACGGCACACAATCGATAATGTGCTTAAAATTGGACCGATCGTGTAGGCTACTGCATGACCAGCCGAGGCAGCCATTTGAATGAAATTATTTTCCATTATTAACCGGAAGGATTGTACTTATAAATAAAAAAAGAAATTTGAGAAAATATTCAGTAGTTTTTTTTTTATAGCATTTTCAAAAAAAAAAATTATTTGGCGGACCCTTTAGAAAGTGTGTTGATCGCTAGGAAAATTCATCGTTTCGACCGCGATACATATTCATTATACTATATAGAGGGCTAAAGGAATTAACCCCACTGTACCGTGCGTAATGAATAGGATCAATAAAGGGACGCGTAGATGATTTGGGCATGTAGAGCGAATGCACGAAGAAAGGAGTGTGAAAAGAATATATGATGTGAAATGAAGGAAGAAGAAAGCGGGACGCCTGAGGAAGACATGGCACAATCAAGTGAATCAAATACTTGAGTCGGGCCATGTGAAGAGTCAGAATAACAAGAGTATGTATGAGACGATGTATGAATGTGAATGAAGCAAGGAGTGTGTGCCAAGACAGAGTTGTATGGCAGTATGTCCTCTCTGCCTACCTCTGCTGGGAACGGCGTGATGGTTAGTTAGCTAGTTGGGAATCAAAGCTAACTTGTGGTTGAAATAAACCGAATGGTTTTCTAAAGATTCCTCACAACGGGGCTCTAGGGCATCTGAGCCTTCTTCCCATCAATTCCGGTCATTAGCCCTGCACATCTCGTGTACGCTATTGGTGCATTTCACTCCCAATAGTGGAATAATAATGTCTGTAGTTTTCCATAATACATACAAGGTAGTTTCATAAGATACGTGGCACTTGAAAGAAAAACTATTTATCAAATTGATACCATACCACCATCTTAACTATATAATTGTATTAGAATAACACACCTTTTAAAGAATATAACATAAGTCTTTAGGCAAGAGTAAAATAATGAGAACAGCAGATTGTTAATTATGCAGTAGAATTCAGTGCCATATTTATTTATTTATTTATTTATAAATTAACGGACTAAAGTCCAATTACAAAAATACATATAAAACACGAAATATAAAAAAAGAGTAACAGAGAAGGAATGGCATATAAATTGAAATAAATGAAGCGATGACAAAAATAAGGCAAAATAAACATAAGAGAGAACATTCAAGCCATGGTCTAGTCAAAGTTTTGGTAGAGTAGTAAAGCATGACGAAAATCATTTCGACTGCTACCAAAAATTTCAAGACCATGGCTTGAGATAACAAGTCTTGACATTCTGGACATTGGAGAATTATACCCGTAATTAGTATTGTGATGATTGAGGAACAGCAATTCATTGTTTCTGAGTCTACGGCAAGGAATGTTGAACTGGATAAGTCGCAACAGAGAAGGTGAGTCAATAAAACAATTAATAATTTTGTAAATGAAAATTAAATCGAAGTCTTTCCTGCGCTTTTCTAATATACACGTACCTAGCTCCTACGTAAGACAAGAAAGTCGTTTACCAAAATGCAGTTGAATTATTTATATGAGTCACATAATATTATAACAGTCTCAAATCTCAATATTAATTGACCTGGATTTAATGTGATTTAAAAGTAAAGCAACATGAAATGATTCAATTTGGCATCTTTTCTTAACCACCTCCGTGGCAGAGCGGTTAAGATCCTCGGCTACGAATCCGGAGGTCCCGGGTTCGAGGCCCGGCGTAATTAATGCATTTGATTCAATTTATATGCGTTATTTAAGGGTCAGCATCCAAAAATACACACACTTTTTGGCTTTCTACTGCAAGCAACACTTGTAATATTATTTGTAAATTCTATGCGGGTTGTTAAAGTTTCCAGTGAATACAATTATCAAACTTTTTGATAAATGAATTTTGGGTAAAACGTTAAAAAAAATGCCTTTTCTTGTTTAAAAACTACCCTTTACTGACATTTTGGTGTGTTTTTCACAGAATTTAAAGAATTACAGTTGTAAAATTGTATTCACTAGAAACCTCAGACATTTTTTTAACTACCCATTGAAAATTTTCAGATAAGTACATCACTCTTATAAAGATAGTTGCCAAAATATTGGAAAAATTAAAATTGAAATAGGAATATTTATCTCAGAGCAATAAAAACATAACAAGAGGGATAGCTTGTGTAGTCAGGATTGTTGATGTTTACATGACTTGGGCGTGGTTGAGGCTAGGGCTAGGGCTAGGGTATTTATACATCCATTCATAGCACATGTCGATATAATGTAGCGTTTATTTATATAACCACTTTTTCAGACTTGTTATCAACCAAAATAAAGGATTCTACCCCAAAAACCGTTGAGTTATGTCGCATAACAAAACATAGTAGGCGGAGTTACCGGAGACGCAGGAGACGGAAAACATGCTTACATACCGAAAGTGGTGCGATATTATGTGACAACTTGTCTTATCTCTTTCTCTCTTACGGTTTACGACGTAAAAACCCGGAGAAAGTGATTTATCGTAAATTTGTATAGGTTTGGTAAAAATATTTAGCTCTCTCTTCATATATTTGATGGCCTCCATAGTCGAGTGGTAAGACGCTCGACTACGAATCCAAAGGTCGCGGGTTCAAACCCGGCGTGCGCCAACAACTTTTATTTAATTAACATGTGTCATAACACATTTAATTCATATGAAAATAATAAAAAGTATATTTACGGCACGTTCCAAAGTGGTAAATACTCTTAGAATCGCCCTGATGAAAGACCACCATTCAGAATTGAAACGTTGCTTGAAATGGCTTTAGCCGTATTTGGTGACCAGATTTGAATAGCCAGGTACTTCCCAACCTTCCTCTTACCAATCTCCTTCCCCTCCCCAGTACCTTCAGCCTCACAGCATACCCTATTTGGGGATGCCATAGTCTCACTGGCTCTAGACGGTTGAGAGCAGTTGAGACTCTTGTGTAGTATTCATATAAAAAATATAAAAATAATATATATGTATAATCCATTTTTTTAAAGATTGTTAATATTCTCTCAACAATTTTGTCATCATTGGTATCATCACAGGAGTAGGTACCATTTTCCACTAGTGACATTTAATTATTATTTATTTTCATGTCCCGTGTAATATTTACATATCGCCAAGATCTCGTAAAGTCGCCTTTCAGCCGAACAGTGTAGTAGATTTGTTACTAAATCAAACTGTAACGTTATTATTTTTCATCATCGTTAAGTAACATATTTAACTAGCAACATGTTCACTATTTGTATATTGTATTTCCTATTTATTTTCATGTCCCGTGTAATATTTACATATCGCCAAGATCTCGTAAAGTCGCCTTTCAGCCGAACAGTGTAGTAGATTTGTTACTAAATCAAACTGTAACGTTATTATTTTTCATCATCGTTAAGTAACATATTTAACTAGCAACATGTTCACTATTTGTATATTGTATTTCCTATTTATTTTCATGTCCTGTGTAATATTTACGTATCGCCAAGATCTCGTAAAGTCGCCTTTCAGCCGAACAGTGTAGTAGATTTGTTACTAAATCAAACTGTAACGTTATTATTTTTCATCATCGTTAAGTAACATATTTAACTAGCAACATGTTCACTATTTGTATATTGTATTTCCTATTTATTTTTATGTCCCGTGTAATATTTACATATCGCCAAGATCTCGTAAAGTCGCCTTTCAGCCGAACAGTGTAGTAGATTTGTTACTAAATCAAACTGTAACGTTATTATTTTTCATCATCGTTAAGTAACATATTCAACTAGCAACATGTTCATTATTTGTAAATCGTATTTCCTATTTATTTTCATGTCCCGTGTAATATTTACATTTCGACATGATCTTGTAAAGTCGCATTCGAGCCGACCTTGCGGTCAGACTCGCGTTTAGTCGATTCGATACACGAGAGAAGATTAATGTCTCACAATTTTTTGTGATGGGTGATTTGGTCAATGCCACGACTAGGTACCAACTGCCTACTTCTCGACGACGATATTCTACTTTACGTAGTACGCAGTTCACTAGGCTAATATCAATAGCCTTAAATAATAATGCTTTTTGTAATTGGACACTGTTTGTCTACTACGTCTAGGGTGCCCATTCGAACTTGAAAAAAAAAATTGTAAAATTTTTCGACTTGAATTTTTTTGTTTGTTGATAGATTGGTATACAAGTAACGGGTCAATATTAGGGTTTTTCCTTTTTAATGGTGTATTCCTATTAATTGTTGATTTTAGAAATTTATGTTTTTTCATAATAAAACAGTACATTATAAATGCGGGAATTGTTGATTGGGGCCGATCCTTTTGTAGGAATAAAACTACTGCACTACAGCCTGACATGGTTAACTTTTCAGTAGATTTTTATAGTGAATACCGCACTGTCCCAACTGCTCCCAACAGTCTAGAGCCAGTGAGATTATGGCATCCCCAATTGGGGTATATTGTGAGGCAAAATGTAGTAGGGAGGGGAAGGAGATGGGGAAGAGGAAGGTTGAGAAGTAATTGGATATCCAAATCTAGTTACCAAACATGGCTAAAGCCATTTTAAAGCAATGTTTCGATTTTGAATGGTGGTCTTTCACCAGGGCGATGTTTGGAGTATCTACCACTCTGTTATATCCACTGTAGCCCAATATCGACGTCACTATGGATTTTGAGAAGGCCTGTTCTAATTAAATTTAGAGTGTGAAAAATAATTATTATGGTGAAAACATTAAAATGGATTAATTTATAAATTGCACACATTTATTAATTGTCAAAATAAAACTTGAAAATACATCGTAAGCAATAAAAATAAACTCTTCTCACGGGTAATCATATTTTTTGCACACCGAGCTGATAACAAAACACAAACTGGCGACAGGTCGTTCTAAAACTGGAATAACATGAAAAACAACAAAAAAAGTTTGAAGAAACTCAAACTTATTTTGACAGGCGAATAACAAAAAACATGACGTCGTTATTTCATCTTCTGGCTACCTGCAAATAAACTATGCTGAACACATTATTTTTAAGTGAAAAGGTTTGATAACGAATTGGTGAAAATATCATGAGAACATATGTAAAAATATAATAATTTTATACTGATAAAATCTTCGCAAAACTAAAAAATGAAGTAGTACAGAAAATAAGGCTACTTTAGTGGAACCGTTGTGCAAGCCAGTTACAATAAATTAGTCGTGCTTCATTGTATTGCTAGTGCAGTGTTGATAACAGACCATTGAAACAAGGCTAAAATCTTAATCACTTGTACTTCCTCTCGAAGATATTGCCAAGCCAAGCTTCAATGCTTCCAATAATCATTTGAGTTCAAGGTAAGTCCATATCTTGTACTCTTTATTATATCATAATAGATTTTTAATGGTATATCACAGACTGGCTTAATCGATAAGTTCTACTTCCATTAAAATTCATATCTGATTGTATCACGAGATAATGGTTAGAGTTTAGACAGTTTTATTTGCATAAAGCTGGATTCACACCAACGTCCGGATCCGCTCAGTGACGATACTGTTCCGCATGAGAGCTTATCGATATGGTATGAATATTAATCAAGGAGTATGTGCCAAGACAAAGTTAATAATAATAATAATAATTGATTGATTTATATAGCGCCGTTTTCGTGACAGAGATATCACCGCGAGGGGTTGTGTGGCAGTATATCCTCTCTGCCCACCCTTGTGATAGTTAACTACTTAGTTGGTTGAATAATTATTTTGAAGTGTAAAAATACTTACATCGCCGATTTTTTTAATTAAAACCATTTTTTTTAAACTAAATAATATTTTTAATAATTAATGATTAATAAAAATATTATTTAGTGATAAAAAAATGGTTTTTAATAAAAAAAATCTGCGATGTAAGTATTTTTACATATCGAAATAATTATTTAACTAACTAAGTAGTTAAATATCACAAAGGTGGGCAGATAGATATTCATACCATATCAATAAGCTTTCATGCGGAACAGTATCGTCACTGAGCGGATCCGGTCGTTGGTGTGAATCTAGCTTAAGCCATGTATCTCGTTCTCTTTATTATTGTATCATAAAAATAGATTTCTAATAATATTTGATATAAAAAAATAAATAACTTCTACTTCTACTAGAAATATCTATTTATATCCAAGAGGGAATAAATAGAATTTAGAAACAGTGTTATTTGCAAAAGCCTTGTATGTATCTTACGCTTTCTGTTATTATGCCATAATACATTTATTATGACTTATCATAAAATAAAAACAATATGTTCTACTTCCAATGAGAATTATCTTTTTATATCCTCGAGACAATGGGTAGAAATTCGAATCAGTATCATTGGATTAGTCTCATGTGTATCTTGCACTCTTTATTTTATCTTGATAGTTCATGATGTTATATCATAGAATAAAATCAATAAGTTCTACTTCCAAATGAAGAATCATAACTGATTATCTCTTTATTATAATAACATAATAGATTTGTAATGGTAGATAATGTCAAAAAATCAAACTAGGAAATCCTGTATTGAGAGCAGACGCAGTTTACACATCGTAATTTTAAAATAAATTTAAAAAAAAGGATTTTTAAATAGTTAAAATTGCACATAACAACAACATAATATTGTACAATTATTAGATAATTCCCAGTTTACAACACAATATTGCACTATTGATAATCATGTTTGATTATGTCCACGAAAATATGGGTATAATACAGAAACAGTGTTATTTGCATTAGCCTTGTATGTATCTTGCACTCTTTTAAAAAAATAAATTATGAGATTCATGATGTTATATCATATTAAAGAATAAAATTAATAAGTTCTACGTCCAAATAAAGAATCGTATATGATTATGTTTACGAGATAGTTTAGTCTATTTCCATAGATTTATTAAAAATACTAATAATATTTGGATAATTTGTGTGGCGCCGTTTTTGTGAAAAATTACCTCAAGAGCGCTGTACAATCTTAATTCATAAGCTGTATCTTATTACTAACTGCATATTGTCACCGGAAAGGCAAAAATACTTAAGAGACACTTTGGTCGAAATTAAGTTAAATATGCAGTTATGATGAGATTTTTGTTTTTTTTTTACTCTCGTTTGACTCTGGACTTTTGTGGCCCTTCAGCCATCTTAAGTATATTTACCATTTGGGAGAAGGCTTGACTCAAACGACACAAGTTTGGAACTTATTTCTAGCTTTTTATCGCTTCAGATAAGTCTGTGAGAGCATTGAGTTACATGAGTCAACTTTTTTTTTCAAAATCCAACCAAGTACTGAAGGCTTTTGAATTTTATTATAAAACAAACAAAAAAACTTTAAGGTGCTCTGTCTTTTTGCCTTTCCGGCGACAATATAATCTATGGTAAATTCATATTTATTTATATTAAATACATAAATAATATACAGAAGTATACTTACCTGGCAGGTCGCTTCAGATAAACACGATTAAAATAGTTATTTATAATTTGGAGAAAGCTAAAGTTTTGCACTCAGAGGACATTGACAGAGAACGTTTACAAAATTATGGTATGTATTTATTAAAATTATTTATGTTTTTTTTTTGTTCGATTTTAGGGCATGAGAGCTAATTTAATCGTGTGTTTTTTGAATTTATAGAAAAGTATAGGAAAATCATTAAAACCATATATTTCTAAAGGCGATTCGTCGCTCAATAAGAGACCATAATCTGCTCAAAAGCTTTCAGTGACATTACCTATAGACTACTGGCACTTTAAATTTCACCCGGTCAGCTTAGTGTAAATGAATGAATAAAGAAACGTATAATTAAACAAGGCACTAACACAAGAATCTATGTTGAGAGTCTACATTATGTATTTTAGTTCCGGAGGGAGTTTATTCTAAGCCTTAGGCCTTGATATTCCGAAAACGCGATCTCCAAACTTAGTGTTTGGATTGCGTTTAGATTCTAACAGCCTCCCGATCGATGATGGTGTTGATTTAAGACTCGCTAGACGAGTGTTTTATCGATGGTGTACGGTAAGGCCATTCCGTCAATGCATTGTAGACAGGAATATTGCTTGAAATGGCTTCCCCGTCTCGTTCTCCACCCACTCCTTTAAACCTCACAACATATCCCGATTGAAGAAGCTCTGACTCTTGTACGGTATTTACATTTAAAAAACAAACAAAAAATAATATTTTTGAATATGATTGATCAATTTCACCCGAAGTAAGTAAAAATTGACCTTATTTTGGGAATACCAGACACGCCCACAACGTACTTATTTCAGTTTATCTCTTCGATGTTTTCGGGTTTGCTAGTGATGGGCATTATCTTTTCGTGATTTTGACCAACCGTCAATCATGACGATCATGTTACTGATCACAATTTGGTCAAAGTAATAAAACGATAAAAAAAAAGAGTGACGTTGGTTGTGCATATGATGGTCAATCAAATGTAACGAGGGTTGAAACACCCCGGCCTTAATTTATTAAAATGTAACGTGGATTGAAACACCCCGGCCTTAATTTATAAATTAAAATGTATCGTTTATAACAAAAATGGAAAACATTACACTATGGTTAGTTGGTCGAGAGGTTCAAAGCTATAGGCTTCCAGCCAGGCGTCGCGGGTTTAATCCTCTTCTAGCTAAGTCCTCCATCATTGCACAACCAACATTTTCCACTTATAATAATAGCAGTAAGAGGAATTAAAATATTGTCAGGTTATTTGTAACCAGGGAATGTTTGTCTTTCTTAAAAAAAAAAAAAAAAATTAAAAGTCCATCGTGCGTGAAAGTACCTACCCAAATATCGTTTAGTATTACCCATTATACTCGTATAGGTATTAGTTTGACCAATTGACCCGCATAAGCGTGAGCAAATTGTGATAAAACATACAAACATAACTATCGAGTGGAAAAAGCCATTTGATAATCAGCTGGTAAAGAAATTAAGTTTGTTGCTAAGCGAGATAATAAAGCTTGCTCTCCATACGAATGTTGATTTATTTTATTTTATTATGGTAACAAAAGTCCCCTCGTAAAATAATACCAAATAATGACCTTCTGGATAGAGATAAACATTTTATTTTTATCTAATAACGAGTTGCGAGGGAGCACTTGTAGCTTGTAGGTAACATTTGACTGACCATCAAAATATTTCATTACAGGCTGGGAAACATGTCTCACCTGTCTAAATAAAACACATTTCAGTGAATAATTCATGTGAAAAATATTATGTAGATATTATCAATTCCTTTGTTTTGTTGTTTTTTTGGCTGCCTACTGCCTACTAGCTTCGACACATCCATGGCAACGCGTTTGTACTCTTTTGCAAATTAAAATTAAATGATTATATGGTCGCCGGAAAGCCAAAAGGGTAAAGGCTGATTCACACCAACGTCCGGATCCGCTCAGTGCCGATATTGTTCCGCAAGAGAGCTTATTGATATGGTATGAATATCAATCAAGGAGTATGTGCCAAGACAAAGTTGTGTGGCAGTATATCCTTCTGCCCATCCTTGTGATATTTAACTACTTATTTAGTTAAATAATTATTTTGAAGTGTAAAAATACTTACAACGCAGTTTTTTAATTCATAATTAATAAAAATATTATTTAGTGATAAAAAAATGGTTTTTGATAAAAAAAAATCTGCGATGTTGGTATTTTTACAATTCAAAATAATTATTCAACTAACTAAGTCGTTAAATATCACAAGGGTGGGCAGAAAAATATACTGCCACACAACTTTGTCTTGGCACATACACCTTGATCGATATTCATACCATATCAATAACCTCTCATGCGGAACAATATCGGCACTGAGCGGATCCGGACGTTGGTGTGAATCAGCCTTAAAGGCGCCATTTCGGGAAGTTTACACCGGAGCACTTTAAAATGTTTTTTGTTTTACAGTACCTGGTTGGATTTTGAAAAAAAGTAAGCTTGGGTAACTCAATGCTCAACGGTCTCATTGAGTTACCCGAAGCAACAAAAAGCTAAAAAAAGCCCAAACTTATGTCGCTTTAGTGAAACATTCTCCCAACTAGTAGATATATTTGAGATGGCTGAAGGCCCACAAAAGTAAACACTGAAACGAGAGTCAAAGCATTTGATGCAGAAAAAAACTGCGTATTTATCTAATTTTTGGCCAAAGTGTCACTTAAGTCCTTTTGCGTTTCCAGTTACGATATAGGTGTGTAGTTTTAAATTTTTATTCATAAATAATATATACATGTTTAACGCAAGAATAAATCATGTCAGCGTTATCACGTTTGGTTTATAAATAGTTTTATTACCATGATTAGATCGTTCTCTTATCACTAACCAGGATTCTGGACTTCTTATGCAGTTGGGAAATTATTACCAGAACAATATTTTTATGTGATGTTTGTATTCACATGGCTTAATTAAGCAGGCCATTATTGAACAGAAATTTTACACTTCATCCAGAGTGGTCGCCCTGATCAATGATTTCCATTCACAATCGAAACGGTTCTTGATAAGTCTTTATTCCGTGATTAGCGACTAGATCTGAATAACCAGATATTTCTCAATTATTTACTTATCATCTTCCTTCAGCCTCGCAGCAGACCCTGATTTGGAATGCCATAGTTCCACTGGTTTTCACTCTTCTGACTCAGTTGGGATTATTAGCATTAAACAGATCTAGCAAAAAGTATATTATTAAAAGAAATGAAAAAAAATACTTTGTATAATACATTATATTATTATGTTATTTTTTTATGACCGACCGGTTTCGCTTAGCCTAAGCATCATCAGGGTACAAAATTAAACTAAACAAAAAATACAAAGTGTGCATTCGTGTAATATTGTGAGGTTGAAGTAGAATTGTCACAATAGTATGGTAGGTACTGTCTTGTAACTGTCCTGTCAGGAACATAAAATGCAATTAAATATAATGGTTCATGGCTGTCAATTATTTAATTTATTATTATACAATGTAAATTGACTTTCCAAGAAAAATACAAAGTGTACGGTTATATTTACATACAGAGGGAGAACAACATATAAAATAATAAAAAAAAAACAAAACAATGAGAAAACACAAATAAACACATAAATTTAAATTATAACAAAGGAACAGAGAACTAGAAATAAGCTAAGCGAAACCGGTCGGTAGCAAAAATTAAAATAATATTCGCGGTCTTAGACAAAGTTATTTTTCCATTTCTTTAGATATGTCAAACCACAAAGTGATTGCTTTCCACGAAAAAAAAAGAATAAATAAATAATATTAATAAAATTATTTAGCTTATAGGTACTTTTTCTGTCCCATTTTTTTCAATAACAGTTATTCACAGCAGTGCGACGTTTGAGTTTGACATGTTTCACCATGGACGTATTTAATGGGTTGTATTTAAGTACTATTAATTTAAAGCAGACTATTTGTCAGACAAATAAAACCAATTAATGCAATCATTATCGAGATGGAGTTGTTATTATGCTGATTTTGATTCATGGCACCATCTGCCACAAGGCTTACCTGTTACTGAATAAAACTATCCAAACAACTTACCTGGATCTCCGGTATTGCCACATTGCCAGGTGATATCATATTGTGCTAATAAAAGCTCATCATTTCAATCTATCCTAATCAGAAGCGTGGTAACTGATTTCCTGGTGGCACGGCCATATCGAAAACTAGGTAGAATCGATACGACACTAAGTTGTCGACGTTGGTTTATCAATATGTACATCGCGCCTCACACTTACAACAAACTCCCACCACAGACTGTTGCCATCACCAATATGTATTCCTTTAATCAAAACATTACTAAATGGCTAATGAGTAAGGACCGCAAGGAAATTGAAGACCTCCTAAAGAAGCACTTGAAATTCTTCACCATGACAAACTAGAACATTGTGTAACAAATATCATCATTTTTAAAAAATTATTCTACTTGTACTCACTGTCACTTACCTCAGAACAGGTTCATATGACTTGGTAAGGTAGGTAATAACAATATATAATAACAAAAAGTTAATGAATAAATAAAAAAAAATTTAAAAATTTATTGCCAGCGTGTCCGGTACTACTTGATTTGTCGATCATGTTATGAATGTCGGTTGAAAAAATCCGTTCTAAAATGGCAACACTGATTCAGTATTTGATCATCAAATAAACTAATTTTGTAAAACTAATTTCATTAATTATTTCGGGTATTTGCTGATTGTTTTTGTGGACCAATGGCTAAAATAATCATGAAAACATTTCAAACTTGGTTATTCAAAGTTCTTCTGCGTTCTTTTCAAATCAGCCAATGATTTTGAATTCGTCGCGAAATTCGTGAAAATGATGGTTTTCAACATATTGAAAATCTAGTGAACGGAAGGCCTTGCTATAACAAATTTTTGTCAATGTTAAATGTAAAACGTTATTGACGATTGCGGGCGTGCTAGCGGAAGTCGACTAGTCATTGATAATGTTGATAAAAACCTTTATCGTGTCAATTTTGACAGTTTTGGCGGTTGTTATAGCCCCCCGATGTTCTAATAGTGCCAGATAATATCACATTAAGCTAATAAAAGTTAATAATTTCAATAGAAGCGTAGTTATGCATAGAAACAATAAATAAAAAACTAAAACATTTCCCTAAAAAAAATGTCCATATCACGAAAACGAGAGGTGTTAAGTACGTACCTCCATTTTATCGACAAGTAGTTTTTCCTGTATAATTTAATTTACCTACATATTAACTTTGAAGCATATAATTTGTGAAGTTGAAGTTGAAAAAACTCTAGACTCTAGAGCTATTAATAATAATAATAATAATAATAATATTTGGATAATTTGTATAGCGCCGTTTTTGTGTAAAATCACCTCAAGGGCGCTGTACAAATCTTAATTTCTACTTAATATTAATTCTTAGTTTATATAAATATACAGCAACATACTTTCCTGGCAGGTCACTTCTAGCAGGACACAATCACCAAATCATAAGAACTTAAAATATAGCTGATTCTTACATATTTTTTATTTTTTTATTTATTTTTTATTTTTATTTATTTCTTTATTATTATTTTTTCATTTTAAGGGCATGAGAGCAAATTTAAAATAAAGTATATCGGAGGTATTTTTAATTTTTCGTAGTGAAGAACAGATAATGGTGATAATCTTCTAATGAATTTAAGGAATGAGAGTCTGAAAAGTTTTCTTGGTTCTATTGGGCTTGTTGCATCTTGATTATGGATATGATTTTCTGAAAAAATGAGTTTTGAGTTTGGCTCTGAGCTCTGTCGAGTCTTTTATTACTCTCAGATCGTGTGGTAGTCCATTCCAGGCTTTAGGACCTGACACTCCGAAGGCGCGCTCTCCGAACTTAGTGTCTGGTGTGCGCTTTGGTTCCTTCAACCTTCCGATAGCCGATGACATTGCCAATCTAAGAGTTGACTGTCGCGAATTGGAATCTTCAGGAATACACAATTCGTTTTTCATAGTAGTATTACACGTAACTCTGGACAGCGAAAAAAGGAAACAACGTTTGTTTGGAAAGACTGTCTTCAATTTAAAATCATCTTTTTCGTGGATTATAAATGCCAACATCTGACAATCTTAACTTGGCGTTTGTTCCCAGGGAGAAGTATTTGCAGCATGATAAAACTGCTTCTGTTGAAAACTTGTAAATTGCTAAAACTAATTTCTTAACTGAGATCAACGAAGCTTTGAAGTAGTTTTCCTCCACCAGAATAACATTTTGTTTTGTTCACAATTATCTCCTTTTAAATATAATATATCAATATTATTAATTTATTACTGTGATCACACTGTAATGATTTAAATCAAATACGATAAGCCAATTGTGACGATCTAATTTTCAGTCTAAATATTATGAGACAGTATAATACAGTAGTATACTAGTTTGGAACTATGGCTGAAGGTATGAGGCTGAAGGTAGTGAAGACGGAAGGATGAGGAAGAGGAAGGTTAGGAAGCTTATGGCTATTCTGATTTGGTCACCCAAACAGGGCTAAAGCCATTTCAAGCAACGTTTCGATTCTGAATGCTGGTCTTTCACCAGGGCGATACTTGGAGTACCCCCTACTACTCTGAAATCTCCTGATCACATGATTATGACTACTTCATCCCATCATCTCATCCCCTCATTCTATTCGGGTCGGGGACCCATTGTCTCTACAAGGCGGCCTCTAAGCGTCCCTGTCTTGCGCTACTTCGGCGACATTTTGAATTAAATTATTTAACTCCAACTACTCCTCTCAAAAATATCATTTCGCAGCTTTGACCCCATGACTACTCCAAGTGTCAAAAATCACCCTGTTTTGAAATCAAATCCAACTAAGTTTCTTAGGAGCATATAAATTGGAAGCTTTTTCCCCTTTACTCGTTGAATTCAACAATTAAATTTTCGTCAAATATCAAAAAGAAAATAATGTTTAATTTGACATTAAGGCGATTTGTTTTGAAAATTGATTCATAATTTCAGACTTCTCGGAACCGTTCCAAAAAAAAATCTTTCATTTTTATAACATTTGCCGAAACAATCAACGTCAATAACGTCATTAGTTTCACTCCAATATTTAAAAATGTTTTGACAATGAAGTCTGGAGTTATTATTTTCGAAAGTAATAATTTCTTCTGGAATCGACAAAGTTTAAAAAAAATTCTTTTGAAATTTACAATTAAGACGTTTAATTGCGATTTGACGCCTATCACTAGTCTTGTTTGATGTCTGCTGAATAATTTTTTCTTGATGTAGTAAATACAGTTTTCTTATAAGATTGCTATAAGAGGCTTTAGATCTTTGCTTTTCGGGAACCACCGCAGCTTCACGATGATGGTCATGAGATCACAAGATGTTCATGTTATGTTTTTCTAATAGTTAGCTAAGTAAAAGAAAAACATTTAAATGTATAAATCAATAACTATATAAAGACGTGTCATTAAGTACATAAGAATACGAACACTACTTACGCGGCCTAGCTTAAGCATATCAATACATATTTTTTTATCGATATGCTTAAACTATCGGTAATTTGTCAACATCCTCGAGCACGACTGCAAATCGACGTCGATTAAATCTGCTTCATTTAGCGCGACCCGTCTGTACCAAGATAAGCTGTCTACATAACAAATCAAATCAGTTTTGCAAAACGAATACGTTTAATTAAGACATTTGAAAGCGTCTATGCGATAGTTACACTATGTCAGTGTTGCCTACTATGGCAGACATTATTTTCCTGACTATTTATTTCCAGATACTGATTTAATTGTCACTAAGCTTATCGGTAAACAAACTTTGACAGCCTAGATTATCGTATCAATCTGCTTAGTTATAAACGTACTTGTTCTAGCCCTCTACACAGTCTACGCCGAGGTGGGCTAGTTTATCGTTGTTGTTTTAATACATTTCTTCTACAATATTTTTATAGCCTATATTATTTCGTTCGCACTCGGTGAGATCATTAAACGAAGCCTTAATGTGTTTTTTGCACTCGTTTGCTTTTCAATTTTCTTCGTATCTGATGGAAGGAGTCTTGAGTAAAAGTATAGTGATTTCATTTTCTAAAAGTTGAAATAAAAGTATTCTTTTTTAAATCTTTTTTCTAGTGAGGTTTCATCTTTTTAATTTACTCATATTTCTATCGAGCTACTTTAAAGCTTTGTCAAACCTTTGAATAAGGCTATATGTGCATGCATGAAATTCCACGTACTACGCAGGTAGTCGAATCGATTATGTGATTCTTATGTGCCTTGCATTATTTGAGAATTTCTAGCCATTGAACGCTGAGAAGCCATATTTTACTATGAGATTGGATTGTTATTTTCAGGTGACATTTCATTTCCTGGGCAATTTGCTGCATGCTAATTGAAATAAAATCTATTGCACATATTCTGTGAAGTTTTTATGGGTCCAACAATTTGACTTACCTCGAGACGGGGAGCACGATAAACATTTTAAGAGCTTCTTATTGAACATAAAATGAAAAAAAAGTGTTTGGAATATTTTATTTCACAAATATTTAAGTTTAATTTAACAAATAAATCATCGCAAAAAATTTCGCATCGATCAAGCCCAAAAAAAATTATCCCTTTAAAAATATATATTATTCGACAAGAAGAAGGGTTAAAACAAATGTCAATACTTTTGAATTTTTACCAACGTATTTTTATTTTGTATATTTATTTATAGAAATAGATAAGAATGGTGGATGAATCACAAGCTTAATGTTGTACTGTTGCTATTTTATTATTTGTTTCCATATTTCTGAAGTTACTTTTTGTAACTCATGTTATATTTTTGTTAATATGATTAAACGATAAGTCACTTGAAGTGACATTGCAGATATAGAGATCTTCCAGAGTGAAAGATACTCTCGTCCGTAGATAGTATCGTCCTGTAGAAAGACTACCATTCAGAATCGAAACGTTGCTTGAAATGGCTTTAGCCGTGTTTGGTGACCAGAACGGAATAGCCCACCTTCTTCTTCCCCATCTCTTCCTCCTCCCAATCGCCTTCAGCCCTACAACATATTCCAATTGGGGATCCCATAATCTCACTGGCTCCAGATTGTTAGGAGCAGTTGGTACACTTGTGCGGTATTCACATAACACACACAGTTTTTAAATTATTAATAATTATTATATAAAAAACAAAAACGGAAGAAATAGATACCTATGTTACATGCACAAATTAAATTAAACGAGCTGTATAAAAATAATTACATTTGAGATAATATTGAAACAGCAGTAATAAATAAAAATAATATGTCCATTAACGGAGCTAACGTAGATTCCAAACCTCGAATGCCCGATATGGTAATAATTTATCACCAGCCTTAAAATCAATTCAATCATAATTTGCACTTTCATGACTTACGTCCAAAATAGCGTTCGTATGTCACAAAATGAAATTTATCTGGGTGCATTACATTGCACTTGTGGTGTTCACGAAGCGAAGAGAACATCGATTAAACCTGCCGCAAATGCACCAAAATCAGGGCCGGATTAACTACAGGACAGAGGATGTAATAACCTATGGGCCCGCTACTTGTAAGACCCTCGTGAGAACTGATAAAAAATTACTTAAAGTTTTCGTGGTTCCGAAAGCAAAAAACCATCTCACGTTTAATCAGTCTACCCCAGCGGTCCCCAAACTACAGCAGATAGAATTTTTTCATAAATTTTCAGTTACAACTTTGCGATGAATAAAAATTCTACATTGTTCAGTGGTGGATTTAGGGGTACCTATATCAAATGTGCACAGGAGTAGAGCTTCATGCTGTATAAAGATAATCTGACACCCAATTTAAAAAAAAAAAACGTTTTAAAGGTTAATCATAAAGTTGTTCCATTAAATGTTATATTATAAATATCAAAACACACAACCTTGTTTTATTCCCAAAACAAAAATTGTATCTTAGTGCAATAAAAAAAAATATATATTTAAGGTTAAATATTATTTAACCTTTTCAATACTGATTTTTTTTCCTGCAGTATTCCATAAATTGCTTAACCGAATGGGTGGGAATGTTATTACTTTATTACTGTTATTTTTAAAAGTTACAACTCACCTGATTATTTTCAGGTCTTTCGGTATTTTCTTTACAAAACCTCTCAATATATATTAAAAAATATTAAAGAAAAACAATAGAGACACAATTTTGTTGCATTGTACAAATGTTCTCGGGCGCAAACTCCGTGAAGCCCCTTTTTGCATCTCCCGAAAAATCAAATCAGATCGTTTCACTGGGCCACCATCTTTTCGTCGTTAATTACACCAAGGAAACTTTTATAAACCAATTATTTTAAAGGTCCTTGTTTGCTTGAAATAAAATAATGTAATTGTAATTGAATGATGTAATTATAATTGTAATTTTTATTTTTATATAACTTTTGTTTTTTAAATAGCGTTTAATAAAATATTACTTTTATTTAGCACAATTGCGCTTCTCAGCACTAGAATAATTAGTTTCTGAAACCGTTGTAGCACAAAACTTGTAGGCTTTCACCTTGAAACATTTAACTTTATGTTTAAAGACACTTGAAAATTTCGCCTATGGCCCAATCCGGTACTGATTGGAATTTCTATTTATCGGTTGACACACATTTGTGTTAGTCAGACGAGTGTTACAAAATAATATTTTATATGCATATGTGGAGCGAACGTAGGTTTGAAAGGTTATGCCATGCACATACTTGTAGCATTACTAAATGAATGTAGTACACACAAACAGTGGTTGCATTTCATTTTATTTATTTACTCTCTAAAGGTGAGGCTAAGAATAAGTGAGAAAAAATACAAAGTGTGTGGTTGTATATATACACACAGAGGGAAAACAAAATATAAAATAAAATAACAGAACAATGAGAAAACAATAGAATAACATTAACATTATAAAAAAGAAACAAACAGAAACAGACATATAATATGAATTGAAAGAGACAAAACGTCAACTGAGAAGGTGATAAAAGAATGATAAATTTTATGAGTTTATGGTAAATATACCCAAAATTGGACTACTAGACATATTTACCCGATTATTAAGAATGTGGCATTTTTTTATTATTTCTAGTACTTCTATCTATCGATTTTGTATATATAGGTATCAGTATTCATTTTGTTCTGAAAAAGGAACGGCAGTTCCGAAACCGGTCGGTGATACAAAAATAAAATCGTTCTAAACTAATGTTTATTTGAAAAACATATATTAGTCGTTTTTACAAAGATATGGCTTTATTTCGAAAACAATGTCAACGCACCTACGTGATTGCGTCTTACAATAAATAAAACTATTCGTTTTTTTTACTTTTTGTTTTACCAACCGGTTAGATCGAACCGGCGCCAACCGGCTGAATGACACCACTACCAAAAACAACTGAAGGTAAACGAAAGGCACATAATTTTGAAATTGACGCAATCTTAGGCACAATCTAAAAACAAGAAATCATCCAAGTCTACGTCTAACCTCACACTTGACCTTATATATTTGTTTGGTATTCATTTGAGAGTAAAGATTTGAAGCTCCGTAGCTGCAGGTGCATTCAAAACGATTAAATAACACAAGAATCTCAAGGACATTTGCTGTATTATGCAGGTATGTGATCGTCAGACTCCTTTCAGATAATTTAATTCTACAAACTACCTGTTATGCGTCCAGCTTTTTGGAACATTATGTTAAGAATATAATGAAATAGAATTATAACAGCTTTGCAAATCTACGTTTAACAGGAAAAAATATATTAGTTTTTAATCCACCCATTTCAAATATATAATATTATTTTTTTAAAGAAAGACAAACACTCTCTGGTTACGGATAACCTGAAAATATTTGAAAAACTCCTACTACCATCATAATAAGAGGAAGATATTGCTTGTGCAATTTTGGAGAACTTAACTAGCAGAGGAATCGAACCCACGACGCCCGGGTGGGAATCCGACGGGATTGTTCACTCAACTAAGTGCTTTATCGCTTGTCTAAATTTGAACACATGCCTTTTTAATCTGATAATTTTGAGTTTGAAAATATTATATTCGTACGTACTCACAGAGGAAATGATTTCTAGCTGATTTGATTGGGATAGGAGTCGTGGGAATAATTCTCTGCTAGCTAAGTCCTTCATCATTGCACGTGAAAAATCCGCTTGTTTTTATGGAAGTAGAAGGAATTTGAATATTTATTTATTTTTTATATCAATGTTAAATACTTCGATAGTTTCGACACGAACCATGCGTAGAGGGACGAATTTTTTCATTGGATCAAGATCCTTTTCTTTGCCTGTGATCACAATTTATTTTAGAATTTCAGGGATATAATCCGTACCCATCCACCAAATAATGAATCCGTTAGCTGACGTGCCACCTTTTGGGCCATAAACGAGAAATACGCCTTGTTTATGTAAGATTTCATGTTTGAAAATTTATTACAATCTCAATCAGGTTTCTTCTGGACGAGCATTCTAGCCGAAGTTTGCGGTATGCCACGCGATACGGAGCCGGGGGCAGACGGGCCGTAAACCGGTCCAGCGTATTAATAAACTCCCATTCGCTTATCTACGCCGACGAGAATAATCTACTATACTAAATTAAGTTAAAAGAAGTTGTGTTACTGGTTGGTTTCATCTTCTGAATTGTTCTTGTGGAAACATTTCCGGAAATAACACTTCGAAACGAAAACGACCAACACATTCGGCAAAATGGAAGTGTAAACATCATAGAATATCACAAAAACATGTTTCGAAGCTTATTCATTTTTTTGGTCGGTTGTGTCGAAAACCTCTTTGCTCTAGTGTAATATATAAGTAGGCTTAGGCGCGGAATACTACGAGTTAAAATAATAATGATTCTGTGAGAACAGCTTCTCACTATGCTGTCGCTGCTTGAAGCTGTCGATAACGACTGCTTGTAGCAGTTCGTATATTCCCAGCTAGTGAATAATTTAAAAAGGAAACTATCTTAGAAACGTATGATAAGTCTGGATCTATAGTGAAAAACCAACATCGCATCCTTAGCAATAAGAACCTGAAATATAGTCATTAATTATGAATCTAATCAATAATTTAATTTTTAAGGAAGGTGCCCACTGTTTTATTCACTAGTCATAAAAATAATGTGAAATTGCATGTTAAAAAACTAAACGAAAATTCGCTAAAACAAACGTTTTATTTCTTTAGTAGATGTCAAATAAGAACGAGTGATTTCTTATTTTTCTTAAAGATAAGGACCTTTTGTTTTACCTAAGCCCTAAGCAATCGCAGATGCGATGACATGCGTTCAAAACTAAAGAAAGTTACGATATGAAAACTTTCCATTTTATCATTCCCCTCTGATACAAATATATTGTTTTTTTTTGTGGCACAGGTGGTCATTTTACTTTTGTACATGTTTTTTCTCAGAAGGGTACGAAAAATTCGTTTACATATTGAATTTTTGCAGAAAAACACAAATTATATTCCAGAAAAATGGGTCGTGAGCCTTGAGAAATTCGATCAGGAAATTCGTTGCCTATGTATATACTTCTGGACCAATGAACTTCAATCAGAATAATCTAGTTTTATGTTCAATAAATCTACATCAGCAATCGGCCTTGAAGTAAATGGCAACAGCGACAACGTTGGTGGATTAGTGAACTAATAGTTGTTTATGTTTTGACGCTTTTTGGGTATGTTATAAGCGAGTATCGTAGTTTTAGATAAACACTTCAGTTATGTATTATTAATTTCATCAAATCAAATGATTATTGTGAAAATATTCACCATTTTACATTGCAAGTATGGGTGTAAATTATTTAAATGAAAGTAGAAAGCATAAGGAAATAGAAATAACACAAAACCATTTAAATGCAATACAACGCTAGGTAAAAGGTAATAATTAAAAGAAGTTAATATTAGGTGAGTAGTAAAAGAATTTTAATTTGTTTAAAGTAAGTAATAAATAAAAATAGTTCATATTATAACAAAATATTACAATAAAATGCAAAATAAATGCAGAAACATCCTAAATATTAGGTGGTTTTGTATGATATTGGCAACTTTACACTCCAAATATGAGAAGAGCAAAGCAGTTTCCTAGTACGTTACGTACGAGTAGTTCCACAAGATAGGTCTTCCTTATTAAACTTAGTCACTCATAATAGATATAATGAATTAGTAGGGGTTTAACTCAGGATTGACAATTAAAATATACAAAAATATAGATGAATGTTTGAAGTGTCCATCGAAGCGAAAAATATAGAAAAGATAAAATCATTTTTCCGGAGACGAAGTGTACGCTGCGCTTGTTGGCAATTTACGAGTTAATATACGTTTATACGAGTCGATAGGCAACAGCGCACCTGTTTTTTCTGGTGATCATGTTATGTTCAGGTGGACCGAATTCAACTTACCTACTCGTTGTAAAGGTGTAGAGTGTATGGTGTAGGTAGGTACAAGGTGTTTATAACTCGATAAAGTGTTTTGAGATTGTGGTATTTTCACTGACAGCTCTGTTGTAACTTCTTTTTCTTCTTACTTGTGGCGTTCATGAGAAAGGGGAAAAGGTTACAGCGATTCCGGAATGAGTTTTTTTTAACTCCTTGTGAATAATATATCAAAAATGTAATTTATTTGTATTATATTATCATTTACGACTAACTTCAGTCTCACAAAATACCTCAATTGGGGATTCCATAGTCTACTGGCTCTAGACGGTTGTTCTTGTGTGGTATTCACTATAAATTTAAAATAATAATAGTCATAAAAAAATCTAAAGGCGGTACGAGAGTGCTATTTAAAAATAATATATTTCTTGGGCTGGATACATTATCTATGCCCCACGTAATTTTTTTACAATTTTGTTTTCATACGCACGCCCGTTATGCCAAAACCACTTGCGAAAATCACCTTTCTCAGAAATTGGCTTTAATTTGCTTAAAAAAATAATGATCAGCTTGTCAAGTGGCCTAATTAGATGCAAATAAAAAAGAAATCAAGCGTTACGTGTTTACACGGGTCACATTAGCATTGGCGGATGTAAACTCATAAAGTCTGATTCAAGTACTCTAGAAAATTATCATTGAGGCTAGTTATACAGTGCCTTTCGATTGAATTATCATGCACTGGACCTGTGAAGTGATCTGTTTGGTATGTGGTGTACTGAGCAGGTACCTATTTCACAATTGCAAGAAATCGCTCGCGAATATGTTACATTGGTCGAAAGAGAAACTGACTAGGTTTTAGATAGGTACGTTATCATTAAAAAAACCCTAGTAGTATTAGGTTTTTAGAAAGATTCTGAGAATAAAAAATTACACCTTTGTGCTGGCTGATTGTCCGATAACAGCGGAAACCCTTTGTTTAATAATGTAAAATATCTGAAAAACTGGAGTGTAACATTACTATAAAGAATGTGAAACAATATTGTATCTATTTGAAACAATGGTTTTGTAATATCAGTATGTAATGATGACACCGCTGGTTTAAGGTAAGGTTAGGTTTTCTTATGTAGTTTTCGAATAATGTGCCGAGAATGCCTTTGACTATTTTCTTTGCGTCGTTGTTGGAGCATGTGCCTTTCCATATTCATAATTGGTCAATTTTTCATCAGGGAAGAAAAAAATTCTGCCAGGATTTATAAACGTATATTTATTTTGAGTGGCATTTGAAATATTTTTTTGGAGTCATTTTTTCTTCTTCTTTAGGTACCACGATATGTGGTTAGAGGTCCCGGACTCTTAACCTGGCACGCAAAAATAAATAAAATGCATTCATATCTAGTATATTTGCATCACATCTCTGAGTGGTAGATACTCTCAGTATCGCCCTGGTGAAATAGCACCATTCAGCATCGAAACGTTACCTAAAATGGCATTGGCCACGTTTAGTGACAAGATCTGTTTTCTGAACTTGCTCTTTTCCCTTCCGCTTTCGTCAGCCTCACAATATTAGGGTACGTTGTGAGGCTGACGGGATTATGGCATTATTGAATGCAGTAATCTCGCTGGCTACGGGCAATTGCAACTCATTATTCTGCGGAAATTACACAAAAAATGAATGGACCTTTACTCAATTACAGATCATATGCGAACCCATCTGTTAACCGTCATTCATTGCTGTTCTGGACACCTTTCATTTATATAATCTGTTAAATCACACCATCAACGAACGGCTTACATTCTCCGGCCTCCGCAGTTCCCTATGCGGCTTTGGTTAGCGGTTGTTCATATGATTACTAGCTACGTATGTCTATCTTACATACTACTTTTGTGATTGATGCAAGTTACTTTGGTGATTGAATGGGTCTCTTGCATGTTACTTTAGTGATTGAATGATGTCTTGCATGTTATTTAAGTGATCAAATTAGTCCCCTACGTGTGTTTTATTGTGATTTTTTTTATTGTGATTGAATGGGTTCCTGGCGTGTTACTTTAGTGATTGAATGAGTCTCTTGCATGTTACTTTAGTGGCCTAATGAATGTATTGCATGCTATTTAAGTGATTAAATGAGTCCTTTACGCATTATTTTAGTGATTACTTTAGTGATTGAATGAGTTTTTTGTATGTTACTTTAGTGATTGATTGAGTCTCTTGCATATTAATTTAGTGATTGATTGGGTCTCTTGCATGTTACTTTAGTGATTAAATGGGTTCCTTACTAGTTACGCATCCGTTTAATTTATTAAAAATAATGGACCTAAGGGTGAAAAAAAATTCTACCGTTTCCGAATACTCGGTGGAAAAAAAATTACATGATTTTTATTAGCTAATCAAATGAAGAGTTCTGCCATAATTTTTGTTTACGAGGCATCTTGGTTTGCATCTAACGCTTTTTTTATAGGAAAACATTAAAAAGCTGACTGATACATTAGATTAGGATTAGGGGGTAGAGTCTGTTTTTTTTAAATAGACCTACCCTTGAGAGATAGGTTAACATCGAGGCAATATTCGCCCTAGTGGTTACATCCTGGAACAACGCAGCAGAACTGCACTCACTCCATTCACTTCCGCATAAACTTCCTTCAATCTTCATCTGGCTAAGGTATCAGATGGGTAATCTCGAATTCACATAGTGCCGCGCGTGATGTGGCCAAGATCTATGGACAAGAGATTAACACATTATTATTGGCTGCATGTTTATTCAGGGATTTCTTTTGGCATGTGTTGCATCTCAACTCCTTAATTGCTCCCATCTCTTAAGTCTTATCTTCGAGACTTTATGTCGTCATATATATTGATTCTCACCCAGAACGCTGTTTGTTATTGGTTCTTGAGGCCAGAGGAGAGACAACATACAAACAGAAGAACAAATGCAAAAAAAAAGAAAAACGAATCAAAATCATGCTCTCATGGCAACACAAAATGATCAGCGTATCACTCAAGCCGAGTGGCCGAGCGGTTAAGATCTTCGGTTACGAATGTGTTTTATTATGTGTTTTTTCACAAACATTTTAAAATAAAATAATGCATTGTATATTTGCGACACGTTGCGGTGTGGTAGATACACTCAGAGTATCGCCCTAATAAAAGACCACCATTCAGAATCGAAACGTTGCTTGAAATGGCTTTTGCCGTATTTGGTGACCAGATCTGAATTGCTAGGTAGTTCCTAACCTTCCTCTTGCCCATCTCCTTACCGTCCCTATTTCCTCCATACCATCTATCCGAGGAGCAGTTAGGACTTTTGTGCGGTATTCACATAAAATAAATATTCAATCAAAATATGCTCTAAGAACAATTATTATCTCAGACATGTTTCTGATATCTATTGAAAGAAAAACGTATTGGTACACAAAGCTATTATATCATAGATAGGTTGCATACAGTAGAGAAATAGTCATACTGTAAACTTGTAGCGATTAGATAATACTGTTTTGTTCTGGGCACGAGTCGAAAAGACGTAACGATACTCGTTCAAATATAAATATTAGCAACATATTTATATTTCAGCGGAATTACGAGCCCATATGATTACTTGCGAACAGCTGCTGTTGCGCGTGTATGTGTGCGGCTTTTTGCATTGTATAATGATATTCATCACACATACGAACAGACAGATAACAGACTCTGACCTTCACAGAGTTGATAAAGAGATCCGGAATAGCGATCGGCCGCCGCTGATGACATCTCGCGGATTTTTTTATAGACTCGAATACAAAGGAAAGATATATGCATATTCTGAGCACCTGCCGTATTCAAACTGATGTGGTAATTTTTTTAAACTGGTTGGTTATTTTTAACGCTGGTATTTTGTGTTTATATGTACAGATTTAATGGTTAAACGCTGTGTCTGGCTAGTATAGAAGATTGTATTACTAAGGAATAGTCGCCGGAAAGGCAAAAGGGCTAAACCATCATTTGGGAAGCTTACTAAACTTGTTTTTGTGTTACTGTAAAATTCATAAGTCTTCAGTACCTGGTTGGATTTAAAAAAAAGAAGTTATTTCAGGTAAATCAATGTTCTCATTCAGCTACCTTAAGCGACAATAAACTAAAAAAGTCCCAAACTCGTGTCGCTTGAGTCAAACCTTTTCCCAAATGGATAATATATTTTAGATGGCTGTAGGGCCACAAAAGTCTTTGTTAGGTCTGAAAATATATTAACTATCTTAAAAACTACCTTCTTTTCTTTAGTGTCGAGAAACAAGCGGTTGAATTCATTCTTCAATGTTTACCTGAAGTGACCTGCCAGTTAAGTATTTTTCTGTATATTGTCTGTACATAATGTAGATAAATATTAATATACCATAGATTATACGTAGTTAGAATAAGATATAACCGAGGAAATAAGCTCAGAGCAAGAATATATATGGAGAGAGAGCTAAATATTTTTACCCAACCTATACAAATTTACGATAAATCACTTTCTCTGGGTTTGTACGTCATAAACCGTAAGAGAGAAAGAGATAAGACAAGTTGTCACATAATATCGCACCACTTTTTGGTATGTAAGCATATTTTCCATCCGCCCGCTACGTTTTGTTATGCGACATAACAGGACATAACTCAACGGTTTTTTAGATTATATCCTATATTTTTGTTGACAACAACACTATGTCAACGCAGAATCACACGAGAGTCAAAGCATTCGATGCAGAAAAGAAAACTGATTAAGACTGCCGATTTAACTCATTTTTTAAAGTGTCGCTTAAGCCCTTTTGCCTATCCAGCGACGATAGATTTATATAATAATATTGTAGAGGAGATCCCACATATCAACGAAAGGGTTGTACTGGAGTAAATCCTTCGTATTAATATGCACATCTGCTGTTGCGTAATTTCCACTACAAACTGGCGGTGTTCTTTCGAAATTTTGACGAAAAATTGAAAAATATTTGAATTATTGACTATTCTGTTATACAGACACAGAATACAATCAATAATTAAACTGCAAATTAAGTCATGCCTCTCTTAACCTAATCTAACCCGAAATAGAGAGGGTATGTGGGCATCGGTCTAATAGGGCAGTAAAAAACGAAGAGGAACGCTTTTAAGTTAGGTTAGAATAGGTCAAATTAGAATAGGTTAGGTTAGGTGAGTATTTCGATACAGTCACGCTTAAATTTGGGTATATGAGGGGCTTAGAAGCAAATACAGCAATCTACAAAAACGGTTCTGTAGCATTGTCAACTTTTGAATGATTATTGTAAAGAAACAGAGAATTTTGTCTATAAAAATGTTTGTGTACATTAAACTAAGAACAATTTGAAATAATAATCTCTAAATGTCTCAAAATATTCACGAAAGAAAAGTGTATAAAACTCTTTTCAAGAAATAATTTAATGTGAAAAAGATTGCTGGCTTTTCTTCTATATTCCTCATAAAGATATATTAGTTACAAAATAATAGTTCCTTTGTTCGATTTTTCCTATTTTAACCGTCTGCAGAGATGAGTACGAGTATGTCAACCTTTAGTATGGTTTCAAAGTAAAAATATTTTTGATTTTTAAGGCTCCTTCCAAAACCCTTACTAACTTATACTTTTTGTCGTTGAACACCACAATAGAACCTCACCATTGAGAGCAAATGAGACGATCGCGACGGCACCCAATTCCTAAATATTGTAAGGCGGAAGAAAATTGAGGAGGCGAATGAGAAGTGGAAGAGATAGGCAGGACATACTAAGCTAGAGCCCCTTTATTTACTAATGTTAATTATATTTTTAGGTTGTACTTCATTTCTTCCCTATTTTTTGGTCTGCGCACTCTAGTTAATTTATGTTTGCCCTCTGGACTATTTTTTGATCTGAGGTTAATACCAAGTCTAGAATACAACGACAGTCTCTCCAACGGGTTATTTATAATATTTCGCTGATGCTCTGGCAGCTCTATATATAGCACCCACCTAGTATCCATGTATGCATCTATCTAGCGCTAGACATATTATATAACTTTAGCTTCGTCCACACGGCGCGAGGTGAGCGTGCGAGGCAGTCCAGCAACGCACGCCTCGCGTCATGTGGCCCTTGGGTGTTGGGAGGTGTAACTAATGTATTTTTTTAAAGGGAACATATAACGTCCTCCGTAGTCGAGTGGTAAGACGCTCGACTACGAATTCAGAGGTCGCGGGTTCAAGCCCGGCGTGCACAAATACAATTTATTTGATTAACATGTGTCATAACACATTTAATTAATATCAAATTATATATGCTATATTTGTGGCACGTTCCAGAGTGGTAGATACTTTAAGGTGTACCCTGGTGGAATACCACTATTTAGAATCGAAACGTTGCTTTAAATGGCTTTAGCCGCGTTTGGTGACTAGATCTTGATAGCCAGGTACTTCACGACCTTCATATTTCCCATCTCCTTACCTTCCTCACTACCTTCAGCCTCAAAACATACCCCAGTTGGAGATGCCATAGACTAACTGGCTCAAGACGGTTGGGAGCAGTTGGGACTCTTGTACTGTATAAACTATAAAAAAATTACATACTAAATTGCGGGTCTTTTCGGAGGACTTGTTTTGGATTTATAAATTTAGATTCGTTATACCGGACGAGGCTATATTTATGGACGCGTTTTCATCGGTGGATATGTCTGCATAGAAGAATTCCGATTATGAATCTAGGAAAAATCTAATATCAATCACGAAACTTTTATCCATTTTTGGGCTCCTAGGGCTAACCAGATGGTTTTATTTTGAAAATTTTGCAATAGTTTAGAGTGAAATTCAGAAGCGTGCGCCAGCCTAGCTCCGCGTGTACGAGGCTTATGAGTATTCATCTAGTGCTGGGCACACTTAGAGTATATAGAGTGGTAAAAGGCAGTGTAGTCAGTTTTTAATGATTTTTACCTGACTCGGCGGACCTGGGTGTGGCTAAGACTAAGGCTAGGGTTTTTATACATCCATTCATATCAAATATCGACATAATGTTTTTGTTTATTCGTGCGACCAATTTTTCACAGTATCGTTATCAACAAAAATATAGCATATAATCTAAAAAACCGTTTAGTTGAGTTAAGTTTAGTGGCATAATAAAAAAATGATAGTGGAGTCCCGCGGTGACCCAGGAGCCCAAGATCATCGCGACAGTACATAAAAGTGGTGTATTATATTTGTTGTCTCTTTGTATTATATGGTGTACCACGTAAAAACCCGGAGAAAGTTATTTATCGCAAGTCTGTATAGGTTGGATAAAAATAATTAGCTCTATCTCCATACCTTGTTACTCCAAGTTGGCACACGCATATTCAAATATATATCTTTTCGTCTAGAAGTATATCCCCCCGCCTATTCAGTGCGGATTCGGGGCCGCGTGATTAGTGCCGCCCGCAAAAAAATTCGCCGCCCAATTAAATTTTGTGCCCAATAAATTTCCGCCGGATTACTTTATTTACGTTAAGCCGTGTAAACACAAATTATCTTTTGATAAATTATTACATCACATCTGAATGTTAATACTTAATAACTCCCTCCAGTGATAATGATTCTCAGCGAATGAAAAATAGCTGATCTGTTTTTTCCGCTTAATTCCCGGAAATAGAACGACAATATTTATATTAAAAATTGACTTATTTTCAACATACTCATATGTCTTAAACTCAGAGTAATAATATACCAGGAGGGAAAGCTTGTGTAGTCAGGATTGTTGATTTTACCTGACTCGGGCGTGGCTTGGGCTAGGGTATTTGTACATCCATTCATAGCACATGTCCACACGATGTTTTGTTTATTTGTATAACCACTTTTTCACAGTAATGTTATCAACAAAAATATGGGATATAATTTAAAAAACCGTTGAGTGTATAACAGAATAGTCAATAATTCTAATGTTTTTCAATTTTTCCGTCAAAATCTCGAAATAACACCGCCAGTTTGTAGTTTTTTTTTTTTTTTTTTGTTGATTTTATGGATTCTTTCGTAATCCTCTACTAACTAGCTGGGGCTTATTCAAATACCCCTCATAATGTCTATCTAACTAGTACTGCGGCTCATTAGGCCTTATTACTATCACCATCTGATGGTTTTATTTAATTGACTGAGTTTAATTTTACATTAGTGTTTTCTTAGGGAAAATATCTTAACTGGATTAAAAACCCTAATGCCAGTTTGTAGTGGAAATTACGAAACACCAGAAGTGCATATTAATACGAAGGATTTACTCCAGTACAACCTTTTTGATTTGATTGTGGTATGTCCTCCACAATATTTTATCATATAAATCTACTTTATTATATAAATCTATCGTCGCTGGATAGGCAAAAGGGCTTAAGCGACAAAAGAGTTAAATATGCAGACTTGATCAATTTTTATTATCGAATGCTCTGACTCTCGTATGATTCTGTGTTGACACAGTGTTGTTTTCAACAAAAATATAGGATATAACCTCAATATCCGTTGAGTTTTGTCCTGTTATGCCGCATAACAAAAAAATGTCGAAGTGTGAATGGATGTACCGCTGGAGACGCGGGAGACGGAAAACATGCATACATACCGAAAAGCGGTGCGATATTACGTGACTACTTGACTTATCTCTTTCTCTCTCACAGTTAACGATGTAAAAATCCGAAGAAAAGTGATTTATCGTAAATTTGTATAGGTTGGGTGAAAATATTTAGCTCTCTTTCCATATATATTCTTTGCTTTGAGGTCTCAATCTGAATCCGTCTAAATAAATTAAAGGACAATAATAGATAGAATAAGGGGGACGATAAACAGTTCATAAAGTAGGGAAGATTGATGAAAGCACAGAAATACACACCACTTCATAGGTTCGTAATCTACTTAATGGTATGAATACAGTTCTACAGAGTCGTTTCAGGCTGCAGCCAGCACGGTGAAGAATTCCTAAATGATAGCTAACCTTCGATATGAGAGGTCACCAGAAGAAGGTGTTGACATAATATAACCAATTAATAGCCGAGTGGTCCAAACCATCGTGTTCGTAACCTGTAACCATCGTGTTCGACGGCCTCCGTAGTCGAGTGGTAAGACGCTCGACTACGAATCCAAAGGTCGCGGGTTCAAACCCGGCGTGCGCCAATAACTTTTATTTTAATTAATATGTGTCAATATATTTGCGGCACGTCTCAGAGTGGTAGATACTCTAAGTATCGCCCTGGTGAAAGACCACCGTTCAGAATTGAAACGTTGCTTGAAATGGCTTTAGCCGTGTTTGGTGCCCAGATCTGAATAGCCAGATACTTCTTGACCTTCCTCTTCCCAATCTTCTTCCCCTCCCCAGTAACTTCAGCCTCACAACATACCCTATTTGGGGATGCCATAGTCTCACTGGCTCTAGACGGTTGAGAGCAGTTGAGACTCTTGTGCGGTATTCATATAAAAAAATACTGAAAAAAAACCGTTCAATCCTCTGCTAGAAGCCAAATATTTCACCTAGAATGATGATAACGATTTTCGTGACCTGGTAATATTTGTCTTTCTTTAATATAAAAAATACACGTATTTTGAGAATATTATGCAATATTCTCAAAATATGTTTTTGAAAGAGTGTGTTTTAAATAAAATGTGATGTGAACGAAGCTGGCATGTTCGGTTCTGATTTAAGCTATGAATAGCGCGAGTAGGTACTGTTAATTTGAACAAATAATGTATTCGTGGTAGGTACTTGCAACCTGTTTGCAAATTGAATACTATTGAAGTGTGTAGAGTGTTAAGAAAAAAACTCATCTGACATTGTATATATTATCTAGTGTTGGTTATTGAATGTTACTGTTTTTTTGTTAGACGTTTTGTTTGTCCAAGGGGTAATGCTTTAATTTTGAAAAAAAAACATAGATACAAACCTCTAGGACGGAATAGACAGACGTGTATGTAATGATCGCTAATTTGACCGACAGAATCTTACTTAAGTAAAGGTGCACTTTTCTTCGTTGGTACTAAGTATAACATTTTTTTCATTTCATTTTTATTACTGCTTAGAGCCAGTGGGACTGTGGCATTTTAATTGGGGTATGTTGTGAGGCTGAAGGAAGTGGGGCGGAAAGTAGAAAGGAAAATCGTTTAGTAGGTGAGTGGACAAACGCATTGGATTCCCATCCGGGTGTCGTGGTTTCAATTCCTCTGCTAGCTAAGTCCTTCATAATTGCACAAGCAACATCTTCCGCTTATTATGATGTTAGTAGGAGTTTTTGAAATATTGTCAGGTTATTCGTAACGCATGAATGTTTGTTTTTATTTTTATTAAAAATAAAAAAAAAATCCTTCCAATAACTAAGATAAGAGATTCAATAATCTTTAAGCTGTATTCTCTTTAATTTTACTCCCACAGTTTGACATATTTTGACTTACGGCAAGTAAAGATGTGGAAATGCGAAGTATTGCATATTGCAATTATTGTAAAATGACTACTTAACATTAGTTTACTTCTTCTGAAAAACAGCTTCCCTTTCTTTTAAGAGCTGCCGATATCAGCAGAGGCATTGACCTTGATTTTCATTCGAGACGCCACTCAAGTCTCGAGCCTACATTGATAAGAATATTGTATTTATCGAGATCTATAGCCATAATAATATAAAACTGTTAAACATACTTTGTAGAAGCATATCATTGTAACAGGTTATTTTAATTGGTTATTAAAAAACGTCGTTTCGTTCACTTTAAAAAAATATTTTTTATGTCAATTTTTTTTTGTTGCCAACTACTTTCGTTAATATAAAATAAAATTAAACATATCCCTTGCCCTAAAGATATCACGAACATGTGACAAAACTATTTGGCAAAAAAATAAAATAATAATAGTTAGTACCGCACCAAAGTCCCAACTGCTCGCAACCGTCTGAAGCCAAATGAAGCTGAAGGTAGAGGGGAGGGGAAGGAGATTGGGAAGAGGAAGGTTGGGAAATACCTGGCTATTCCGATCTGGTCACCAAAAATGGCTAAATTCATTTTAAGTAACGTTTCGATTCTGATCTGATTCTGGTCATTCATCAGGGCGATACTTAGAGTAACTGGCACTGTGGGACGTGCCGCAAACATACTATCATAATTTTTTACCAAAATGTCGCTTAAGCCCTTTTGCCTTTCCAGCGATGATATGTTTTGGATTATGGTACTCGGTTAAACCATGCCCATGTTATTTATTGGTTGTGACAGGAATATTTATTCAGGGTGCAACAGGAATTACTGACAGATTTTGACCAGCGATTTCTAACAATAATATTTGGAGTACAAACGATAGTTGCCATTCTGCATTTAAATTAAATTTTTTTCTACTAAAAGAAAATCATGCTTTTTCTTCACTTGTCACCACTGGCTAGATTTTTCAACCAGTTTTCTTGTACAACGTGGTACGCACCGTTCCTTTCCTGCATCCTTGGACAGCGAAACGGTGCCGAGTACGAATATTTAGTAAAAAAAATGTAATCCCATGAATTATTTTAACTTAATTATTGCTCTTATATTAGTAGTCGGTTAGTAGCCGAGTAGACAAATGTGTCGGGTTCCCATCAGTGGCGGCTCTTGAGTTTTTAGTGTGCTAGAGTGCTAAGATTGAAAAATACGACATTGTTAGTGTTGTTGTAGCCGAAAATGATTTTTATTTTTTTTCAACTTTTTATTTTTTGTATGAAGATTTTCAGGATTTTTCAGTTTTGGTGGTGCACTGCACGGATTTCTGAAAAATCTTCATACAAAAGTTGAAGAAAAAAAAAAAATATTTTCAGCTACAACAACATCAATGATGACGTTTTTTTTCAATCTTACCACTCTAGCACTCTAAAAAGTCACAAGCATCTCGAGTTCATTACTCGGCTAGTCCTCTATATTTCCACGTGCAACATTTTCCGCTCATAATGTTGGTAGTAGAAGGATTTAAAATATTTTCAATTTTTTCAGAACCTGCGAATGTTTGTTTTTATTTTTTAATAAAAAAACAGTAATTTTCTGCTGGAAACCATTTTGTTGTAATAGAAATTGAATGACGCACAGCCTGCAGCCTTCTCCTGTAGGAGGCTGAATGTCTGTGAGATGTCCTTACTTGGGAGGCTGCCGTTCTGAATAGTGATCAGGCACCTTAATTATTACAACAATTTAGCAACACTTTTAACCTCGATTCACATTTTTCTACGCGTTTGTATCACAACAAACAAAATACCATTGATAGGTTGGTACGTATAAATTGGATATTTTTTTAGCCTCATATCTGATGATTTATTAAAAAAAAATTCAGTATTTTTTGCTTTAATCGTGTTTTTAAAGCCATGGATTTTTGTTAAAATATCACATATACAGCACCATCGAAACTGAAATATTTTCATATACCACGAAAAGCGTTCTTAAATATCGTTTAAACAGATTTATAAGTTGAAAAAAAGAACCAACAACTGTTAGTTTATGATAACTGCCAAATTATGTAACTGAAATATGGTATCATTATTTTTTAAAAAGAAAGCCATAGGGTTCATAATCGTAAAAGTTAATTAAATAATTAAGATTAGTTTGAATTTACGTTAAATCAACTTGCACTATATGAATTCGTGAGTTTTAAAATGTTAATCGTAAAAAATATATTTGTAATTGATATATACTCGTACATATAGTATACAAAAGTATATATCTGTGTGCGAAAGGAAGAACGGAATGAGTGAAAAAAAAAATGAGTTGAGTATGCACAATTGTTCCTCGGATACATATTTCGCAAGGAAAAATGAGATGAGTCAGAAAATAAAATGTTGTACTATTATTTTATGAAAAAGGGATTTTTCACACGTGATGTGATTACAAACAAAAAACAAAAATTATGTATTTTGTTTTGGCTTCCTAAACATCTGAGTTTATTGACTAATTCCGTTTTTCCTTGTGCACATATATTTTTAAATGAAAATGATCCATTTTGTTATGTACAAAAAAGTCAAAAACGCTAAAAACTCGTAGATATCTACTGTTATAATGTAAAAAATATGTATATTATTGAAAATGAATTTAAGCAATGCTTTGAAGTGATTTTTCAAAAAAAAACGGCGCTATAAAAATTATCCAAATATTATTAATTTTATTATTAAACCTAACCTAAGATAGTATTACTTGACAAAAGCGAAACCGGTGAGTGACATTTTTTAAAGTTATGAAAACAAGTCATTGTTTCAATTTATACATCATGTCGAATCCCAAAGTGATTGCTTTCTATGAAAAAAAAGCATCAAAACATATTTCAACACTCTTAGGGGCTATTTCACCACCTCTCAATAAACTACTATTCATTAGTTAACTCTAATCATCGGAATATTCGTTAGTTATCTCTTTCCGCAAGTTTGGCTGGCAACGTCGCTTTTTTTCAAACCTTATCCCGTCTGCTGTCACGTCTGTCAATACAATGCCGTTATTTCTAACATAAACTAACTTTCACAACACAACATTCGCGCGCGAAGCTCATTACATCCCTGTCACCAAATAGTTAAACGCGTCTCTATATTTAAATAAAACATATTTCTATTTTATAACTTTATTATTAAATTATATTAGTGAAGTGCATTGGGGAGTGTCTATTATTGCTTGGTGAAGGTTGATAGTTTGTAAGCATGAACATGTTGTATGTGGGTATATTGTACTACCAAAGATTGTTGTTATTTCATAGTATATTCCGTGATACATTGTGAAGGCGTATATTAGAATTACATACCGTGTGCTTCTTGGAGAGATTTTATCCTTGATTTTGTATCTCCTTTACGGCATTTTTTGTCAAGCGAAATCTTGACCTAAACTCAATGTCATCTAAGACGTATAAAAAATTGACTCTTGGTTTGAAAACAGGCGGTCTACGTCTTTCCGCCATGTCCTGTTCGTCTAAGATATTTAAATCTTCAACCACTTCCATAATTACAGTAAAAAATCAACTTCAACAGAAAACTCGCCTACTGTCAGCTGTCAAAACAGTACGCCGCCATTTTAAATCAGAAGATAGATACTAACTTGTGTACTTTACGTTGACAGCTTCTTGAGAAGTGGTGAAATAGCCCCTGAATAATACAATAAAGTTATAAAATAGAAATATGTTTTATTTAAATATAGAGACGCGTTTAACTATTTGGTGAGAGGGATGTAATGAGCTTCGCGCGCGAATGTTGTGTTGTGAAAGTTAGTTTATGTTAGAAATAACGGCATTGTATTGACAGACGTGACAGCAGACGGGATAAGGTTTGAAAAAAAGCGACGTTGCCAGCCAAACTTGCGGAAAAAGATAACTAACGAATATTCCGATGATTAGAGTTAACTAATGAATAGTAGTTTATTGAGAGGTGGTGAAATAGCCCCTTAGTATAAAAAAACCTATTTTTATGAAGCCAATTGAAAATTCATGTAAGAGACTCTACCAATAAAGTATCATATCTTAAATGACTCCAATAAACAATAAAATACTATTGCCATACATTTGACGATATAACAACTCGGATAATTATAATTTTACCATTCATTTGCAAATCGTTGCGCAAATCCAAAACTTATTGACCCAATTTAAACGTTACGGAATAAAGTAAACATAGGTAGGAACCGAACACGTTAAATAAATAGAAGTGTGTTGTTGGCGTGTTTCGTGCGCCCAAAGTAAGCACATTTTTTCCTTACTTCGCGATAAATATGTCAAAATTTTTCAAATATCAAAATATACGGCCTCCATGGTCGAGTGGTAAGACGCTCGACTACGAATCTAAAGGTCGCGGGTTCAAACCCGGCGTGCGCCAATAACTTTTATTTAATTAATATGTGTCATAACACATTTGATTCGTTAAAAATAATAAAAAGTATATTTGCGGCACGTTCCAAAGTGGTAGATAGTCTAAGTATCGCCCTGGTGAAAGACCACCATTTAGAATCGAAACGTTGCTTGAAACGGCTTTAGCCGTGTTCGGTGATCGGATCTGAATAGACAGGTACTTCCCAACCGTCTTCTTCCCTATCTCCTTCCCTTCCCCACTACCTTCAGCCTCACAACATACCCTATTTGGTGATGTTATAGTCTCTCTGGCTCTAGACGGTTGGGAGCAGTTGAGACTCTTGTGCGGTATTCATATTAAAAAAAATTTTTTTTTTTTTTTTTTAAATAATTATTTCACACAGGAGGCCCTAAGGGAAATATTTTCCCTCGGCGCTACCTTTGAGAATGCTGTGTGGAGGGTCTTTTTGACGGAAGGGAAGACTTAAAATAGGTCGTAGGAGGGCTGCAAATCATTCATTTTTTGAAAATCAATATCGGTCTCTCTGGGGCGCACGAGTCGTAGGTCTTTTGTAAATTGGCGAATTCAAAGACCATTATCCTGGGGATTATTTGTTCAGTGGTGATCGTTAACAATATGAGGATGACAGGGGATATAGGTGACAAACTCAGAGCCATAATACGCAAGAGAGAGCGCTCTAGAGAGAGCTGTAGTCAGTTTATACGAGGTTCGCCGGACTCGGCTAGACCTGTGCGTGGCTAACACTAGGGCTAAGGTATTTATCTTGAAGTAATAATATATGGAGGGAGAGCTAATTATTTTTACCCAACCTACACAAACTTGCGATAAATCACTTTCTCCGGATTTTTACGTCGTACACCACGAGAGAGAAAGAGACAACAAATTTCATAGACCGCTTCTATATACTTTAAGGATGATTTTAAGGTCCTGGTTCACCGCGTTTTTTACTATGCCACTAAACTTGACACAACTAAACGGATTTTTGGGTTATATGTTATATTTTTTTAACAATACTGTGAAAAAGTGGCTATACGAATAAACAAAAACATTATGTCGATATTTGATATGAATGGATGTATAAATACCGTAGCTTTAGTCTTAGCCACGCCCAGGTGCGCCGAGTCAGTTTAAAATCATCAAAAACAAGTCAAAAACTGACTTCACTGCCTTGGATAGATACTACTCTGCCAACTCTATGGTATGTATACATTCATTTATAGCAAATGTCGACATTTTTTTGTTGTTTATTCGTATAACCACTTTTTCACAGTATTGTTAAAAAAATATATGACAGGTAACCTAATAAACCGTTGTGTTATCTCAATTTATTTTATTTTGTACCATAACGTGTGGGCGGAGTCAACGGAGACGCGGGACACGAAGAACATTCTGACAATACCTTAAAAGCGGTGTGATAATTCGGGAATATTTGTTGTCTCTTTGGTGTACGACGTAAAAACCCGGAGAGAGTGATTTATCCCAAATCTGTATAGGTTGGGTAAAAAGAATTAGCTTTCTCTCCATATACTGTTACTTCAAGGTGACAAGATTAATGACGGCCTCCGTGGTCGAGTAGTAAGACATTCGACTACGAATCTAGAGATCGTGGGTTCAAACCGGGCGTGCGAAAAAACCTTTTTTTAAATAATATGTATCAGAACACGTTTAATTCATATAAAATGACGTATGGTATATTTGCGGCACGTTCCAGAGTGGTATATACATATACTCAGATCGCCTTGGTGAAAGACCATCATTCAGATTCGAAACGTTGCTTGAAATGGACTTAAGGCCGTGTTTAGTAACCAGATCTGAATATCCAGGTACTTTACAACCTTACTCTTCCCCATCTCCTCCACTACCTTCAACCTCACAACATACCCCGATTGGGGATGCTATAGTCCCACTTGCTCCAGACGGTTGGGACTCTAAAAAAAAGGCAGAGGCACTTAAAAAGTCAATATGCCAAAGTTGCTGAGAGAATTGGTCCTGTATTTGTCACTGAAAGGCAAAAGAAATCCCCGTATAAAGATCATGTAGTCAATAATATTCTTAATTAATAAAAACACACGTTGTTTTAATCCTTTTTTTTTGGTACATGTCATCGGAACTCAAGTCAGAATCGATGAAGATTCTGCTGAATCGAAACTAGTAGACATATACAAAAAAATAAAAGTGGATTAAAACAACGCGTATTTTTATTTAATTAACAAAGTGTTTGCTCATTGTGATAATTCAGTAATATTCTAATGAAACTATGTTGAAACAGGTACATCATTTTTCTTTCAGATCGGTGTAGATCACCCTCCTAGGGATTCTCTTTCTGTGGCAGGTCGTGTTTGCGTAGAACGACAAGTTTTCATCCGCTGGCTTGACGTAATGAAATTTGAAAAGGACGTAACGCTTTTCTTCAATGTTATAATAATGTGTTTGCGACGATATGCGACATGTCTAAGCAGTTAACGCAAACAGGCCGCATATAGCGCAACATAGCTCCTTGAAGATGTTGTCACTACCACTAGCAAGTGTTTTACGCACTCCATTTACATGTATGTGTTGTCAATAGTTTTTGCATTTTTGTTTTGATTAAAAACTCTCCCTTATCGCTCTTTGAAAAGTGATTCATAAAACTGTTTTAGATAAATTTTATCTAGGTTTTTTTTATCGGACCTCCACGCTAGATACCAAATTCTTTCAAATTGTCAAGTATTACGAATTTACGTATACAGCATGGACGACCATTAACATCGCTACATAAATTAAACAAGATTTATACAAAACCTTGTAACTGTTTTTCGAAAAGGGCAGCTTAACATGGCAGTAAAAGCAAACAACAAACTACTACGATAATCCTGTGGAAAAATAAACAATATGAAAATGTCAAGACAAATATCGTTACATCTATAGGTTGCGTAATTATAATTGATGTGAGAAATTTATATTTGGGATTGTATGTATTGGTGCATATGTTTATATATATCAGAGGTCGGGGGCTTAAACTGGGCGTGCGCAAATTAATTAAATTTAATTAATATGTGTCATAACACATTAAAAATTCATATAAAAATATAAATTATATATTTGCGGCACGTTCTAGAGTGGTAGATATTCTAAGTATCGCCCTGGTAAAAGACCACCATTCAGAATTGAAACGTTGCTTGAAATGGCTTACGCCTTGTTTGGTGATAAGATCTAAATAACCAGGTACTTCCCAAACTTCCTCTTCTCCATATCCTTCCCCTCCCCACTACCTTCAGCCTTACAACATACCCCTATTAGGGATGCCAGGGTCTCACTGGCTCTAGACGGTCTTGTTTACGCTTACGTATTTTACGCGAAAAGGGGACAATAAGTGTAGGTATGCATGTGTATTTTGAATATTCTGAAAGTTTGCACAAACTTTAGTAAAAAAATTACCGTGTCTTCTTTTTATTCATTAGTTCTTAAATATCTGAAAGGTTTTTTTAATGAATTTCGCTTGTGTTTTCTTTTCTGACGTCGAAAAACAAGTTTGAAACATGCTGTATGCAAGCCATGTATCTGTGTTATAACTGTGTTTGACTCAATATTCGCTATGATACATATATTTATACTTTTCACAAACTGTACATTAACAGGTAAACTATTTTAAGTGTCCTATCGTTTTTGAGGTTTTAATAGACCTTTACATTAGCGACGGGAACATGAAAAGTATAAATAATAAATAAAAAAATCCAGAAGGTATGCAGGAGTAGTGCAATGCAATACATTCCATAATTGTTAATAATACATAAATAAAAATAATAAATGTAAAAATTGTTAATGGAGGATATTAGGTCTCAGGTCTACAGAAGGCCATCGAGAGGGATTCCATCCAGGCAGCATTAAGCTTGATGGGGCCAATATCTTACTCCAATGAGCTTCTTTGCTATAATTCGGGATCTGACGGGATACCATGATGAGGTCATTTCCAGAGCTGTTCCTTTCTCTCATTTCTGCCACCCTAGTTCTCATAAGGGCTGCAAAACCGTGAACTCGCCCCTCGGTGAACATACCAAAAGCACTGCAGTGCCTGGGAAGACTGAACATCATACGGTGGGCGTTGTTGAACTGAACCCGAAGCCTTTCTATGCTAATCTTCTTGAAATCGGTCCAAAGCTCGCAATTGTATAGAGTAGTACAGAATGTCAGAAAGAATGTCCTTTTCACTGGTGGACATTGTATTGTATTGCAATTTCTAAGATTCAGTAAGAAATCTAAGCTGTAAATCGGAAACAAATAAAAATCGTAGCTAGGTTACATTGAGGTGAACCATTTAGCAATTGATCTTTTAATATTGTCTAATTTATTTTCACTAAATACGATGATATAATAGGTATCTTAAAATTTTATCGGCTATTTTGGAGAATTGATGAAATAAGATATTCATTATTGAAATAAGATATTCATGAAGTATTTATATCAAAATTATAACACGAAAAACGATAGAAAAATAGATTTATGTTAAAGTAGCGAACTGCATTGTCTATTTATTGCATTATTATATATTCGTTGATCACTTTAACAGGAATTTTCTCGCCGTTAATGCATTATTATTTACTTCATTAGACACTACAATAGTTGTTAACCGTGAAAAATCACGGGATGTAACTTGACTTATCAATTTTGTTGTTTGATTTAATCCACTAATTTTAAACATAGAATAATGTTTGTTTAAGTAAATTATAGTTAGATACTTTATTATAAAGGTAGGGATTTGAAAATATTATTTTTCGTATTTGATAATTTCAATTCAAAATTTTTCAATAAAAAGTTTTAATATATTCGTAAAAAGCATTAACTTTGTGGCTTGCCATATTTATAAATAGAACATATATACTTTGTTTTTAACCACTTTTTTATTTAATATTTTGTCTACCGGTTTCGGAAGTATAAATATACATTCTCCAGATACTTCAAAACATACATTTTTTGATCGTGTACAGAATTTATCTCAACATATGTTTCTTCCAGAAGAGATGAAGTTATTATCTAAAGATTAATTTAATATTGTCCTGATGATGGAAGGGTACTTCCGAAACCGGTAGACAAAATATTAAATAAAAAAGTGGTTAAAAACAAAGTATATATGTTCTATTTATAAAAAGTTTTAAATTTGAAAAGCACACCCGTACGTATATAGGTACGTACACACAGAGGAAATTATTATAATGTGTAACTAGTTGTGAAAAATCACAAGATCTAACTTAAATATCAGTTGCTTTAATACACCAGGTTGAAATATAAGTTGAAAATAATTTTACATTATATTTAAGTACTTAGTCGCTTTCCTAGATTTGAAAAGTTTAGTTTTTAATTAGTTCTTTTCTGAACACATCCTTCGGTTCTAATTTTGAAAATTTCACACTCGTACGCATGTACATACGTACTCACGATGCAAATTATATTGTTTAATGTGTTATAATATTATAATTCATAACGTCATAACACTTAAACGTATTTTACAGAGTTGATTCAAAGATGTGAGCAGTCAATCAGGTTGTCGGATGAGAACGACCGTTAGAGATATAAAATATAAACTAAATTGGGCTGTCATGTCGCTCGGAATCTATCTCAGCTTATACCATATCATCGCGTGATCTTGGAATGTCATGAGAGGAATATAGTATTACAATGGGTGAAACGATACCATTTTTTTTTCTATTTTAAAAATGATGTAACAATGAAACTTCTATCATAAAAAAGAGTGGAATACGCTTATTACCATTATGAAATACCTGAAAGGATGGACAAAAACATTTTATTATTTTGAATTTATAGTGATGAAAATTACGAAAAACACCGTTTAATCTAAATAAAATAATAACTTTGTATAAGACCCAGATTCAATTAAATTTCATGACTGACTAGTTTCGCTTAGCCTAAGTATCACCAGGGTACAAACTTAAACTAAACAAAATGTACATAGTGTGTGGTTATATATAATCATACATACAGAGGAAACAGTAAGAAAACAAAACAATAATATTTAAATTTCAACAAAAGAACAGAGAGAAATAGACAGGTAATATGAAATAAAAGAAACAAAACGTCAACTGAGAACATGATAAAAGAATAATAAGAAATTTTACGAGTTTATGGGAAATATACCTAATATTGGACTACTGGGCAAATTCAACTGATTATTAGGAATATGACTATACATTTTAAAGGCATTCTTTATTTCTAATGCTTCTAAATTATTTAATCTGTTGCCATAACCATTTTTGTGGAGAATATGAGCACCGGTGCTTTTATTGAAGTTACGATCTTTTTTAATAAGATGATTGGCGAATTCAGAATAACCGTGGTTATTTAAACATCTAAGATGTTCTTTGATTCTAACATTGACATAACGGGTTGTTTTACCAATATAAAATGCAGAACAATCACTAATAATTATGGAACGTGATGTGATGTTTTTATTTCAATTTTATTTTTAATCCATTTTCTAAACGTTTTATATCGTCGAGATACCTTCATTGCCATCACCACAGACTGTAGCCATCACCAAAATGTATTCTTTTAGTCAAAACATTACTAAATGGCTAATGAGTAAGGACCGCAAGGAAATTGAAGACCTCCTAAAATAACACTTGAAATTCTTCACGCATTCCATGACAAACTAGAGCAGCTTTGTAAAATGCTCGACCCTAAAAAATTACATTCCTCGTACATAATAACACGATATCATATAAATATTGTACCATAATTCTATAATAAGTCCACTATTATTTTACGAGTATACTACTTTAAAATTAGCATTTTTTTGTTTTTTCTTTAGGTATAAAATGCAATGTGTTCACCATAAACAATTGTAAGATTGTTACGATGTAAAATGTACGTATATTTGTATTATATCCACTGTCTTTAATTATAGGTTTTAGTGCCTTGCAACTTTACCTACTGTCAATGTATCTTATATGGTATCAAGAAAGTTTTACGGTCAGTATCTGTTGCATCATCTAACATTGTGTAACAAATATCATCATTTTTTTTATATTATTCTACTTGTACTCACTGTCACTTACCTCAGAACAGGTTCTTATGACCTAATGAAACCTCACGGCAATGTAAAAAAACAAAAAGTTAATAAATAAATTACCTCTTGTTATATTACTCCGAGGTTCGTTTTCAGGTAAAGGTATTCGTTGGAACTTTGAAAAAGCTCCACCGAAGAAATGATGAAAAATGTATAAACTAGACTGTATTCCAAGTCTACCATTTTTTTGGTTGAATTTTTTTTTATGGATGAATTCGCATGGACAATTGTATCAGTATAATTACGGTAGGTATTAATATTAACGAATTAAAGTTTCTATGGCACCTTTAAGTATTTTCATATCTTCATTATATTTTTAACGAGGAGGTATTAAATTTATGTTTTGATGACAATGTCATTTGCTGAATATAATTTATCGACTACTACCGTGTTTTACTTAACTGATAACAATGAAAAATCCCCACTTTCATACATACCTACTAAATGAGGCTCTTGCATGATTATTTAAAAATAAATCAGTTTAGAAAAAATCAAGGCAATCAGTATTTTATGCTTTCAAAGCCGCAACAATTTTCTGAAATATTTGATTCCTAATACTTTCGAAATTAAAGTATTTTATATAAACTTTAAAAAAGTTATTTATTAATGTTTTGACAACAATATATATTTTTTTAAATGTTGAGTTATGTAAATGAAATCGAGTTGTGGTTTTAAATGTGGAATAAACCATTTTTAGGGTTCATGATCGTATGGATTTATTAAATTATTATAGTTTTTTAATATTACGGTTGTGAATTTTCGTATTTATGTAAATTAAAGCACTTTGTTTTATGCACGTTTTATTTGATTTTAATTTTAAAAAAATCTTTATTTTGTTGCTGTTGTTTTTAATTTTCTTTTTTTTTTGTATGCCCGGTGTCTATAATGACAGGTGTAGTATCGAAACTAGTTGGTGTAATATTGAAGAACTAATGAACATAATTTTATTAGGTTTTCATTACAAATATCTAGTCACAAAGTTAATAACTTAGAAAAATGTGATCAAGTATTAGTTTAAAATTTCGTCAAAATGACGTTTAAAATCACTAAAATTCTCGATAGTTTTAAAATTTCGTGATCCTTTTTATCATTTTTAACAGAACGAGTGATTTTCAAATAGTGGCGTCACGAGCTAAGTAATTGTTTAATTTATTTGAAAAAAGAATACTTTTTTTTCCTAAGCCAATTGAAAATATCTGCAAGAGGCTCATTGTTTATCTGTAAACGATAATAATATTTACAATGCTAGTATAAAGTTCAACTAAACAATTTTTTTAATCTTCCTGACCTGGAAATTCCCACCAGCCAGCCGCACGCTAATCCAAAAAAACATAATTAACCAATTATGTCATAAGAACGTACATTTTTTGCCTAGTAATATGTCTAGAATGATTTTAATAAATGGCTGTTCGTTAATTCTTACCTGTACGGTGCAGTGATGTTTGTGTTTTTTTGTATTTGAAGAAACATGCATCTGTGTGTTTTGATTTTTATTGTGTAATACTTTATTATCATTACACAAAAAATGTCCACCTGCTAAGCTACTTGAAGTTATTATGTCACTTGGAACCTCAGAACAATAACATATAGGAAGGAGCGCTTCTGTAGTTAGTTTTGAAGATTTTTGCCTGACTTGGCTAGACCTGGCCGTGGCTAGGACAATGGATAAGGTATTTATAAATCCATTCATAGCACATGTCGACATAGTGTTTTTTTTTGTGTAACCATGTTTTCACAGTATTTTTATTAACAAAAATATAGCATATAACCTAAAAACCGTTGAGTTATGTCCAGTTATGTAGCATATTAAAACGTAGTGGGCGGAGCCATCGGAGACACAGAAGACGGAGAACATGCTTACATACCGAATGGTGTTTCTATATTATTTGAGAACTTGTCTTGTCTCTTTCTCGCTCACGGTTTACGACGTAAAAACCCGGATAAAGTGATTTATCGCAAGTTAATCAAACACTAAAAAGTAATCGTCAGTTTTTGCAGAACTCGTGAAATTCGCTTTTATTTTTTCAAAATATCAAACCGCCATATTTATTTTAAAAAATTTTTATTGGTATCGCGGCAAACGTTGAGTCGAGCACAATACTCATACAGGTGCATTTCTTGCATACAGCAAGTTTCAAACTGCCTTAATAAGATAAATAAACATTGGGTGAGTAACCTTTTACCACCTACTTTCCCCCGGCTATTTTCATATTTACTTGCCCAGCTCAAAAACTCATCGAATCTGGCATTTATACATTTAAATAGTGGCAGTGGCAGTGATAACTTGAATGTGACCAATGTTTTATCTTACAAATATAAAGTTTTAACATTTTATAATAATTAGGATTATTATTTATTAGGAACCTAATAACGTACTAGGTTTGTATTCGTGCTGAGAAAATGTCCACATAGCGACTAACTATAATTAAAATTTAATAACAGACTGGCATAAAGCTCAGATTATATTACTGAGGAAGATGCAGCACAATGAAGAAATTTATTAATCCTAACTTTGTTTGGTTTTCATGTGATATTAAACACATTCATCGTTACGTTAATTTTATCACCGCTATCATCAGCGCTACAACCCTTCGAGAGTCTTGGCTTTATCTAGGAAATGCCTTCGCTAAAGCCGAGCTGCTGGCGTCTCTGCAAGGTTTGGTGTGGTGTTGGCCTCACTCTGTCTAACCAGCTATGGTCTGGTGACTATCTCTACCTTTTCGTCCTACAGGTTGACCATAAAGAAACCTCTTTGGAATGGGATTTTCATTTGCAAAGCGCAAATAACTTAATTTTTCAAATATCATTTAAAAAGAGAATTATACAAAACGTGTTTTTTTTAATTCTTATTTCATATTTTAATACTTTTTATGTATAGCATAGCACGTATTCAAAGTCATTATCATAGTTAACGGAATTCGAGTTTAGTTCAAAATGTGAGTATCTTACTGCTCTGCCACAGCGGTCGTCATCGTTTTACACAAGGAGATATGGTATTTGTTCTCAGAAAGTACGGGTTGTGGTAGATACTCTCTGCGCCGCCCTGGTGAAATATCACCATTCGTAATCGAAACGTTGCTTGAAATGGCTTCAACCGTGTTTGGTGACCAGATCTGGATTTCCAGATACTTGTCAGCCATCCTCTTTTCTATCACCTGCCCATTATCACACCCGTCACATAACATACCCACCAATTGGGAATGACATGGGTTTTATTATTATTTATGTTTTAATTTTATATTATTTAATTGAATTAAATTTAATATTATTATTATTGAGTTCTGCTATTTTCAGTTTTTTATTTTTTAGTGACAGCTGTTTCGGCGTTTAAGGCCGTTGTCAAACTGTTTGACAATGGCCTTAAACGCTGAAATAGCTGTCACTAAAAATAAAAAAAACTGAAAATAGCAGAACTCAATAATAATAATATTAAATTTAATTCAATTAAATTATATAAAAATTAAAATGGAGTTCTACAAATTGAACACAAAAACTATAAATAAATAAAAATTATGTTTTAGTATCGCCGCTGGCTTCAGGTACTTGGTAGCTACTTTTCCATGAATCAGACGACCTCCATAGCTCTTCCATCCTTGGAGATAATATAGCAGGTTCGTGGATACAGTTGACCCGCGAGAGTATTGTGATCTCGCCGCGGCATCTGTTGGATAAACAGAGAGGCAGACGTCAAACGACCATTGCTCTGAAATTAACAATTAAACTATTCAATTAGTAGGCTGACTGCTGGCCCCATTCAGAACTGTTTGTGACATTTTACATTGGTGCAGAGGAAAAAAGAGGGTTCAATCATTTTAATGCTCGGGAAAACTTTTAGAATTTTGAAAATTTAAGTTATTGCGTAATGTATCATTTCCAAAATGATTCTTAATTTAATACGCTCCCAAAGGGTAAATAAATATTTGTAACCTGGGAATTACAACATCATGAAATTCTAATAATAATTGAAATATGAAAATGTCGAAAAAATTGTGACCATGTCAAATGTGACGATGTCAAATGTGACGATGTCAAATATGACGATGTCAAATGTGACGATGTTGAATGTGACGATAGTTATGCAGAGAAAAAAATGGATTTGGGTGCGACCGAGAATCGAACTCGGAAACTTCCGATTGCCGAGCGGAAAATAAGTTGAAATAATCTTAGTGATTTTCAAGAAATACGGGATTGATAAAAACGTCAGTGCGAAAAATGGGTTAGTTAGCCCAACCAGTAGAAAACTCGCCAGGCAAATGGAATTCGATTTTTAGTTACATCTTTTTTTGTTTGTTTTTCTAATTGATATTGTTTGAAATATTTCAATGTTTGTTTAAATTATTAATGTGATGATGGAGGCATTGAGCTCTAAAATTAAACTTTTTATTTACATACTAATAAAAAGATCAATAAGACTCGAACGTACTCCTTTTTTCCCCTGTGCCATTCATTTTTTAATGGACATTGCATGTTTCGCTAATAGGAAAATGAAAATAAAAATAACCGACGATATATCTATGATCCCAATAGTTACCGTGGATTCACTAGAATAGGGCTTCAGAGTTTTCGGAACGAAACAATCCTCTTGACATTGTAGTGCATGGGACGCCCTAAATATTATCCAAGCTGGACCAATAAATCAGGCACGCCAGTGTGATGGATTTTCTGTTCAAGAAAGAATTTCAATATTAGAAAATATTTTATCAATATCTCAAGAAGCATGGCAAAATTGTACTTATTTCGTAGACACGGACACTTACACAACACACTGCTATTGTTTTCTTCTCTTCAGTGGATGACGCCAATTTGAAACCACGGCAACAATAATTTTTTAAACAGTTAGCAATATTTCGTAGCATGGGTTCAAGTACTTCTACCATTCGAATATTTTTTAATCGATTATTTTAAGAAACAAAACGATTCAAATGGTAAATGACGTCGAAAAGATATCTCAAATATTTCAGTCGGTTACGTATTCCTTATTATTTGTGCGGTTAGTCCAAAAAGAGTCAAATTACAATCTTCGGATACTCTATGTTAACCGTTCTGTAAATGACAAGTCATTTGGTAAACCATGAAATATCCAAACTGTAGTATCTTGCCTGGGCCTTTTAGCCTTTCAAAATGAAGACAATAACAAAAGAAGAGGAATATCAAGTCGAAATCTCCTTACCTCACCAACAAATAAAAATGATAACACAACAGAATAGCACAAACGCACAGCTTTTCGCATGTTTAATACTATTGAACAGCTGTGAAAATTAATGCTTTTCTCCTGCTGAATTTGAATTCAGGATGAATTAATTTATATTCAACGGACAATTTAGAAAAAAGCCTTTTTTAATTAATCTGAAATGGAAGCGGAGTTTTAATTGCCCATTTAGATGCTTAAATTACATTTATGCGGCAATACAAATTCAGCAGTATTATTCTTTGTCAGATAGGGAGGTAGTTATCATTAAAAAAGGTTTATTTATACGTCATAGAATATTTAAAAACATATTATTAGTACACATACCAATGAAACTTAACTCTGTGGATTAAAATAATCTATTTGCCTAACTATACAGTTGACCATACGGTCAACGTGATTTTTTGGGTGTCAAAACTGGTGGAGGAAATTAATGTATGTATTTATAAGAATATTTGACCGATTAGTAGCTGAGTGGACAAACGCATCGTATTCTCACCCGGGCGTTGTGGGTTCAATTCGTCTGCTATCTAACTCCTCCATCATTGCATAAGCAACATATTCCGTTGATTATGATGGTAGTAGGAGTTTTTCAAATATTGTCAGGTTATTCATAACCCAGGACTGTTTGTCATTCTTTTAAAACAAAAAAATAAAAATTTTGGAAATAAAGTGATGTGTGTAGGCAAGATAACCGGAACTTAAAAAAAAACATTCAAATTTCTACTTTAAAATATTAAAATACATTTTAACGCTTTCATTAATGTAACGTAAGTAATTATTATAACCATAGTGCATATGAAATGAAATTTAAAAATAGTTTTCAATTGTTGAAACAACGTTAAAATCATAAAAAAATTTAAATAAAAAATACACACAAAAATCTTTTTTAATTTCTGCATATTTTTCTAATTCATATTATTCGAGCATTATTTAAAGTGTTTTAATAATTCAACTTCAATTCTATAAATATTACATGTATTTGAATTGTCGAGTGTTTGTAATACGCTTTTATCATAATAAATAATATTTTACTTCAGAAGGTGTGTTGAGGTAGTGCAATGATTGCATTGGGCAATGACACTTAATGACCTTCTGGCTAAGCTATTACCCTTTTAAGTCCCTAATATACAATACAAATAATCATAAAAGTGTTACCTCATTAAAAATATTTTATGGACGTTATCAGATGGTATCTTTGTCTCCAGAGACCCATTGAGGAACTCTTTTAGGCAGGCATTGCATAGATGCAATTATCGGTGGATTGATTGTATGTAGTTATACTTATAGGTATATGGCATATGCTGGCATACTAGGATGGGGCGGCACTTACAAAATTCATACGCAAACCCTTTACATCGCACAAAAAATAATAACTATAGTAATCTTAAAAAAATCGTATTTTATATTCTTCAGAACTCTTACTTAAAGAAGTCAAGAAAATTAAATACTCTTTTTCGTACCACGAAACATTAGAAATATAAAAAGAAGACATTTTAAATAAAACCACACCATTCAAAAATACAAAAAAATCTCCGGCAAAAATTCACGTCATCGATTCCGATTTGTAAAAAAAAAACTAATGGGTCATCAAAGTTACAAATATTTAGGAATTAAATTTCTTTAAAAGTTTAACGGATAAAAGAAGATTGATTAAATGATGATCTCAAATAATTCAAAATACAATTAAAAAAAAAAAACCCTGAATATATACATATATATATATTCAGTGTGCGTTTAAATATAAAAATACATATATTCAGTGTGCGTTTAAATATATATATAATAAATATATTAAAAAATCCCCAGAAATGTGAAAAATTATCTAACTGTAATCTACACTAATTGGGTATGTTAGAGTTGTTCGTAGAGTACATTAATTTACTATGTGTTCATGTATACACATCTGCCTTCATTCTAATAATTGTGTTTTCGTAAATAGGGGTGTAGATGGGTACATTTAGGGGTTTTTTAAACTTTTCTACTAAATAGAGCTACCTCAATAAAATAATTGTCTGACTGCATTTTTTTTAACCTTGCAGTGGCACAACTCCTGAACCCCGAAATCGAAGTGAACAAATCGCTGTGATACCTGGAGGAAATAAATATTACCCTTTACGTCACCCTTATTCCGGTCACATCCTGACTTCTTATCATCAACGCCAACAGAGGATAGGTCATCTTGCTGCAGCCAGCCCAGTAGAAAAGATCTCATCTCACTGACAGCGGATAATTGAGGTCTTCAAAAATGCTTATTTATTAATATACTAACGGACCATTGTCTACTTACAAAAAAAAAACACATTACAAAAAATGGCAAAAAAGAGCAACAGAGTAAAAACAGCCCATGCATAATATTTTAATGTTGCAATTACAAAAATAGGACAAAAATATACATTAGAAAGAACATTCAAGTCAAAGCCTGACCAAGCTTTTGGTAGAGTCGTAAAAAATGACAAAAATCATTTAGACATGTTAACAAGTCTCGACATTCTGGACAGTGGAGAATGATACTTATAATTAGTAGATTAATGATTGAGAAACAGCAATTCATCGTTTTTAAGTATACGGAAAGAAAAGTTGAACTGGATGAGTTGGAAACAAAGAAGGTGAGTCAATAATACCATACAGTGAATAATTCTGAAAATGTAAAGTAAATCTAAGTCTTTCCAACGCTTTTCTAATGAAGATATTTTTAATGCTTGTTCAAAATTCACGCAAAGAGGATTTTATTTTGATAAGCAGACGTCCCCGGACTGACTTGAAAATAATATATTTTTATTTATTTTTGCTTTTTTGAACTGTACTTTGTTTTATCGGCTTGAATATACTGTGCAGATCACCATAATACGAGCACATGAGTGGCGTAATATGTTATTGCATTTTGTAAATCTATCACAAATTCATAATTTTGTAAAATATCAAAATAAAATATTGTTAGTACGTGTTTTTGTATGTTTTTTTTTAAAATTAATTAATCAATTAGTTAATATTAAAACAAACTCTGGTTTAGACATTGATGTGTCAAAACTTAAAACTTTATTGCTTTGGAAAATTGGAATTATTTCTGTATAATTTATAGTAAGATGGTAGTACATTTTGCTATCTCAAGAGTGTTATCAAATAGGGGCGATAGCGTGCTGTTTTCGGTTATATTGCGTATATCAATATCATAAAGCAGTAATTATTACATCAAACAAATAGAAGTAATGCTCAAATTATTTGCAAGTGATGATAAGAATGTATCTTTAAACTTTCATTATTTCATAATAGTGTCTTTTTAGTTTTCATACCCATTGAAAAAATAAGTGGCTTCATCAAATCCGAAATAAATCTGAACGAAAAATACAAAGTGTGTATACAGAGGGAGAGCACAATATAAAATAAAATAAGAGAACAGTGATAAAAACAAAATTATAACAAAGGAACAGAGAGAAAGGCACAGATAATATGAATTTCATTAAATAGAATTGCTTTCTATGAAAAATTAATTATAAATAGAACATCGTTAATTTTTTTTAAGCACTTTTTAAGTGTCTTTTTAGTTTTAATTAATTCGTTATTTAATTAATGAAATGAAAAATAACTGTATGTTTTATGACCGATAGGATTCTAAGTTATCTAATTTATCCCTTTATTGCAACGGTGAAGAATTTTAGCCTCAAAGCATCATCAAAGTACGAAAAAATAAATCTGATGTTCAAAAATACAAAAAATACAGAGGAGAGCACATATAAACTATAATATAAAATATAAAAAAATAAGAGAACACTGAGAAAAACAAAATGATAATATTTAAATTATAACAAAGGAACAGAGAGAAAGGCACAGATAATATGAATTTCATTTAATATGTCAAACCACAAAGTAATTGTTTTCCACGAAAATCTCTTTGTCTTTATTTTGAAGTTTTTTATTAAAATATTTTTATTGCATTTTTTCTAATAGAACGACAGTACTAATCTTTTGACAGGTCATTCAGAAAAAAAACACAACGATTTTTAAAGTGAAACACGTTCTTAAGCAATCAATTTTGAACGAAAAATGATTTTGCTACATTTAATAGGTTTTCTATCAATCTTTCAACTATGTTAGTCGTAAAAGACTAATGGCAAAAATAAAGCCAGTCCTAAATATATTATGGTTTAGGAAAACTTTTCCTTATTGTTGGGTTTACGACTCGATATTTTGTTATGAGTTTTGACGAAGCAAATTTTGGAATGTTCGGGAAAAGCGGGAAAATGGCTTTAGCGTGCTTTTTAGGACAATTTTGTACACAAATGTAGATTCTAGATTTTCAAAGTGACTAACCTATATATTTTGCGAACGGTCCAAACTTTAGGTTGTTTGAACCTTATTTAGTTTCAGTTTATTACGAGTATTAATATCTTTTTTAAATAGTGGGACTTCGGATTGCGAGTGAGTTTGTTTGCGAGTGTGTCACAAAATGAACAAATTTTGCAAGAAATATTAACTTGATAATCATGCAATTAATCCGCAAACTGTGGAAAACAGTGAAAATTTCGTAGTAAAGCACCACTCTTGGAAGGCGAGCTATAAATTTGTTCAATGTCATATTTCCGCAAAATTCGAAATAAAGTGAATATTAAAAATTAAAAATCAATTTCACGTATAATATGTGCTTACAATAGTTCATCACAAATGTGTTTTGTATGAATTATTTTCATAATAATATTTTAATGTTTTGGAAAAAAATATCCAAGTTTTCATTATTTCTTATGGGAAAGTTCGCTTTGACGAGTGTTTTTAAATTACAAACACGTTTCTAGAACGAATCATTGTTTTTTTCTGTTTGTTTCTATTTATAATATTTATGTTTGTTGATTACTTTATATTATATATTAGTCACAACTCATGTATTTTTTAATTTCCCTTGTCCCAGAATGAGTTTTTATAACTCATCGGGATTGTTATGTATCTTAGCAAAATATCAAAATAATTTGAAAAATAATGCTCGTAAACCGAAGTTTAAATATACATGTATAGCATAGAATACATACATTAATATCTCTTATTGAATTTAAAATTATATGACAGATCTCTGCACTAGCAACTTAAATCATGAAAACATATTGCGCAATCCAAGATTCAAACGAAGATCCAAGCAATAAATGAAGAAAAAATCGAAAAATAAGTTTTTGACCTTAATACGAATACGTATATCTATCGTTATACATGTTTTAATTAATATTTTACATCCGCCAAATACTTTATATTTTAATTAACATTTTATCTGACTGAATTAATCAAATGTTTTGATTTTTATTCTAAGGTATTAAGAGTATTTAAATTAAGAATTAAAACGTAAGAATCCATTGAAAAATTTAGGTTATTTTTAGGTAGCAGAGCTGCATTTTAATTCGTATGTGATTTACAGATTACATCTTCGATTAAATCTTTGATGCGCAATAATTTTTCAAGAATTTGATCGTTTAAAGCCTTCCAAAAAAATACCTTCTTTTGTCACATTCTGCTCTTTAAAAAGTGTTAATAAATTGAAAAATACCTTTACAAGCTTTACAGCACAAATTCAGATGGTATACGATTCGTTTGACAAAAACATTTTTTTACATATTCTGTTTCATTCATCTTTATCATATTCAAATAACAATATTTTTACAAAATTCCCACCATGTTTAACTTTGACTTCAAACGTTCCTCCTCCCATTGTTTTTAATGCCCGAATTAATGTTTTCTCTGGAAAAATTCATCTATCAAAACTGTTTTTGTTTCGTATCCACAATCTAGATGAATTATAAATTTGAATGGTGAACTGGGTGAAGTAGTCGTTACTAAAAAATCTCAAAAAAGTGAGGTTATCAGTCCATGAGGCAATAAATCGATAAAAATGTGTCGTAAGCGAGTGTGTCGGAAGTTTTCAATTCATTTTCCCTTACTTCAAATGAAAATTATGAAACATTTTCAAATACCGACATTATTTCTAGAACTGATACTCGATTCTAATGATCTAGCTGTGACCTATGAGTTAAATGTCTTAAATAAATTGTCTAATCAGTTTTGTCTAAATCGGTATAGATCACACTTCTCGGTATATTCTCTTCAGTGGATGTTTTACTGTGAAGCATGGCACTAACACAGAGTAGATTAAATGCAGTATGAACCCAGATTAGTAGTCACTCTAAGTATTGCCCCGGTGAAAGACTACCACTCAGAATCGAAACTTTGCTTGAACTGGCTTTAGCCGTGTTTGGTGACCAGATCTGAATATCCAGGTACTTCCCAACCTTACTCTTCCTCATACCCTTCCCCTCCGCAATATCTTTAACCTCACAAATACCTACAAACGGTTGGGAGCAGTTGGAACTCTTGTGCGATATTCACATTTTTTTTAAATGAATGGGATATTTGAGGCGTACGTGTGGTTAATCGTGTAAGCGTGATGAACATGCATTTTAAATATACCCTAAGACTGTTTTGTAATGTAGAGCAGATGGACGGAGAAAGGAGTCTGAGCGAAACATATTATAAAGGTCGGGGACGCCTCAAGAAGAAATGCCACGATGAATTAAATTAAACCAATTGCGAAAAACGGTCAGTAGCCTAGTTGATAAATGCGTCGGGTTCCCACATAGGCATCGTGGGTTCAATTCCTCTACTAACTGAGTCTTCCATCATTGCACAAGCAACATTTTCCACTTATTATGATGGCGGCAGAAGTTTTACAAATATTGCCATTTTATTTGTAAATGAAGCAAATAGTGCGTGCTAGTACAGAGCTCGTATTACGTTCCATCTTCTCTGCTTACCCTTGCGGATAAAAGAGGTAATGGTTAGTTAGTTAGTTAACTCATATAATTTTTTTTTTTTTTTTAAGTTACTAAATATGTATTGGATTACAACCAGATTTGACGCGAAAACAGTACTCACACATATGCATTGCTCTCATACAGCATGTTTCAAACCTGTTATTCGACTTGAAAGAAAATTCCAGGGAAGTTGAAAAAAGTAAATTTTTAATATTATAAAAAGAACACATTTGAAAAACTTTTTTGATAAATGTGAAAACTTTTCTAATATCATATTTTCTAACAAACAATTTTGTTGCCCCTTTCTCGCTCAAGCAACAAGCAGGCGTAAACAAGACAAAAGTGCCGTTAATCAGTGACGTTTGGCATGGATATCACTGTCAGAAGTGAATAAATATGCCCCAATACACGTAATCCTATGTTTATGTTGTATAGATCAACTCTAATTACCCGATCCGTACCACAATGGTTTTTCATGTGAATTCACTGGTAGCCATATTTATACAAAGATACAACAAAAAATGTGATTTATAGGTGCAATTTTGTCTGCTGCATGATTCGGGCATTATCAATGTTTGTATTATTTTATCATAAGTAAAAACCTTATTTTTAAAGAGCAATAAACATGGATAAATTTAATTTGATAATAATGTACCTCTTAAGCAATAAAAACACACATTAAACACACTATTTGGATTAGCGGCGGAACTCAAAACAAGATCAAAAGATTATTGTAAGTTTTCGTTAAAAACACAGTCATATATCTATCAGATATTGATTCACCATTAATCGGTAATTTCGCTAATTACATTCGTCATTATCATTACATTTGTATTTCCGCTATTGGAAGTGCACGACCGGTAAATCTTTCACGTAAATACTCGTATGTTACTTTATAATTTATCAAAATGTCAACACGGTTTTTTCATGATGCAATATAAAAACCTCCACCTTTTTAAAATGCTGGGAAACCCAAAACCTTTGTGTTTCCCCCGAGGACGTTTCCATAACATTATGTATTGTCGAACGAGTCGTACAAATCTGTACCCGAATTCGCCCGTAGAGAGAGCGATCCGCTATCTGAGTACGGTGTATGTCGATTTTGACGTATTCTTCTAAACCTATTATTTTGCGCTATTTACTGACGTAACGGTCTTTTGTAACGAATCAAATATAAATATCTGCAATTCTGTGTGCGAAAATAAGAACGGAATAAGTCAATCAAGACAAAAATATCAAGTTTTTAGTTAAGTATGCAGGCTTGTTTCTTAGATCTTTCAAACAAGATCTTTCTAGTAAAGGAAAAATGAGATGAGTCAGAAAATTGAATAATGTGCGACTATTTTTTGAAAAAGGACATATCGTCAACGCGAAAATACCTCCCATGTGTCAAAAACGTAATTGTTCAGGAGGAAATTAAAAACTGATTTTTGAGAGTTGCAAATTGTTTTTTGAGCCATCAAAATACGCTTTGTAGTTTTAGATGCAATAATGTATTTTCACCAGTAAAAACATTGAAACTTGAAGTTCTAATTGAATTCTACGCAATGTCATATTTAACTCATTTTTGTAAAGTTGACCACATGTGAGGTATTTTCCCGTTGACGGCGTTATGACATAATTACATGAAAAAAAAACTAATTTCCTTGATTTTGTTTTGACTCTTCTGAAAACCTGCGTTTTTTTTTATTTATTCTGTTCTTCATTTCGCACACAGAATTAATCTATGAGTGATGCTGTTTTGTATACTGAAAACTTGACAGTAAATATTTGGAAAAAATTAGACAACTTTGTTCATCCGCTTCCCATCGGTTCGTCAATGGTTTTTAGTACATAATAGTGTTGAAAAGCGTTCAATTTTTTTATAAAGTCTAATAACTTGTTTGAGATATGCTGTGTATACAAACAATGCCTCTATGCGAGCACTGTGACCGTTTCAACTCTGGCTGCGATATATTTACCGATCCCACTATTTCATGACAAACATTCCTTATTTCATTAAATTCATACGAATTAGTTTGTATTAAATTGGAATTAACTTTAAAGCATTAATGCTTATTTATTAATAAATATTTAAAGTACATCAATAATTTAAATACAAATATGAAACAGAAAAAAGCCAGAAACAAAAGATGGCAGCCTAAAATCGAAAGAAATTCAAATGTTAATAATTTTCAATAGAAGTATGAGATCGTTTAAAAATGCCGCTTTTTAATGAAGTCTTGGGTCTTAATTGTCAGTGTTAATCCTGGATAGAGTAGAGGTTCCGAGTTCGAGTCTCGGTCATGATCATCGTTCTTTTTAGTTTCTGGCTTTTTTCTGTTTCGTATTTTTTGTGTTTGAAATTATTAATATTATTTTATCATTCACGCTTTTCGTCGTGCCATGTCTCCAACAACAAATTTCACCTACTTACGCATACAAAAACTTGTGAGAATAAAACACATTCTTAAAAACAACATTTTTTGTGTGTAAACTCCCTAAAAATCTATTTGAAGACTACCTCCTCGAGTACTACCCAACTGTCAAAAACAAAATAACATTACGTAAGAGTAATGTTACCGTCTGAAAAATTATTCAATTCCAATTCTTTCCTTCCTACGTCAGTTGATTTATAAATAAATTATATATTCTTGATCGTGGAGAGGAATGTCGAGGAATTAATGTGAAAAGTGAGTAAAGGGTGGGAGGGCAGACAAAATAAACTTTAAATGTTTTTCTTCTCTCCCCATTCATACTGCCCGAGATCCATCTCGACATTTTAATAAGAAATTTGAGTATTGTAACTTCGGTAGGAAAGTTTTATGTTTTTTTTATCTTAATGGAAAATAAGTGGTAGATTGTAATCTAAATTTAAATTAACGTAGATTGGATATTTTATTTAATCCAGGTACGTCTGCGCTTACAATAGTTATTATCGTTAATTAATATTTGTTTCATATCGTATTCTGCTTTTTATTTTTAATGCTACATTTTATTGCTCGCTATTGAAAAATCAACCGCCACAACACGGGCATGTGCATATTATGTTATTTATTCCAAATAATTTTACCTGTAATGAACAATATTCTGAATACTGTATTAAATCTTTTTGTAAAGACATCATAGAAACCGTTTATTTGTGTATGAAGAACGATAAACACAATATTAACCAGTTGATAATTCGGAGCAAAATTTATGGAAGATGGAGTAGAAGAAGAAGCTGCAGTCCATGGCTTTGTAATCTACATGACTGGTAAGAGTGCAGTTCCACAGGGTTGTTCTAGGCTACAGCTTGCAGGGTAAAGGTTGGCCTGATGATATCTAGCCTTCGATAGGAGAAGGCAATAGAATAATAAGAAGAATGTGTGAAAATACACATCTTTTATACATTCTTACATATATTTTGTAGGAGAAGGAAAGATGGGGGAGTGAAAGATAGAAATGCTATATAGAGAGGTTGGAATAAACAGGTTAATCAGATATGGTTATTTAACGGAGATGTGACACTTAAGCGACGTTTGAAGTCTTTCCCCAAAGGTTACACTTGTGGAATCTTCCACCCTTGTCGATACGTTCGCATTATGTAGATTAAAATAAACACATTCCTCAACTAACTAACAGATTTTATGAAATTTCAGTGTTTGATCTAAAATAGCGTAAAATTTCATTGCCAATTAAACAAATACTTAAATCTGTAACAACAAAAGCCCACTCTCTCTGAGAGATGAAATGATAACACATTAGTTGTTTACTTAAATTTTAATCCGCATAGTTTAATTATTATGTTTTTAAATATTTAAATAATATCATTAATCAACAACACAAACATGAGACAGAAAAACCAAGAATATGAAAAGACAATGGTCACAACCGAGACTCGAACTCGGATCCTCTACCCTATCCGGGGAAAAAATGAAAAATAACATCAATAATCTTTAATGAAAAGTATAAGATCGATTAAAAATATCAGTTTCTAATAAGGTCCCAATGGCTGAATTGGCCAAAGCGTTACTCCCTGGTGAGAGTAGAGGATCCGAGTTCGAGTCTCGATTGTGACCTTTGTCTTATTATTTTCTGACTTTTTCTGTTTCACATTTATGTTGTTGATTGTTGATATTATTTAAATATTTAAAAAAATAATGCTTCGAAGTTAATTCTAATTTATTGTATTTTTAGTTTACGTTTAGCAAAATTATTTAAAAACATTAAATAATAATAAAACTGTAACAGGGAAGGCAAGACGCAATGTTAAAAAAATATCATAACAGTATAAGAAATATTGCAGGCTCACTTTTCCTATATAAATTTATCTACGTCCGTAAGTATTAAAATATGCAATCCAGCAACGGAGGTTTTACTCTCTACGGTTCTACGCTTCAGAATGCCTCAGTTTCTATACACACTCAAAGGCAGACTGACTGGGGAGACCGCCAAATGAGGGTGAAATATGCAAGGTGTTTCTGAAAGGAGTGTACACATGATTATTTTTGCAGCGTGTCACGATGATGAAAAGTAGAATAATCTAGTTATATCGAAGAAAAATTGGTTTTTAAAAGCAAACCAAGTATGTTTACTAACAGGTGAGGTTAACCGAAAATCACGTGATATTAAACCGCGTCAATAATTACAACATTTTTAATTAATAGTCATATTATTTTGGAAAACATGAAAGATTTAGTAGATGCAAATTGATAGAAAAAAGCGTAGATACTCTCAGTATCTCCTTGGTGAAAGACCACCCTTCAGATATTAAACGTTAATGGAAATGGCTTTAGCCGTTTTTGGTAACCCAATATGAATAGGCTGGTATTTACCAACCTTCCTCTTCACATATCTTTGCCTTTCTCACTTGTTTTATGGCATACCTACCCCAATTGAAAATGCCTTAGTCACACTAGCTACGAGCAGTTGGGACGCTTGTTCGGTATATATATATTTTTTTAAATGTTTGTTAATTGGCTCATCGGTTGATCAATTGTGAGTTATAGTGGGTGAAATATCGGATAAAAATTGTAATTTTATTTCTTTCTGTAATTTTAATTGTTAACGGCGTTATTGAAATAAATAAAATAATTTTGAATGCAAAGAAAAACAGAGATATATCTTAAATGATTTGGATTGAAGATTTTAAAAGAACTGCCGACTTCACATGGATAAAAGCCGCCAAGATCGGGCAACATATTTTGAAGGAAGCCCTCATCCGAATCTTGAAGGCAAAAGGGTGATGAAGAAGGCGACATAAAAAAGTAAGCTAGTCCGATCAGAACGGCGATCATTGGTATATTATATTATTTATTATTTAAACCTTTCTACTGGTAATATCGAAAGGTTACATGAATTACTTCTGGTTGGACGAAAATTAATGATTCACTCAAAAATAAATTGTCAAATCTTTTTTTTATTGCCTACACCTAAGTGGTACAAACAAAGCTGGATTTACTTGTAAATGAGTTTTATTAATTCAGAATGATAGCAACGAATAAATCGAGTTAATATTTCAAATGAAATCAACACTTTACTCCGACGAAGTATATTATTTTCCTATTTCTAATTTGACACAAATAAAACACGAAGTTCGGCCTTTATTCAATTTATTTATCGAGTGGTTGCTGTTTTGAAACATTCTAAATGGCGAAATCAGAATAATAAAAGAAAATAGTCACTTAGCTCAGATCATAAACCAAAATAAACACTTAACAGAAATACCCTGTCGCTTTAAGGTCATTAATCAGTATACTGCTTAGTCAATTGAACGCTGAAATAAACCTTGGACCTTTACCGGAAGATTGACATGCCATGCCTGCGGATATTATTACACATCAACTGTAAATCTTTAAAATGTGTGTTCAGCTTTACGCATAATACACTTAACAACATTGCTAAGTGAAATTTATTCTTCTATAGTGTGGTTGAAAATTTAGGTGGTAAATACTGTAGAACTTCGTCCAGAACAGCTTGGAGACTAGCATGACCGTCTTAAAATCGTCACGATTGACAAGATAAAGGATATAATCGACATTATCTGGGATTAGTCGACTTCAGCTAGCGTGTTTGCGCTTGGCAATTACGTTTGACACATGAAATCGACTAAAATCTGTTAAGAATAGCGAAACCTTCCACACCCTCGTGGTTTGTTGTATCGGTTTTACTTATTTGTTAATATAGTTGCGCAATGCCCTCAGAAGTATCACAAAATAGTTCACCTTTCCGTGACCGGAAGTTATTTGAATGCATTATATATAACAGATAAAACGCAGAATTTTGTAAAAAGAAGTGATCTAAAATGGAGCCTCATAATACCTTTTTTCTTCAAAACTTCATACAAAACTCTTATAAACATCTAATATGCAATCGGACAATAATGGTTAAAATGATTTTTTTACAATCCTTTAAATATTTTTTAATGATAGATACAATGTAATAAACTGTATAAAAGAGCATTGGATAAAAAGCATTGATTCTGTTGTATTTAAAGGTTCTACATTTTTATAATTATGGCCCAACAAAAAATAATAAAAAGTGGGGATTCTTCCATTCTTTGAGAATTCCATCAGTTGGCGGTAAGGCTAAAATAAGTTTAAAAAAATAATGTTCAGTTACTTTCAATCCAAGGATTGAAAATTTCGATTCGCAGTTATGCAAACTAGTCCCTGTTATCCAAGGGGGTATATATATAAACATATTTCATCAATGATACATGCATGAATGCTTTTAGTAATCGTGTTGGTGCGTAATTCTTAGCTGTTTCTAATTTATTCGACAAAAAACTTTTTTATTTTAAGGAAATTTAATGATAAAAAACAAGTGAAGATAATTCAATAAAGATGTAAGTATTAGAGTAAACAACGTAACGTGGAGCAAAATGAACTCGGCTTCCGAAGTTAATGTGTCAATAAAACGATATTTTATTCAAAATCGTTAAAAAAATTCGAGGAAAAAACAAAAAACCACTCTCCGACATGAGCCAATTTGGCATAAACCACTGATTGATTCCGGTTTTTATTGCTTTTATGCGAGCCGCAATGATTTCATTTATTTCGTTTATGATAATGTCATTGAGTATTCACGGATAGTGTTTGTGTAAGAAAAAGTCTCGGATGAGTATTGATTCGATAAAAGTATTATTGTTCTGAGAAATAGCGCCATTACGTTAAGCCCCCGGCAAGCTCGGAAGCCTTACGACAGATGGAAAAATATGACGACTTCATTTTCCAGGAATATACCGAGTTCATTCGTCGCGCCAGCGAGCACATCAGAATAATATCATTTTCCCAGCAACCCTTTCGTGCCGTTTCGGGAAATGGTTATTTCATCTGTAAGCATAACCCATTTTTTAAGCCTTGATTTGAGTACTAAATATGAATGCGGGTTTTTATTATTCAGTTTTAAAATTTAACAGGTTGTGTTATATTTTTAGAATTTAAGGGTTGTTGAGAAGCGCCTTGTCGTAAAGGAAAGCTTCAGACTAAATTAAATATGTTATCTTTAGAAAAAATTGAGTCGAACACAGATATTGGAAGTTCACAAATTGTGTGCGATAAGGCTCAGCACTCAACAATGGCGCTAAATGTCACTTCATAGCATTTTAATACAAAGCAATACTGCACATGACTTAACTGTAAATTCTACATGGGCAGTTAGGAAAATGTCTAAGGTTTTCGGTGCATAAACATATTAAGCTGTAATCTTTTAGATTAGATGAACAACATACTAAAATGTCAGTAAAAGGTGCAGTTTGAAAACCATCGGAGGCATTTTTAAGGTTCTACATAAAGTTCCAGTATGCATTTCGTACAGAATTTAAAAAATAACAGTAAAATAATTTTATTCACTGGAAACCTTAGATAATTTCCTAAATACACACAAAAAATTACAAATAAATCATTTGTAGTATTGCTTGTATTAGAAAGCCAAATATGTGTATTTTTGGGTGCTGGCCCTTAAGTGGATGTAAAGTGCGACTAAAGACTTACCACGTTACTTAAAAATGATTTGTAAATGTTACAACTCATTTTTAGTAAAATAGCGAAAAACTTGCCTTAGAATCACGACTCATTAATTTATCAAATGACCTACGTCTGGTGTAACTAAACCAACGTTGAACCGACGCGTAAGAATTTAATAAGTAAGACGGTACACGTTTCTTCCAAGAAACGCAAATGGGCGATTTTATATTGTGTTTGTTACTGTTTGGCGAATGTACGTCGTTGACAGATGCATCAATTATACTCTCTAGTGACTAGTTACTAAATCATTGCTTATGGAAAAAAGGCACCGCGTGAGGTGCCGAAGATTTTAATTTCCAGATTTATCTCCCGGTCGGTGCAGCGTTCCGGATCCAGAAACTTACCTAACCTGTCCAGTATACGAGAAGAAACGGATCAATTTGCCAAATTGAATGTTTTTAGATTTTACTCAATTGGTAAGTCAAGCATGCATAGTACAATGGCTTGGTTGTATATTATTCTCGGGTAATCTTTGAATGAATGTTATTTTGATTACCGGTCATAGGATGAATTCTGTTTGAACGGTGAGAATCTCTTTTTAAATAAATATGTCATAATATTCGGTGGGGTAGCCACAAAATACAATAAAATACATGGACAGTTAGTATCAAAATAGTGTTTGAAAAGATGTTAACGATTGACTTTAATTTTCTTCCGACAGTGTGCTTTTAAGATTACCTGAAAGAAAAATATTATTTTGCATAATATTATTAAAATAAATATAAACTAATAATTGTCTTTTTAATAAAATCAGTTTTCAGTTTTACTCATTTTATATTAGTTACTTGTACATTAAAGTTTACAAAGTACCTAATTATAATTCATATTGTTTTTGACTTAATAATAATAAACTATAAAACAGTAAGTAAAGTAATTGAGTTTTAAAATTAAAATTAGTTCTATAGTAATAATTATTAAAATAAGTTGTGAAGGTGAAGGAAATAACTTAATTGTTCGATTCTGAGTGGTTTTGTCAAACAATTCAGGTAACTTGAGAATATCTTTGACTCTTGGATAAGATGAAAATGTACCTACTATATTCTTATTAATGTAAATATAAAAATATCCAATAGTAAAAAGTTGTATTTGTGAAAAAAACTCACATTAATATGTGACATTTTTTGTTCCCACGCCAAGATTTGAATTCACGACCCCTGGGTCCAGAGCTAGGGATTTTTAAAAATAAAACATTCTATCTCAAGTCCGGCCTTTTCTCAGTATTTTGATATGAGCGGACTAAGAATTATCATATCAAACGATTCTCTTTAAAAAATGTTACATAAATTTTCCCGCTACTGTTGGAACATTCTACAGAAAGTATCATCTAATTTATAGAGACTATAAAAAGAAAGTGATTTCCTGGACGCAATTTATTGGAGACCTTGACAAGGTGATTTTTTACTTTTCAAGATCATTTGTATGATTTTAATCATAAAATAAAAAATACGTTTGTATGTCTCAGCCAAAACTCACAGATGGTTCCGGCTTGAAATTCGCAGAGCTATTATAAATACCTGATAAAGCTCGAGTCAAAGTAAAACCAAAGTGAAACAAAAAATGATAATAAATTGTGGTGCAAAACAAAATTACTGAGCTTTCGTTTATTTATACCGTCACACCGCAAAGTGTTTGCTTTCGAAAACACTTATTTATATTTAATACCTTAGAAACAATATATGATAACAAAAAACAAATAACGGTCTCTCAAAGCTTTACTGTTTTTTGTAAACCATAAAATAAACCTTTAGAAGCCGATATCGCCATATGATGAAATTGGAAACTGAACACAAAGAAGTCTATCATGTTACCGGGATCAAAGGATAGACCTCCCTCGATTCGCCACTAATATAATATATTTTTAAAGAAAAATCAAAAGTTATACAGCACTACAGTACTAATATATTTATTTATTTTTATTTTTTATAGTGAATACCGCACAAGAGTCTCAACTGCTCCCAACCGTCTAGAGCCAGTGAGACTATGGCATCCCCAAATAGGGCATGTTGTGAGGCTGAAGGTAGTGAGGAGGGGAAGGAGATTGGGAAGAGGAAGGTTGGGAAGAACCTGGCTATTTGATCTGTTCACCAAACACGGCTCAAGCCATTTCAAGCAACGTTTCGATTCTGAATGGTGGTCTTTCACCAGGGCGATACTTAGAGTATCTACCACTCTGGGACGTGCCGCAAATATACTTTTTATTATTTGTATATGCATTAAATGTGTTACGACACATATTAATTAAATAAAAGTTATCGGCGCACGCCGGGTTTGAACCCGTGACCTTTGGATTCGTTGTCGAGTGTCTTACCACTCGACCATGGAGGCCGTCGAATATTTCAGCAAAAAATTAAATTATCGAAATAATCTTCAACGCAAATATTAAACAGAAAAAGCTCAAGAGACTCGAACTCGGAACCTCTACTCTCTCCGGGAGTAACACCTCTGTCAATTGAGCTACCGAGACCTTATAAGAAATCGGCATTTTAATCGATCTCATACTTTATTGAAAGTTATTAATATTATTTTTCAATATCTTCCGATATAGACTGCCATCTTACCAAAGCTCTATTCGTATGGTATGAGATCGATTAAAATGCCGGTTTCTAATAAGGTCTCGGTAGCTCAATTGGCAGAGGCCTTACTCCCGGGTAGAGTAGAGGTTCCGAGTTCGTGTCTCGGTCGCGACCGTTATTCTTTTTATTTTCTGGCTTTTTCTGTTTCATATTTGCGTTGAAGATTAGTGAGATTATTTCAATAATTAATATCAAAATAAAAAGCATAAATCTTTATAGTTCATTCTGATGTATTAAAAAGATTAAATATTAAAAGTTACAGATTAAACCTTAAACAGACCTCAATACAATAAAATATCCCTGGTACGTAGATATCCTTCACAGAGTGGTAGATAGAGTGGTATTAGATCTGGCCGGGGCACTAAAAACCCGGGAAAAGCAAACAAATAAAGTATTTCAAATATTAATGTCACACAGAGTCTTAGTTTCTCGGAGCCAGTGGGACTATGGCATTCCCAATTGTGGTATGTTATGAGCCTGAAAGAAGTGGAGAGGGAAAAGAGATGGGAAAGAGGAAGGTGGAGAGTGCCGGGATTTTCAGATTTGAAACTTGGCTAAAGCCATTTCAAGCAACGTTTTGATTCTGGATGGTGGTCTTTCGCCAAGGCGATACTAAGAGTATTTACCACTTTGGTACATGTTGCATAAACGAGTATAATAATATCTTGATAATTTTTAAAGCGTATTTTTGTGAAAAATCGCCTCAAGAGCATGCTATATGCTGTGCAGTTTACCTACTATGTATTATCCTATAAAACAGCTTACGGACATAAAAGTTTTGAGTACAACGCCACTAAGCAATTCAATTCTCTGCCCAGCACCATCAGAAACATACAAACTAAAAGCTCCTTTAAAGCAATATCATTACTCACCTTAAAAACCAAGTTTAATTTAGTTCTTAATATGTAGATTCTATATTTTCAAATTTGTCATTTACTTATATTATTTTTATTTTTATTATGTATGCACTATATTTTCGAAATAAACATGTTACTAGGTAGCTAAAAAAAAACACTTTTGCAAATTGCCATCCCGTCATGCCTAGTGGAATGTTTATTATTTGCCAACTAATAAAAAAAGTTCAAATAAAATAATATGAATTATGTGTTGAATAAAATAAAATAAAATTATCGAAGGAAGCAAACACTTTGTAGGTTGACATTATAATTTAAATAAAAAAATAATTTTGTTTTAAGCCACTTTATTTATACACATATAACAATTCTTAATATTCTTTGAATTGTTATATGTGTATAAATAAAGTAGCTTAAAACAAAATTATTTTTTATTTAAATTAAAATAAAATTAGTTTCAGAAAATATTTACGCACGCCGGGTTTCGAACCCGCGAACAATAGATCCGAAGTCAAGGGTCCTAACCACTCGGCCACAGAGGTCGTCGTCCTTGCCCAGAGAAAGAACTCCCAGCCAGTGATCGGATAACTTTTTCAGCCATTATCCACCACAAATGTATTTACGTACGACGACGTTACCCCCCGTGAGGCAAATTGACTAGGTAATTGCTTTTAAAATACCACGAAACTCGGAAAACACAAATATCATTGAAATGCCAAATAGTATATTGAACCCATTTGTAAGGAGGACAAATTAGTGAAACACGCGTGACATTTGCTATGTTCGTGAGATAAATCACACACATTGAATTTTTTATTTAAATTTGTTGTTAACCGGAAAAATAGCGAGATGTAACTTGACTTGCCAAGAAAAAATGTGAGCTGCTTTAATCCACCCATTTCAAATATAGAATAATGTCTGCTAAAAAATAATATAGGTAGGTACTTTATTAAGTAGGTGGGGATTTGAAAGTTTATTTTTAAAATTTGATAATTTAAAGTAACATCAGTTCCAAATTCAAAAAGTTTACACTTGTACGGTCGTACGTACTCACAAATGACATTATTTATAGTCAATATATTTATTAATAACAAAGATGACAGCTAAATTTGGAGGAAAAAATTGAAAAAATAATATCAATAATCTTCAATGAAAGTATGAGATCGATTAAAAGCGTCGGTTTCTGATAACGTCCTATTAGCTGAATTATCAGGATCCGAGTTTGAGTCTCGGTTGTGACCATTGTCTTTTTATTTTCTGGTTTTTTCTGTTTCATATTTGTGTTGTTGATTATTGATGTTATTTAAATATTTAAAAAAAAATCAATAGTGCTTTAAAGTTAATTCTAATTTCAATATTATATTTTTAATTTAAGTTTGGTTAAATTATTTAAAAAATATTAAATAATAATATAACTGTAACAGGAAAGGCTAGATACAAGGTTAAAAAATATTATAACGGCACAGACAACATAACAGGCTTACTTTCCCTTTGTAAATTTATCCACGTCCGTAAGTACTAAAATATGCAATCCAGCAACGGAGGTTTCACTGTGTTGTTGATTATTGATATTATTTAAATATTTAAAAAAAATTAGCATTAATACTTTAAAATTAATTCCAATTTCAATATATTTATGTTTAATGACCCTACGTTTCCGTTGTAATATTAATTATTGGAACCATGTGAATCAGAAAAAAACACAAATAAATTACAAAGGATCAGGTTGCGACTGATAAAATTAGAACTTTTTGCTTGCCAGACGGACGCCATCAAAAACTGTACTATTTCATGCATAGACATAAAATACAAGACACTTCATATTCATACAAATCTTACGAAATATGTAGCACCACCAATGTTGCACCACTAAATGTTTCATCCGCGTATGAAAAGGATAGCCATTCAAAGAATATGTGTGTGCGGAAGAGATAGCTACATGAAACGTGTTTCGAAGGTATGTCTTGTTGACTTGGTTTAGTGCAACCAGGCGCGTTGTCTCAGTGACGTATCTACATTATTTAATTCATCTAAGATTTCATGTACCCTTTCTTTTTAAAGATTTTAACATTATTTGTAACCGGTAAATCTCAAGATATTCAATCAGATTATATAAAATAGAAATTAAAACGTGAAAAGTGATACAAAATGTATTCCTGTAAGGACATCAGTGCTCTATTTTTGTTTTTTTCGTAATTTATACCTTAAATCTTTGATTAAATCCGAGAGTTTCTATTATTTTCTTTTCAAGGCCGTCAAATAAAACCTAGAAGTGAGTATACTGGGACAGTTAAATCAATCAATTAGTTTATAAATAGACGTGGTAAAATCTATACAGATCCACGTACGCCACGTGTACAAGGCGCCACGCTTTCGCATTCCGCGTGGTCTTGTAGTTCGACCCGTGCCAATTATTCAACAGCGTAGTACAAGGAAGTTCAATGCTCCCAATAGTAGATAAGTACATGGCGGGGCGAAACAAACAGCGAGCGTTCTAAGCGAACATTAGGGGGTGGTCGCGGTTTGTCTTTGATTGCGTTTGCAGCCAAAACCTCCCTGCATAAATGCCTGGACACTGCCATCTAAGGTTGCCGACGATCTTGTTCAAACATAATTTCTGATAGTCAAAGTTTTATTATGAAAATGAAATTATATTATTTTACAATACCACAGATTTATTTTTATTTTTTTATTTTCGATCGGTTTCGCTTAGCTTAAGCATCACCAGGGTACATAATCAAACTAAAAAAATAATGAAATCTGTGGTCTTATACAAAGTTATTATTTCGTTTTCATTAAATATCTCAAACCACAAATCGATTGCTTTCTACGAACATATAATATTTTATTTATTTTCTCTTAAGTTCAATTGAAAAAAAAAAATGTGCACAAGAGTTCCAACTGCCCGGAGCCAGTAGATTAGGGTGGAGAAAGAGATGAGCAAGAGAAAGGTTGTAAAGTATGGACAGGTTGAACAATGATCCTCGATCTACTGCTAAACGAAAATTTCGAAACCTTTTCACAGCCCGCGACAAATGTAAACAATCAATATGTAAATATCAATAAGGTAATTTTAGGTATTAAGATAGTGTTATGGTAAATTTAGTCGTAGCTTTTAAGTTTCATAAGACACCCTTAAAGTGATATTTCACAAAAATGGCGCTATATAAATTAGCCAAGTATTATTATTATTATCCGGCTATTTAAATCTGAAAGCCATTTCTAAATGTTGGTCTTTTACCGGGGTGATACTGAGAGTATCTACAACCCTGGAAAGTGGCAAAAATATACTTTGGGTATGTATTTTTAAATATTTATTTGATGGAACATAGCACATATTATTTCTGATAACATGACAGTCGAAGATTTAGAACAAGAATTATCACATATTGGTAAAATGTATAATGTATGAAAATAAATTCTAATAACATGTAGATAGATATATCTGCCGCTAGAGGCGATGTTGGTGTGTGGGCATTTATATAGGAAGGTTTTTGTGCAATTAAATATCTTTAAATTGACATAGGAACAGATGGTCTAGTGCGCTATGAAATTGGGTAAATGCAATTGCTTGTTTGCGCATTCATTTGCATTATTTGCGAATGTATTAGTGGATATAAATTAATACCTGGAAGTCGATGAAAAAAATATAAATAATTTTTAGGGTAGTATTGTTGTATTATCGTTTTTTTGCGATTTATTGTTTATGGCTGAGACCTTCGATTGCACAATAGTTTTACAAGAATATGGAGAGCCGTTAACGATTAATGATGTAATGATGCACGTTCGTAAATGCGGCTAACCCGCTGAGAGATAAACCGACAGCGGTTTTCTGTAGGCGTGTCAAAAGTAGGGTAATTTTCCATACTTCTGGTAAAATCGATCAAACATTTTCAAATATCGAATTTCCTTCTTGAAAAGATTATCAATTACATTTTTTTTGTCTGGAATCTAGGAATCGAAAGACCTTATGTAAATTAGTGATATCAGTTTTCTTTTAAATCGGTATTGATCACATTTCTAGGTATTTTGTGTTCAGTGGGGTAACGGTAGCCCCGGGTCTGTGTATAAGCGGAGAATTGAATTCCGATTCCGTAGATAATAGTTCCACGGTGCTTCTCTTGCATTAATTTAAAACCTCAACTCAGTGGCGCATCGACCATTTGGGCAGCCTTGGAAGGCTGGTCAAGCACATCGGTTGGGCTAGGCACTGGATTACAATTTGTTTTGCTTATGGCGCAAAGTCTTTTTACATTAATTGAATACTACTCCTCACTTAGTGTGGTTTCTATTAACCAAAGCTCAATTAAGACATTTGACAAAGGTGCTAACAAGAAAAACGCATGCGGCGCAATTTTATCTGTTTTAAACCTAACTTTTTTTTCGATTCTAAACATCGGAAGGTTGGGATAATCGTAAAAATATGTTTTTTTTTTTTAATTTTTACCATTTGTTTTTGAAAATTATCCAGTTTTTATAAGCAAGACGTATCACATGAGATATAAATAAATAAAAAATTAACCGTTAAATATTTTTTTCTCCTCACTGATTATTAATATTATTTGAAGATATCTTCTCTCATATACTTGAAAACATTTGAAGTAACTCAATACGGAAACTCCCTCTAGTGAGACAGGCACAGAAAAATACCATTACAAATAATAATTTCAAGAAAATAATAAAATTGAAATTAGAATTAACTTTAAAGCGTTAATGCGTTTTTTAATCTTAAAAAAAATCAATAATAAACAACAAAAATATGAAATAGAAAAAGCTAGAAAATAAAAAGACAATGGTTACAACCGAGACATTATTATTTTGTTTGTCATTTCAAAGATACCAGCCTCTTCATACTATAAGTGCTAAATTCTAAAAAATTAACTAACTTATCTGTTGTGATTTTGAATTTGAAAAAAAAAAAAATATATATATTTTTTTTTTTTTTTACTTAATTTGAAATGTACCTTATACTGTAAAATGTAACTATAGAGAGCTATAACTATGATTTGAATTAGTATACCCACGCACTGGCTTTTGCCTATGTGGGATTTTTTTTGTTATGTCTACATTATTTTGTTATTTCTGTAATTTTTAAATGTATGTAACAAAATAAATCAAATAAATAAAAATAAAATAAAAAAAACGGGGGAAAATTTTGAAAAAATAATATCAATGATCTTCAACGAAAAGTATGAGATCGATGAAAAATGTCGGTTTCTAATAAGGTAATAATGGCTGAATTAGTTGAAGCGTTACTCCCGGATAGAGTAGAGGATCTGAGTTCGTGTCTCAGTTATGACCATTGTCTTTACATTTTCTGCCTTTTTCTGTTTCATATTTGTATTTGTGATTATTGATATTACTTAAATATTTAAAAAAATTGAAGATATAATTTTTTTTATATGAATACCGCACAAGAGTCTCAACTGCTCCCAACCATCTAGAGCCAATGAGACTGAAGGTAGTGGGGAGGGGAAGGAGATTGGGAAGAGGCAGGTTGGGAAGTACCTGGCAATTCAGATCTAGTCACCAAACAGGGCTAAAGCCATTTCAAGTAACGTTTCGATTCTGAATGGTGGTCTTTCACCAGGGCAATACTTAGAGTATCTACCACTCTGGAACGTGCTACAAATATACTTTTTTTATTATTTGTATATGAATTAAATTGTGTTATGTTATCACATATTAATTAAATAAAAATTATTTGCGCACGCCGGGTTTGAACCGGCGACCTTTGGATTCGTAGTCGAGCGTCTTACCACTCGACCATGGAGGCCGTCAATAAAACTAAAACATTCAGACCTTGTTTCATTCTGTTTCATGAAATATTTACAATTCGCGAGGATGGTATAAATAGTCACTTCCGCATAATTAACATTAACAGGGGCTCGGTAATTAAAGCTACGCTACTGACCCCTACTCCGGTCTTTCTTTTCGTTTCTCTCTCCGCCTTTCATCCGTTCGTGCCACCGTTTTCCGCGTTTCCCGACTGAGCTAAAAATAGCGAAAATTTAATTTAAAATCGGGGGTAGTCTCGCAAGATTAGCGGGGAATTTTCCGACACGTTTTTATCGATTTAGAGCGGTTTTCGGCAATTTCCCCAAGCCTAGAAAATAGAAAAAATCAAGAGATTAAATTTAATGTTTTCTTTCTTCTATAATAACAGAAACATCAAAGACAAAAAAATGAATAATCACTGACCCCTCAAAGCAAATCGATGATTTTAATTTAAAGCGTTGTATTCAACCTGCATGCTCTTTCTAGGAAATCTCGTATCTTCAACGTAGTAGACACGGCGTAGTTGATGGCCTCCATAGTCGAGTGTTAAGATGCCCGATTACGAATCCAAAGGTCGCGGGTTCAAACCCGGCGTGCTCCAATAACTTTTATTGAATTAATATTTAATTCATATAACATGATAAAAAGTATATTTGCGACACGTTCCAAAGTGGTAGAGACTTTAAATATCGCCCTGGTAAAAGACCACCATTCAGAATAGAAAAATTGCTTGAAATATCTTTTAGCCGTGTTTGGTGACCAGATCTAAATAGCCAGGTACTTCCCAACTTTCCTTTTACACATCTCCTTCCCCTCCCCACTACCTTCATCCTCACAACATACCCCAATTGGGGATGCCATAGTCTCACTGGCTCTAGACGGTTGGGAGCAGTTATTCACTATTTGTGAATCGAAACGTTGTAAAACAAAAACTTTAGGCGTGTTCAGAGACTAGGCGTGAATACCGAGGTATTTTTCAAACAACCCATGCGATATCATCGAACCCGGAACTTGCAAAGTTCCTCCATAAAGCAGCCCTAAATTCAACGTCAAGCCTAGGGGAATCCTCAACTTGCTATGTGTAGTGAGCAAAAACATTAAAAAATATATATAGCAAGTGCAATTAAAAGAATCCACTATTTACACCGATCTGTTTCCCAATATTAAGAATGTATCCACATTTTGCGACGCCTTGTGCGATTTTAATCTAAACGCTTGTCTATTAATAAAGCGGTCAATGGTCCCGAGGCAGTCAAACGCCGCTAGGCCGCACTCCCGATTTAATTAATAAACAACGCCAAGTTCCGTCTTTGATGCAAACGGACAGAAGTAGATATAATGGCGTTGGGCCTCCGAGCTTAGGAGGCCTTGGTACTCATCTGCGCGCGCACTCACATTATTCAGTACTTACCTAGACCATGTGCGTTCAACCTTTTGTCTTTCTTGGGCCACATATACATAATAGTATGACCATTTACTCGACGACCAACCTCATTTTGAATTGCATGTATTCCGTTTCAAATTTTGATTAAATTGTGAACCTTACCTAACCTAACCCAACCTTTTGACTTTCTTGGGCCACATAGACGTAATAGTATGACCATCAAATCGCCGTCCAGCGCCATTTTGAATTGCATGCATTCCGTTTCAAATTTTGATTGACTTGTGGTCAGCTGTTAAACATAACTAAAACATTTATTTATCAAAAGCTGAAACGGGCCGAGTTTAACGGAGAGTGTTTAAATGTCATTAATTACATATTTATTCTGATCTTTGATTTAAATTATCAACGCCGTTTAGTGATTCAATCACCTCAAGAGCGATTTATGTTATATTGGTTATTAGTTATTGAAGCCCTGTAGGTAACCTTTCCTAAAAAAATATGTTTTTAAATTCTTTTAAAGTTTTGAAAACTAGTTGCCGACCTAAAACTAAATAGGAGGTCACTCTAAGAATTTGAACCCAGTGCGTTGAAGACTCTGTCTCCAAATTTAGCAACATTCCTACGAGAAGGTTAGGAATGCTTCAGACTTGGTCGACCTGAACGTAAATTCCTCTGTGTTAGATGGTCGCTCATGCAGAGATCTGTAAGCGATGGTGCAAGTCTGTTCAGCACCGTATACACCATAAGAGATTAGTCGAACTCTGTCCGTGACCCGAAGCCGGCGAAGGCAATGACATAGAAGAGGAGTATCATGACGTTATTTGTTGGCACTGCATACAAGATTAGACGAGCTGCTGTGTTGAACACTATTTGCAGTCTGCACATTAAACAGATCAGCATACAGACTTTTGTAGTAGTCTGGAGACTATAAAAGAATTAACCAGTGTCTTAGTAGAATTTGTTGAAAGATATCCAAAATCTTTAATAATCAACATCCATACTTTTAAAGATCTCGTGGAGTCTGCGCTGATTCAATCCTCTGGCGCTTGTAGTGGCAGCGATACTTATTTCACGAAGCCTGAATAACCTGGAGGCTCTGCAGTAATCTTCTATCAATTTTATAACTCCCTCGATTTTACTGCTTCGTGCACATTAAGATATGTGTTAGTTTTGTCTTTAATGACAGCAAAGAAATCATTTCTTCAGTGACATCGTATCCGTTATCAATACGTTTAATAAATATGGCAAGTTAAGCTATATATGTAACTGCAGTACTTTCGTTTATTGCCCAAGCGTTCAATTTAATTTAAGAGAAAATTGTATTCCCCAACTTAAAACAATTCGACTTCTGGGCCCCAGACAGGCTAATAAAGTGAATTATTTGTTCAGGAAAAAAATTCAATACTTGAAAATTTATTGTCAATCACACCCGAAGTACGATAAACGTTACCTTACTTCAGACACATTATGTTATCGCTTCAGTGGTCAAGCTGTAGTTTAGCGAGTGAATGATTAAAATAAAAATGGGCCGCATTACTTGCGATTTTTGGTTTGGACACACCTGACCTAGACGCTATTTACTTGATCAAATATGTCTAAGAATTTATGCAAAGGGATGTGATTTTTTTTGTATTTGTACCTATTCCACGTGTTTTCTACGAAACATTAGATGGCTTAGGCCACTTCTACTAATCCACTAAGTCGACTTTTCCGTTCCATTTCTCCAAAGGTATTGGACTAAACAATTAAATTTTATTATTTTTTTGTGTACGTTGTTGGACTCGCTTGTTCAAATACACCGTCATATCGATATTTTACACAAAGTATTATCTTCTTTTACAGTTTATTGGATTTATATTTATATAAAAATTGATCAAATTTACAGATAACACATTTATTATTATTAAGTATTTAAATGATATTAATAATCTAAAACACAAATATGAAACAGAAACAGCTAGAAACTAAAAAGAGCAATGGTCGTGACTGAGACTCGAACTCGGAACCTCTACTTTATCCGGGAGTAACAATCTGCCAATTAAGCCATCAAGACGTCATTAGAAAGCGGCATTCTTAAACGATCTCATACTTCCATGAAATCCCAAAATAGTATATAAGCCATGGAATAAGAACAACCTGTACTAGTCTGAAGATGGCCGTTATAGGCTGAAACCGGTCCAGTCAAAAAATAAAAAAGTGGAATAAAGTTATAAATTTGTTTTTATTTAATCATTGATCTCATACTTCCTCAAAATTATTGATATTTGAATTTGTTCCGATTTTAGGCTGCCATCTTTTGATGTCATGACAATTATTCTTTTTGGTTTCTGGCTTTTTTCTGTTTCATATTTGTGTTTTAAATTATTAATGTTTTTTAAGTATTTAATAATAGATAAGCATTAATGCTTTAAAGTTAATTGCAATTTGAACATTTATTATTATTTGACCGGCTAGTAGCTGAATGGACCAACGTGTTGAATTCCCACCCGGACGTCGTGGATTCGATTCCTCTGCTAGCTTAGTCCTCCATCATTGCACAAGCAACATCTAACGCTTATTATGATAGTAGTAGTAGTTTTTAAAATATTTTCAGGTTATTCGTAATCCGAGAATATCTGTCTTTCATATTTTCACAGCACAATCAACCAAATTTAAGCCCAACCATTGTTTTCTCCCAGACTGTATTTTAATTCCAATATTTCTCCTTTTAAAACTACCTCCTTTGTTTATGTTTAATTCACTTCATAAACTAATGAATTAAAATTTTGAGTGAAAACTTTAAACAATTGTGTTACAGACCAGACCGAAGAAAGTTTCCTTTCGTTTACTGACCGACACGTTAAAATGAATAATTCGTTTGTCAAAATACGTTTGAGTGATCTACTGTCAGTAAGAAGCTGATGTTGTAAATTAAGAAACAGTATTTAGAGCATGAGGCAATATCAAAACAGTGTCAAAAATTCATATTATTGGCCTACGGTAGTAGGAAAGTCATTATAACATTCCTAGCAATATTTGAAGTCTTCTTCTTTTAACACCTATTATAATTGCAGAAATTTTTTAGTCATTTGTAGAATATATATTATAAATATTAATTATTGAAATATTATCAATAGTCTTCAACGTAAATATGAAACAGAAAAGGCCAGAAACTAAAAAGAATAACGGTCGCGACCGAAGCTCGAACTCGGAAGTTCTACTCTATCTGGGAGTAACGTCTCTGCCAATTGAGCCACCGAGACCTTATTAGAAGCCGGCATTTTAATTTAATAGAGTAGAGGTTCCGAGTTCGAGTCTTTTAAGTTTTTGGCTTTTTCTGTTTCATATTTACGTTGAAGATTATTGATATTATTTCAATAATTAATATGAAAATAATAAGCATAAAGCTTTTATATGAATTCTAATTTAATACATTATATACTCTGAAGTTGCGCCCTATATATGTAAATAAACCAATCTTTATATTTACATATAAAATAACAAAATTAGTTTCTGAAATTAGCGATATTGTTCCCAAAGAGCTTATTGATATATATATTTGTGTGGCTGTATATCCTTCTGCCCAGAAAGTTAGTTAAATAATTATTTTTGGTATCGCAGATTTCTTTTATTAAAAATCATTTTTTATCACTAAATAATATTTTTATTAATTATTAATTAAAAATATTATTTAGTGATAAAAAAATGGTTTAAAACTTCAAAATAATTATTTCATCACAAAAAAACCTGAATATTATTCAATTGGAACAACATCGTCAATGATTGACGTTTGCTGAATCGACACTTATGCGTTCAATTTAAAACTCATAAAAAACCTGAATATGTTACTACATCTTTGTCCAAATGATTGATCTTTGTTGCGATTGCGCTATTGCCCAGAAAGAAAAAGTTTTAAGAAATTGAGTGTTTTTCGGTATTTTATTGGCGTGGTGAAAGCTGCCGTGAATTGAATCCGTAATATATTTCTGATCATATTTCAAAGATTAGTGGAAGGTCGCGTGAATTGAATCTATAATATCTTTCCGATCAAAGAACTAACTGATTTTTGTTATTTCAAAAAATATTATTACAAAAGCTCGAACTCGGATTTATATTCATTCGCATTTTTTTTAAAATATCAGTTGGTCGATAAATTTCCATCGAAGCTCCACCCGCTTTGGTCTCCTTGTGCCAAAAAAACTGATCTGTATAAAAATGTGATTACATTTACCGAGGAGATTTATGAAAAGCATTTTAAATCCTTTAATCCCTTCAAATTTTCGGATCCATTATAATGAAACTGCCGATGAAACCTTCGAGAAAAGCCTTTTATCGTAAAATCCACTGTCCGATTAACAACGGAAGTTTCCGCTACGCAGAGGTCCGCCGAAACGTTTCTAAAAGGGAGGAAAATTCTTCGAAAAGTCTGAAACGGAAAAATAAGAAACATACCTAGTAATAAGTACCATAATTTAGTTGGACCGAATATTTTTCCTTACTTCTAAGAAGCAGGTAATTTTTTATATTGATAAAACGATCACATTGTGTGCGAATTTCACACATGCGTTAAATTAAATTATGTATTTTTATATTCCATGAAGGTTTGATTTATTCATACACCATAATTATTATTTGTTTTTTTTAAATAGATCAATATGTTAGAAGGTTTCCATAGGAAATGTTTTTAACGACAAAAGAGACGACAACTTGTGCAATATTTGTCATTCGGCATTTTGTTTCTCTAAAAGCCAACCGGTAATGAACGTATCCTCACAAAAATCGAAACAACTTGAAAAAAATACCTTCGTGGTAAAACGTGGCGGGGACAAAAACAAAATTAATCAGAAGGTTTTTTTAGTACGTTTGCACCTTGTTTAAAATGCGAATATTTTCTCAGTATATTCCTGGTAAAACAACCAATAATGACTTGAACTGAATATCTAGGTTCTGCCCAACCATTTTCCTCCCCTTTAATATATTAAACATTCCTTTAATAGGATGGTATAGCTCCGCTGGTTCTGTTCAATCACTTAAAATTAAAATAAAGTTAGTTTTGTATTAATTTGAAGAAATATACACAGTACGATAATAATAATAAAACTTTTATACCAGAAGGTGTGGTGTAGTGTAGGATTATTGATATAAAATACATTCTATAACTGATAATAATGCAAAAAATATAGTTGTAATACACAATAATAAAAGAAAAACACAAATTCAAAAAGAAAATAAAAATAATAAATATAAAATTGTTAATGGAGGATATTAGGTCTCATATCCATGATTCCATCCAGGCAGCATTAAGATTGATGGGGCCAATATCTTACTCCAATGAGCTTTTATACTAGAATTTGAAATTTGACGGGATTCCATGATGACGTCATTTCCAGAGCTGTTGGTCCTTTCCCTCCTTCCTGCCACCATGGTTCTCATAAGGGCTGCAAATCCGGGAACTCGCCCCACGGTGAAAATACCGGAAACACTGCAGTGCCTGGGATGACTGAACATCATGCGGTAGGCATTTGTGTCGGACGTACATGGTCCACGATAAATGTGTAGCATTAAGATTATTTTATATTATTTAGAAATGTTAATTAATCATTTCAAATGTATATTTCTCCCGGCTTGATAAAGCCCGAATGACGCAAAGCAATCGCCTCTTCAGGGTAGGTCGGCCAGACTAAGGCAACAACAAGCGGGATGACGGGCGCGTAGCGCGGCCCGATGCCGGCCGGCCTATCGATCTTTGCGTGAGCGGTTCTGGGAGAAAATTAATCTGTCTAACCCTTTCACGGGGGCCAGGTTAATCACCCGGCCAAATAAAATATACCGGGGTGATAACTCGGCCCCCAGCTACACAACAACTGTTATATTATTATGTATGTAAAATATTAGGATAAGTTAGTTATTAAGCATCAAGCCCCAAAAAAACCGGGCATTATTTGTAATTTGAATATTTGTACTTCTTTTGTGAACTTAATAAAAATGATAGAGGGGCGGAATAAAGTTGAGGTGAAAGCTGGTGGAAAGGAGAAGGGGATAGGTTGCTAAAATCTATCCCACAAAATTGCCAGCGACCCGGAAAGAGAGAGAAAGGGGGAAACGAAATTCCCCCATACAAATCTCCCAAATCCGTGGTCGCGCTCTGGAGCGCAATATTAATTGCGCAAAAACCAGAGGAAGGCAGATCACAAGCATCCTCCGCCAGCATCACTTCATCTTGACTTACCTTCGCCCTGACATCGCCTTCAACTTGACTCCTGACTTTTCATTGACCATCGCCTGCCCCCCTGGACCGCCTGACTACACCTCTCTCTGGACCAGACCCGCAGCATCTTCACTTGGAAGCCGAGGCCCTACAAGCTGAACCCGTCGTCTCCCTTACAACGAGACCGACCCCTTGGAGCACCTCACAGATTGGGACCGCCCCCTATACAGTTTACTTGTGTGCCCTGTTACGTCGGGTACAGCATTGTTGTACTGAACCCGAAGCCTTTCCATGCTACTCTTCATGAAATTGGTTCAGAGCTCGCACGTTTATGGGGTAGTACAGAACGCCAGGAAGAGTGTACCCTGATAAAATTCACTGAATATAATATTATAATATACTTAACCAGAGAACAATAAAAAACTATGGTTTTTGGAAGATACGATAAGATATTCCACCACATATACAAAAACACCATTGTAGACTTATTCTACCCATTCTCCTGTCTCGCATTAAAGCTTCCTCAAATGCGAGGAAATTTCCACTGTGTCCTAAGCAATATAATTCGGCTAAAACTTTTGAAGTGAGGAGAAATGTTGTGACTTTTTCTCCTTTTAACGCTTAGCTCCGAGATACTCCACAATACAGTTTCAACAATTTAATTTCACACATATTCATTGTGACTTGTTAGTTTCGTTTGGTGAAACCGCCAACTTTTGGCGTTTGCTAAGTTGTTGCAAAGGGAAGATGGGGGATGGAAATAGCATATAATTCCTGGTATTGTGTTGTTTACGAAGATATTAAAGATCACAGAGGGTGGGTAACATTCTTTGCCATCTTGGTAACGGAAATAATCGATACAAAATAATCTATTATAAAATTTCATGATTTGTATAAAATGCTGATATTTTAAGAACAAAAAAAACTTGAAAAAGTGGAAAAACTTGAGTCCAGGAAATGCTCGTATGAACAGACAATCATGATCCCTTATCTATGTTCATGCAAACCGACTACATACCCTTCCTCGCTCTTCATAACAATATTACCCGTTTGTAAGCATGCATTACGCAGACTGTGTGCGTAGGTAAACGATATATCTAACGAATTTATTTTGTAAGTATACGCAAGTTCGACCAAGTATCGAAAAAATTCATAAAAAAATTATGTTTTATTACACTCATTATGGCAATCAGTCACACAGAGCCCGAAAAAGTGGCATTTGATTTCCGACCTCAAGCTCGCATTTTGCCGTAATGTTGATAATATGTTCCGACATGTTAATTGTGGAGCGTTTTTTCACGGTAAGTATGCGGACCATCGTTTGAAAGTACAAATCCCATAACTTCAGCTCGATCGGTCATCCAGTTCCCGAAAAAACGTGGTTTAATTTTGGACCCAAAGGATTGCATTTTGCTCGTAGACCTGTCCACACGAACCTATTTGATTGGCGCGTTTCAACTGTGCGACTCCGAGGTACTAGGTGCACAGGGTCGCATTTTAATGATTTTTTCACAAATTTAATTTTTGGATGATTTTGTAAGGAAACGTATAAAAACCATTATTTATAGTATAAATGACATTCATCTTGTCCAATCAGTGACACAGTGCACTAAAAAAAATATTATTTTATCAGTTTTCTTATTTAAATGCTATGTAAAGAAAAATAAATTTACAGCTTTGATGATTTTTCACAAATGTTACTTTTGGGCGATTTTTTTCATGGAAACGTATGCAAACCATCGTGTGAGCTACAAATCTGAAACTTTTTGCTCGATGAATTCGAAAGAGCCAACAAAAACGACCATAGATTTTTTTTTTTAACCCAAGGCTCTCCATATTGTCCAAAGGTTTGATGATTTATTTTACAAATGTTACTTTTGGCAGATTTTTCCACGTCAACGTGTGCAGACCGTTTAACGGTACAAATTATAAGAACTCAGTTCAATGCATAGTTCCAAATAAAACGAATTTTGATTTCCGATCCCACCGCCCGCATTTTGCCTATAGGTTTGAATATTTTTTCACAAATGTTACTTTTGGGTATTTTTTTTATGGAAACGTATGCAGACAAATCACTAAATTCTATAAATCTCATAAATTCAGCCCAAACGGTTACAAAGTATCCAAAAATTACGTTTAATTTTTAACCTTATCGTTCGATTTTTGATAATATATATATGTATGAATAAATGTTATTTTTGGAGACTTTTTCATAGAAACCTTTGCAGACCGTTATTTTGAGTACAAAATCAATAAATTCAGTCTAATCGGGTCTAGAGTGCCCCATAAAACGGCAATTTACTACCTCGGGGTCTAGACTCGCATTTCGCCAATATGTTTTATGATATTCTCACAGATGCTAATTTTGGTCGGGCGGGCTACAGGTGCAACCCCTTTTCCTGTGGGTTTATGTTTTGGTGTGTTGGGAAGATACAGTTTAGAGTTTGTGTCACCCGCTACAACAATCGAAGTGGTAGAAAATCAGAAACATGTTTGCCATCACAAATTTGTATATCTCCGGCCGAACTCTCACAATCTCAAATTAAACATATTACTTTGATCGCAATCTTCTAAATTTCTCCTATCCGTTTTTGCGTATGCGTTGGTATTCGCCTTTGGACTCAGCCAGTACAGTGGTCGGGCCGTGCAGCACGTTGGATGGCGCGGGAAGCGGGTTCATCGTAAATACGAGGTTCCCCCTGTTCCCTGCGTCGTTCATTCTAATTCTAATTCTTTAAAGAAAAACAAACATTTTCTTAGTCACGAATAACCTGACAAAATTTTAAAAACTCCTTCTAGCATCATAATTAGCGGAAGATGTTGCCTGTGCAATGATGGAGGACTTAGCTAACAAAGGAATTGAACCCACGATGCCCGGGTAGGAAACCGACGCGTTTGTTACTAACGGATCGAAATTATATTTGATCACTTCTAGGAGAAAGCATATCGGACTGGGCGGGCGTGTCCCGGGCACGGATAAACTAAAAAACGAAGAATGTCTCGGTTTAAGCATCCTCGTCTTCGATTTCTCCACGACCCGTCCGGTAAAACCATCATTTTTACTTTTGATCGAAAATTTCAAAATTTTTAAAATTTACTGGCAAAATGCGATCCTGAAGGTCGGAAAATAAAAACCATTTGATCAGGCCCTATGATAAGTTTTTATTATTTCTAATGGTGATGATTCAAGGACGATTCAATGAAAAAATCCACTTAAATTTACATTCGTGGGAAAATCATAAAATTTGCATACAAAATGCAAAATTTGGGCTCTGATTGTTTTCCCATTTTATCCAGCTCTATGTTCCGATTCGATTTAAATTGTATTTAAATTGATGGTCCGAAGATCAAAACCTAACCTTGTGCTGGGCGGGGATTTTTCTTTTTTCCGGCTCCATGTGACAGAATCGTCTCAAATTTAGTTTCTGTTTAAATACGGATTCGTAGAGAATTCACTAAAAATATCTTCGTTTTTAAAAAAAAAAAAAAAAATCATGTTTACCCCCAAAATGGGTGTCTTCGTCTAGCGTCAGTTCTCTTTTCTTCGGCTTTTTTCGGAATCCACTGATTCGGATATAAAAAAATTCATAGAAGGATGACGAAAATAAGCTACTGAACTCAACGCTTTCGTCGTGCGAGATTAATGTCAAGTCGTATGTTTAAAAGAACTTTGAAACTATTACAAAAATAATATCGAAACCACATTTCTGACTGGATACTGAGAAAATTATAAAAATACTTTTACTCCAATGATTACACCACCTAAGGGCGCACAAGGGTATTGACTTCAAGTCCAATTATTTTCTAAGGCTAGTTTCTTTGAGAAATTAGTTACAACATTTCCGCATGCAAAATAAATAAAAAAACGAATCTATTTTAGACCTAAACGGATATCCTTAATACTAAAATGTACGAAATTTTATAAAGAATACACTGATATTTTGTCAATCGATCATAGAATCTAAACATTGTTAAAATTTGTGTTTTATTTTAGATATTTGTGACAGCTGTGCATGAATTTCTAAAGCAGTAAATAATGAATTAGTTATTTTGAATGCCTTACTATCATTTAATCTCGAAAGTTTACCTCGGTAGCCGTGAAATTCGCAAAATTCTAGGTCAACCCAACTATGTTTGGTTCAAAGCGTCATTAGCATCATGATCTATAAAGTTTTGAAATTCTTTTCCATTTAACAGTCCAAAAGTAAGACGATACGCCTTTATATAAAAATAAATGTTAATTATTTTTCAATAAGTTGTTCGATATGAAAAAGATTGCCAGAAAAGGGTGAAAAAAAAGGGTGGGAAAATAAAGTTGATATACAAATAATTCTAAGTCGTTGTCTTGACAAATGATGATCGATCATTTTTTTTTTTTGACATCTTTTGTATGGGACATAATTAAATAATTTCCGCCATTATTAACGAACGATGTTTAACAAAAAATTCAATGACGAAATTCTAAATTAGAAATTATTTCCTGTCAAACAACAACACGATTAAAACGAAAGAAAACCAATTTTCCTCCTTTTATTTAGGTTTTCTGATAAATTTAATTTTTATTTTAAATATTCTTGCTCCGTCAATCTTATTACAATAATGACGTCCCTCGCACATGCCTCCAAGAAGTACCTACCCTTTCCATTAAAAAAAAAACAATTTGAAAATCATTTAACCAACAAAAATTTATGAAAATTTCGCAGTAAATGGAAAATAAACGTGTCAAAGGATCACCCTTAACTCAATACGAAGCAAAAGTAAAAATACACGAAATATTTGGGGTAGAATTTCTACTCAATATTTATATCATTTTATATTGCTTAAAGCGTTATACTACCCCTCTTCTCCAAAAATCAAGTAAAAAGTTAAAAAATCATTTCATCCCCAAGACACGAAAATTCCTATCTAAAAATGAAAACGATTTTTGCAATGTGTCTTCGTATTGGCGAGGATTTTCTAAATTTTCATCACCTTCGATCCGTCGCATCCCTTATCTAATTGAATCATGACGTCTAACTCATTTTGAATGTTGACGCCTTGTCAACTTATTTAGCAAGGGTAGCGTGACCCTTAGCCCCTTCGACATCTCCTAGGCATTCATCATGCCAGAAGGCTATAAAACCAACAAATTATTTCAAAGCATCATTTTTTTATATTTCATTTAAGTACATAGGTACCTACATGAAAGCAAATTTACTATTTATTCACTAGTGAGATCCACTTTTCCCTTCTTTTAGGATTTCGCGGAAATGTGATATTTATTTTTTTACGGTCAATGTGATCGTTTATACACATTATTAAAACACTATTATAATATACACGCAAGCGAAATACTCATGCACTTGCAATCAGGCGCGGCCGGTGCATCGAATGTTTGGTGGTTCATCAAGCGAAAAATCAAAAACATTTGTAACTTTAATGAAATTGTGGGTACCTCACCTATTTATAGAGAAGATCAATTTTTCGGTCCTTTCGACGACCAAAGACTTGGTTGGTTGATTATTTAAAAATGGTTTCAGCGGGTGGTTGGTTTTTATTCTTTGATTTTATTCTCATACTTCATACGATTCTATTTTTAAATATAGTTCAAATTAATTATTATATCAATTTCGAAATAAAAGTAACTTTGTTACAAAGTTACTTTATTTTTGTCTTACAACAAGAGTGAGTGCTTCATGTCAAAATTTAATTATTATATCACTCATTTCTAATAGATCGGGAATATTCAATTATATCCAACAATAGCGATTGCAAACAATTATTTGTACACTACGCGGAGCGGATGAAATAATATTATCTGAGCTTTGATGTCAGATATGAAGTTAGCACATGAGTGACAAGAACGCACTCAAACAAAAGGTCACCTTTTAACTGTGAAAAATAACTAATGATGACAATGACAAATAAGTTCCCTAAATCTCAAGCGCTCTACTATCACATGAGATATCTGCTGCCCCGTTGACTCATGGTTGCATTTTACAAGAGAAATGTTACTCTCTTTTTCAAACCTCTTATATCACGGAATTCCCATATTTTTTGGTACGATGCGTGGTATCCACGGTTTGACGGCAAAAATGCTCGGCTCTATACAGAATGATCTAACAGCAGAACAATCCAACCGGACGTTTCTCGAAATCGCACGGATTCGGTAGATTCAAGATTGGTTCATACGGCCGCTGTACACGGCTGCAGGGCGCGCATCCAGCGCACATGAATCAAGCCGGGCGGCTTTTATCTCTTACCGAATTCATATATATTTTGTAAGGATTGTGTCTAATTTTATAAATAAAAATGGTTTTTTTAGGAATACGATGAAGTGTGAAATGCTAATTAATTTTGGCGATTCAGTGCACGAGTAAACCTTAGGACGACCCGCGCCTGCGCGCAATCCGAGGTAGCTGATTAATTAAATAGAGGACCTATAGTAGTTCCTTTTATTGGTGATTTAAATTAAAAAAAATTGTTTAGGTTCGGATCCCAAACCAAAAAAGAGACATACTGTAACAACATGAAATTTGAATTTATTATTGACACATTGGTAATAATTTAATTGTGTTTAATATTTCTATATCCATCGCAAAAAAGTGATTTTGAATGCCCATTTATAACCATACAGATGGTGCATTCTTGCATGAAACATTAGTAAGTACACCGCTTCGCATTAAATACAAATAAATACATGTTACTAATTTAATTAGCTTTGATGGTAATATAAGACGCTTTTTGATCAGTCTGTGTTTTATGCACTCTCTCTCTCCCTTTAACTATTGTTTTATTTTTTCATTAGTATAATTGTCACCAAAGGAATAGGCTAGTTATGTTTTAACATGGATACATATTAAAAAGCAAAGGATAAATAAATTAAAAACAAATTAGTATTCGCACCTGTTTCTAAAAACTGGACCAGATTTTAAAGCTTTACTAAATGTAACAATTTGAAACAATAGCAACTTTTGTTGTGGAACTAATTTTATCTCTTTAACTAGCACGTCGGATAATTTGGAACACTTGCACGATTGACTATATTACCGAAATTTGGTATTTGTTTCAATGCGAATATTCGCACTCGAAATATCTATTGAATATTAATGTCGTTTACGTATTATGAAAACTTGAAGGGATAATTATGTAGATAGAACCAAGGCTTTTGAATACTGTTCATCACTATCAATATTATCAACAATCAAATACCCACATGCAAATAATTTTAATAAATAACCGTTTTTGTTGTATATTTAAACAAAAATTATAAATATTTTAAATTGAATAACATTGATACATAAACCACTGTCATTTTGATAACATTGTTTTATTTAAATTAACAAATACACCGGTTCGGTGCAATATCATCATTAACTAATTATTTCATGCCTCTGGAACGAATTGCCCTCCAATATTCAGATGTGCCCTCTGAAATACCAATACAAAGGCTAAAAAGTTATTATCTACTCTTACCCAGGGCCGATCCTGTACAGGCGCAATTGGAGCAGACCCAAAGGATCGCATTTGGCCCGCAAAGTGGTATTTTTATTTTTGAAATTTTCCTTTAGAGGAATTTTTCATTTAATCGTCATTACTCCATCATTCTTAACAGAATTCCAAAAGGCTCACTTCATTCGATTCCACAGATTTTGGAAAACGGTATATAATTTCCGACCCCAAGGTTCGCATTTCGCCCGCAAAGTGGTATTTTTTTTTGAAATTTTCCTTTAGAGGAATTTTTCATTTAATCGTCATTACTCCATCATTCTCAACAGAATTCCAAAGGCTCACTTCATTCGATTCCACAGATTTTGGAAAACGGTATATAATTTCCGACCCCAAGGTTCGCATTTTGCCCTGCAAAGTGGTATTTTTTTGACAAATGTTACTTTCGCAATTTTTTTTCATTCAACTGTCTTAAATTCATCATTTTTGACAGAATTTCAAAGATTCATTTTATTTGGTCGCATACAGCCTAAGAAAACGGCAACTTATTTCCAACTCCAAGCGATTGCATTTTGTCAATTAATATGATGATACGATGAAGCGCCCTTGAGGTGATTTTCCCACAAAAACGGCGCTATAAAAGTAATCCGTTTATTATTATGATAAAGAGAATGAGAAACCGACAGCTTATTTCTGACCCGAGGGCTCGCATTTTGCCCGTAAAGTGGTTTCATAAAACCTGAGAAAACGATATCTAATTTCCGACCCCAAAGGCTCGCATTTTGCCCGCAAAAGTTAATTTGTTTTTTTTTTTCATGTAATCGTTTTGAGTTCATCATTTATGAAAGAATCCAAAAGGTTTACTTTATTCGGTCCCATAGAGCCTGAGAAATCGGCATCTAATTTTCAACCAAAAGGCTCGCATTTTGCTGGGAAAGCGGTATTCTTTTTAACGACTGTTACTTTTCCAAATTTTTTCACTCAATCGTCTTTATTCCATCGTTTTCAATCGAATTACAAAAGTTTCACTTCATTCCGTGTTACAGAGCCTGAGAAAACGGCATCTTATTTCCGACCCCAAGGCTCGCATTTGGCCCGGAAAGTGGTATTTTTTTGAAAAAATTTTACCATTGGAGGAATTTTTCATTTAATCGTCACTAGTCCATCATTCTTAACAGGATTTCAATGTTCACTTCATTCGGTCTAATAGAGATTGAGAAAACGGCATCTTATTTCCGACCCCAAGGCTCGCATTTGGCCTGGAAAGTGGCATTTTTTCAACAAATGTTACATTTTAATAATTTATTCGTTTGATCGCGTTTAGTTAATAATTTTTAATTGAATTGCAAAGGTTTACTTCATACAGTTGCATAGAGCCTGAGAAAACAGCATCTTATTTTCGACTCCAAGGCTCGCATTTCCCCCCAAAGTTGTATTTTTTAAACAAATGTTGCTCTTGGAGGATTTTTTCAATTGATCGTTTTTAGTTGATCAATCTTAACAGAATTCAAAAGGTTCACTTTTTAAAAAAAATTTTTTTTAATAAATACCGCACAAGAGTCTCAACTGTTCCCAACCGTCTAGAGCCAGTGTTATTTCGGCATCCCCAAATTGGGTATGTTGTGAGGCTGAAGGTGGGGAGGGGAAGGAGATCGGGAAGAGTAATTTTTTAGTACCTGGCTATTCAGATCTGGTCACCAAACAGGGCTCAAGCCATTTCAAGCAACGTTTCGATTCTGAATGGTGGTCTTTCACCAGGGCGATACTTTCGACTACCACTCTGGAATTTGCCCAAATATACTTGTTATTATTTTTATATGAATTAAAATGTGTTGTATGACACATATTAATTAAATAAAAGTTATTGGCGCACGCCGGGTTTGAACCCGCGACCTTTGGGTTCGTAGTCGAGCGTCTTACCACTCGACCATAGAGGCCGTCAATTCTTAAGGCTCATTGAACCTTAAGAATTCTTACGTTTTAGTGTTTGGGTTTTGACAGGGGGGTTTAGGGCCGTCAACAAATAGGCACCATAGTATGACTCAGAGCCGGGCCTGGTCCTACCCCAGCTAAGTATTTCATTAACACCTTTATTTCTCCTTCTCCATCCCTTCTCCGACCTTTCTTGATTTACGACTTTCACCTGTTCATCATTAATATTATTATTAAAAAAGAAGTGTAATTTACACTTGTTCGCGGAGAGTTCCACGCCGATTTTTAATCCCACTAAAAATCTGGGTTAATTTCATAAAATTTTATTTTATTATTTTCTAATTCTTATTTCTTAAGACAAACATTTCAGGATTACGAATAACCTTACAATGTTTGAAAAAATTCTATTGTCATCATAAAAACTGGAAGATTTTGTTTGTGCAATGATGGAGGAATTAGCCAGGGTATTATTTATTAATTTATAAATTAACGAACATAAAGTCCAATTACAAAAAATACATTTAAAACACGAAATCTGAAAAAAGAGCAACAGAGAAAGAAAAGCACATACATAATAATAAATTAAGCGATGACAAAAATGGGACAAAATAAACATAAGAGAGAACATTCAAGCCATGGTCTAGTCAAAGTTTTGGTAGAGTCGTAAAGAATGACAAAATCATTTAGGCTGCTACCAAAAATTTCAAGACCATAGCTTGAGTTCACAAGTCTTGACATTCTGGACATTGGAGAATTATCACCAATAAGTATTATAGTGATGATTGAGGAACAGCAATTCATTGTTTCTGAGTCTACGGCAAGGATTTTTGAACTGGATAAGTTGCAACAGAGAAGGTGAGTCAATAAAACAATTAATAATTTTGTAAATGAAAATTAAATCAAAGTCTTTCCTGCGCTTTTCTAATGAAAACCTTTTTTAAATAATTATTAAATTTAATCATATGAATAATCGCCTCTTTCTCGCTCTAATCTCCATGCAATACCGCGTAAGAAGCGATTTTGTACGGATTCAATATGATGAATATGAACGGTATAGAAAGGGGAACAAATTATACTAGCATATTCTATTATAGTATTGTAGGAATTGAACTCCCACGACACTCGGGAATCCGACGCGTTTGTCCTCTCAGCTACCGACCAGTCAAACTTGCCACCTGGCAACAACTCATCCTTTGCACAACTATGAAATAAAATGTACATTAAGTGTTTAACAAACAAAAACAATGAATTTACCTTCAGTGGGAATTTTTCGCAATATTCAAATAAATAGATAGACATCAATTTAAAATCAAAATGAAATTTTATTTACGTGGGTAAACCATAGACATAAAATACAAGACACGTCATATTCATACAAATCTTACGAAAAATGTAGCACCACTAAATGTTTCACTCGCGTATGAAAAGAATAGTGATTCAAAGAATATGCGTGTGCGGAAGAGATAACTATATGAAGCGTGTTTCGAAGGTTTGTCTCGTTGACTTTGTTTAGCGCAACCAGGTGCGTTGTCTCAGTAACGTATCTACATTATTGTAACAATCGGATGACTTTACATTAATACACTTATAAGATTTGTAAGCTTATGAAGATAATTAAAGTATAATTGGTACTGTACCAGTAGGTAGGTACAATATTGATTAATGGAGCAAAGTATTTAGACTTAATTTGTGCTTGTCATTTGTTGTAACAATGTATTCATGAATCATGTTGTTGTTGCAATTAAAGTTCTCCCCAGAAGCTATTGCAAACAAGAATTGTCAACTTTTATTATAATAACACGTGTATCACGTATCATATTATCATACTGTGAACGAGAAGTCAGACGCCATCCCCGGGGAACTGCTGATGTGTTTGCTGTTTCTGTCCTAATCGCTGTGAATCGGACTGTGTTTGGGGGATTGAAATTACAGTTGAATTTCTCGAAATATGATTACAAATTCTGAATAGAAATACAAACGAAATAAAAATATAGATACAGCGTTGAATTTAAAGTAATCCGTGTTCAATACGTAAATGATACGTGGAAATATGGAAAAGGAACGATGGCGTGAGTGCGAAACAGGTTCTTTTAACCACATAGTTATGATTTGACTTTCAAGTTACATTTGTTGATTTAACTTGAGAAGAAGCAGAATACGAGTATGTCACTTTTAAATTAAATAATATGTTGTATAAAATAATCATTTCAGATTTCATACAACTCTGCATTTATGTATATGCATAAAATAGGAGTGTACCTACATCAAGGCAATAATTTATAATAATAATAATAAAGCTTTATTCCAGAAGTTGTGCAGGAGTGGTGCAATGCAATACATTCCATAATTGATAATAATACTTTTAAAAAGTTGTATCGCACATTTACACAATAATAAAGAAAAAAAGATAAATTCATAGGAAAAAAAATTATGTAAAAATTGTTAATGTAGGAAATTAGGTCTCATGTCTACAGAATACGATCAAGAGGAAGTCCACCCAGGCAGCGTTAAGATTGATGGGGCCAATATCTTACTCCAATAAGCTTCTATGCTAGAATCCGAGATCTGACGGATCTTATAAATAGTAAAACATAACAATATGGGTATACAATACCTAATAAGGTAGGTATTTATAGTAACACACTTGTTTATTAATCATAAATTCATATTTGAAGTTCATATAATTCTATCACAAATTATCAATTTTAAAATTAGAAATAACAGTATTTATAGTAAATAATACATCATGCCACGGGGAGCGGAGTCTTCATCTCATTGATTTCTCAACTAGTGACCATTTGATGAAGAACCTCAACATATAGATATATATATAAATACACTTTGGTCAAAAATGAGTTAAATATGCAGTTTTGATCAGTTTTTTTCCTGTATCGACTGCTCTGACTCTTGTTTGATTCTGAAGACCTTTGTGGACCTTCAGCCATTTAAAATATTTTAATCATTTAGGAGAAGGCTTGACTCAAGCGACACAAATTTGAGACTTTTTTTAGCTTTCTGTCGCTTAAGAGCATTGAGTAAACTTTTTTTCGAAATCAAAAAAAAAGGTACTGAAGATTTATGAATTTAATTTTAAAATAAAACGAACTTTAGTGCTCTGGTGTAAACTTCCCTATGTGGCGCTTCAGCCCTTTTGCCTTTCCGAGAACGATATATTATATATCGGCAATTCAAAGCCTTCCCTTTTCAGTGTCAAGATTTTGTTTTTATATCTTGGTTTCTTTGCCACACAGAATAATATAGATAATATAATTAATACCTTTTTTATGTGAATTCTCCAATTGCTCCAAACTGTCTAGAGCCAGTGCGACTATGGTATGTTGTAAGGTATACCTATTACATTCCTTAAATTAAGCTTCTGGCCATGGCTCTAGACGAGTTTATTCATCTTAAAGAGGTTTCTATTAGCCACCCCAATGTGAACCCTTACTTTTGATAAATAAATAATTAGATACATTACATGTACATACATTCTGTAGCCTTAGAAACTTAGTATGAAACCTCCTAGACTTGTGTAGACTAGTTGTCCTTTAATTTCATACAACTTGTTAGAATGCCTCGTTAGCAAGTCGAGCACGTTTGACGAGTCAAAACTTCCCTTTTTAAACACGTTACTATTATCTCAATGAGGAGAAGTTTCAAACTTAATTTATCATCGCTTCAAATTCACAAAGTTGCTTAAATTCGGCTTCTTCTCTTGGCGCCTTAAATCTTACACAAAGCATAATTTAAATATTTGCTGTTGGCGAAAGGAGACTAAAAATTTCCAGAGCCCCAATGAGAGTTATAAAATAATTAAGGTTCTAAATTACACCCCAAATTAGTTCCGTAAATTATGATGTTTCTTATCAGGGTTTTCTAAAGATGATTACTTTCCCTAATGACTTGTTTCATCTGGTGGAATTTACAAGGCAGAAATACCATGCAAAAAGATGTATACCGTTGTACGACTACAATACAATTCAATTTAAATAAGTAATATATATTACAAAATTTTTTTAAAGGAAGTTAAAACCATCAATTAAATTGTTACGAATATCTATATCTATATCACTAGCTATATTGTAAAAGAAGCTGGAAAAGAAAGGGGAAAAGGAAGCAAAAACTTTATTTTTATTACGTATAAATATTCATTCCACTTGTATAACATATAATGTTATGCTCGTTATTTTTTGCCGTTGGATAAGGGGGGAAGTTGAATTAAAGCCGTCTTACGTTATAATTACCTGCTGCGGCTAGAAATACAAGGCGTGCAAATAAAAGACAAGTTAAATGGAAGAACCGTTCCATATTTTATGATATGGACTTTAAAAAACTCAATAAGGCCAAAATAACCACTGCGTTTAAATTTTGACTAATTTTTAATCATGTATTGTAAAACAAAATAATCACCGGTCATCATGCTCTCCATAAAAATGGTCATGGCACTACCTATACTAAATAATTTAGAAGCACTAGAAATTAAGAAAGCCATTCATATAAATAGTCATATTCTTAATAATCAGTTAAATTTGTCCAGTAGTCCAACATTAGGTATATTTCCCGTAAACTCAATTACATTTTATTTAATTTAATTACGAAACGTTGGTTGAAATGGCTTAAGTCGTGTTTGGTGACCAGATCTAAATAGTCAGATACATCCCAACCTTCCTCTTACTCATATTTTTTCTCTTCTCCACCTCCTTCCCTCCCATGCCATAGTCTCACTGGCTCTAGACGGTTAAGAGCAGTTGGGACTCTCTCTCTTTCTCGCGGTATTAACTATGGAAAAAAGTGTTAAAAAAAACATAAACACCAAAAAATTGATCTTATAATATTACAATTCAGGTATATTTCCTATAAACTCAAAAAAATTCCAATTATTCTTTTATCTCCTTCTCAGTTGACGTTTTGCCTCTTTCATTTCATAATATCCTTCTCTTTCTCTCTGTTCCTTTGTTATAACTTAAATGTTATTCTATTTTTTTATTTTTTTTTATTATCAAACATAATACATAGTAGTGTTATACAAGTGCTATATCAATATATATAAATATATATTTAAATCTAAATATTGTTATTCTATTGTTTTCTCATTGTTCTGTTATTTTATTTTATATTTTGTTCTCATTCTTTATGTATATATAACCGTACACTTTGTATTTTTTGTTTAGTTTAAGTTTGTACCCCCCAACGGTGCTTGGGCCAAGCAAAACTAGTTGGTCATAAAAAAAATCAAAAAAATACGTGGTCTAATACAAAGTTATTATTTCATTTTCATCAAAATAATTACATTTGTATGTTGTTTTTACACCGTATTTTGCATTATTAATAGCTTCCGCCGAGTTTTCTTTTCGCAGCTGGGAGTTAGTAAAATCGGTCTCAGGTCTCTAAATCCATAGCTTGTCGCTATCTTTACGAAGTATCTTTTACAATGTGCTACAGATCCACGGGTGAGATCTCCTGACCCCTATAGCCGAGCGCAACCGACCTCAAGTACCTGCTTCGGAGCATCAATGGGTGGCGCGGAGGGGGGGCAAGGAGGGGTAGCGTCGAGGTGGCATCACGTGACATGGTCGATTTCCTTTCTTTCGTGACGAGTCTCTATACACCCAAGAGCAGCATGCGAAAATGCAGACCGAGTAATAACATTAAACGATAGACGTGTTGGGATATACAATTTAAGTATAATGAATATATGTTATGCAACATACTTACTATTCCACTCTTCCAGATTCTTCTATTTTTTTGTATTTTTTGTTTATTTATATATTAGTTACTTTGTACATTCAAGTTTACAAGTAGCTATTTATTCCATTTTATTTTCGACTTTATGATTTTTTAACTTATGTACTACTTATAATTTTGATTTACATATATGAATTTCAAATAATTTTTACAGGCTATTTTGAATTTATAGTAAGCTATTTTGTGTGTTGGCTTTATTCTTTTCTGGTAGTCTTTGCATGCCCTTGTATTATAGTTGACTAATCCGCAGCCAAGATTCGAGAACAACACCATAAACAGCATTAATTTAAATGTAAAACATGAACCAAATATAAAAATCGACTTATTTTTTATTTTTTTTTAAAGTAAGACAAACATTCCCGGGTTACGAATAACCTGACAATGTTTGAAAAATTCCTACTGCCATCATAAAAAGCGGAAGATGTTGTTTTTGTGCAATGATGGAGGACTTAGCCAGCAGAGGAATTGAATGCACGACGCCCGGGTGGGGAATCCGACGCGTTCTCCACTCAGCTACAGACCGGTCAAGACAATTCAACAAACGAATCGTAAAAAAAGTTTAATACGTAAATATTCTTGATTATTAATTTAAACTTGTTTTTTCAACATATATTTTTATTTCACAATATTATGAAAATAGTTAAATCTTTATTAGTTCATACACTAGTGGAATAGTTTAAAATATATTTTTCTAACTGTACTTTACCTAAACTAACGATATCCTAATGTACTTAGTACCTATACAAATTGTGGAATATCTAATTTAGAAACTCACCAGGATTTTAAAGATTGACAAATAAATAAGTTTATAATCCATATTTATTTGTTTAGTTCAGATCACTTTGTAGTACGTTTTTCACAATTCTCTATAACAAAGGGTTTTTGGATGATATTTATCTTTTACACAGGACTGATTTTTTTCCAACTTTATTATTGTTGCAAAGTCTTTTTAGGAAGGCGATTACTTATTTCAGTGGTTTTCATTTTCCAAAACGGTAGAACGAATATTTTTAAAATACTGCTGAAAGCTTTTTACCGGAAAAGGGTCATAGCTCGCCCCTGCCGCATTCTCCCTTTCAAATTCCTCTTCAATTTGTCGCCGAGAGCTTATCCGTGGGTTAAATTCACACACACCCTCCGCACTGTTTTACTATTATTTCGTTAGGCGCCCACCGTCAACCGCCAACTGCTGTTTGTAAAGCAGACCTTCTCATAAATAATGAAAGTGTTTTTTGCGCGATACGTTTCGCCTCTTCCCGCCCTATATTTTAATTCTTTCTTTGTTCAGTATTTTCTTTGGAGAAATGTATTTACCCATCCTTGGCTCTTTCGGAATTTTTTTTTAACCTAGCGAGGGGTGTGTATTTTGGGTTCAACATATAAAAAATTGGAAAAAACCATTAACCAGGTGGTTTTGACTGTTGAAATTTTGCTACAAGCGATATTGTTAGTTGTATTTTTATTTCGTAAATTTCATAATCCAAAGCGATTTTATGGAATGTAACCTGCTTTATTCATTTATCATTTTATTTATTTATTTATATGCCAACAGACCATTATCCAATTACAAAAATATACAAAACACAAAATGGGAAAAAAGAGTAACAAAGCAAGAACAGCACATACATTATGAAGCAATGACAAAAATATACATTTGAAAAACATTCAAGTTAAAGTCTGAGCAAGGTTTTGGTAGAGTCGTAAAGAATGACAAAAATCAATTGGACTAGTACCAAAAATTTCAAGACCATGGCTTGAGTTAACAAGTCTCGACATTCTGGACAGTGGAGAATGATACCCATAATTAGTAGAGTGATGATTGAGGAACATCAATTCATTGTTTCTGAGTCTACGGCAAGGTATGTTGAACTGGATGAGTTGCGACAAAGAAGATGAGTCAATAATACAGTTAATAATTTTGGAAATTCGAATTAAATCAAAGTATTTTAGTTTTCTACAACAACCTTTTTCTGTGAACATGCCAAATTGACACTCAAGTTTAGAATGTTCGCTGCGTGTTCATTGCTTAACTAATTATTTCTCATGTTTTCTTAGCAGAAGACTAAGACTTATTTCCATGATACCACACTATAGTGCCAGTGCACAAAGCCATAAGAATGATGGTATCCCGAATCAGGAAATATTGTAAAGCAAACGGAAATAGTGAAAAAAGGGAAGATTTCGAAGTATTGACAGCTAAGCATCACTAAGCAGAGATAGCGAATAAATATAGATAGTTTCTCAATTGTCTTAAAATGACCCTTAAATTAGGTTTAACTTTTGAACAATGTACAAATTTAACTACTAATTCAAATATATTCCTTATTATTTCCCGGAAATTTTCTATAGTTCCATGAAATGCCATGACCTTAATCTTGTCTCCCTGTTGAGTTTTCTCTTGCACGGCCTCTGTTATGTGGACCTAAATGAGCTCTGGCATTTTATTCCTATTTCTTTTCTTGGCGCATTTTATAACAGGATCTCTGAAATTTATTATTAATTTTCGCTCTAAATATCAGAGTACCTTCTTTAAAAAAGTAATTTGGAAAGAGTAAAAAAGCAAATTTTCCGAAGTGCTGTGTCTCGGAAGAGCGGAACTTAATATTCTAAATAATAGAAATACACAATTTCATCATTCATTTGTACTGTGAATAATATTTATTTAATGCTGGAAATGTTTAATCTTTGCTACTCTGTCATAGACACGTGTTTGGTGTTCAAGATGCCAGAAAAATTCTACCGAACATAACTCTGCAAAGCTGGAGGAAATAATGCAAATGCTGAACTTGCATTGAACTAAGTAAATAAATTATTTATAGTTTTTGTGTTTAATTTGTAGAACTCCATTTTAATTTTTTATATAATTCAATTGAATTAAATTTAATATTATTATTATTGAGTTCTGCTATTTTAAGTTTTTTTATTTTTGTTTTTGGTGACAGCTGTTAAAAGGCCTGTTGTTTTAAGGCCATTGTCAAACTATCACTAAAAACAAAAATAAAAAAAAACTTAAAATAGCAGAACTCAATAATAATAATAAATTAAATTTAATTCAATTGAATTATGTAAAAAAAAAAAAGAGTTAATAAATTATCTTAATAATGTGACATCTAGTGATTCCTTTTGAAAGCATTGAAACTCCGACACGGCTAGAAAGCTGAAATAAAAGTTATTCGTTTTATTTTACATTTATACAGCACAAATATGTATCATCGACATAAAAGTAAGTAATAAAGAAGTGCAATATAACTGGACAGTGGGAAATTTGTACACAATGATAAAAAGGAATTTTTAAAAATCCAAGAGGTACTACTGAGTAGGATAAAAGAAAAAAATATATCACGGCTTACTACCGGTAAAATAGTATATAGTTTATGACGATGTTGAACAGATTCTTCACTTAATTTTTTTTGGTGAATAACTATATTTTTGAGATCTTTTAAAATAGATAAATACATATTGCTATGACATGTTAGGGCGTAAACAAAGACAGAGTGAGATTGCGTGCAAATTCTTATTTTATATGTATATGACTTACGTTTTATTCTTGCCGGTAAAACTGCCAAGTATTAACGCTCCTTAAAATATTTGTGACCCCAATCAATATAAACGCTAAGATTACTTATATTTTATTGATTAGCCTATGATAGAGCTAGGCAATCAAAATAGTCTGTCAATGTTTTGCCTACAACGTATCCTAAGATACTTTTGAAGTAACGCTCGATAAAATGAGACTTCCAACCTGGTGAAGCTTACTGTTACTGGTGAAAGAGAAGACAAAAGAAACAGAGGAAGCTCACCGATGTGTTGGACCGATCAAGTATCAGAGGTGTCCCCGAACATCGATGTCGCAGCTTTCCACGCAGTGCAAGACCGTGAAGAGTGGGAGGTCATCTCACTAGGGCAATTGGAGTGGGGGTCACAAATGAGAAGACGGCCTACGTGGCGGAGTGGTAAGACACTTGACTACGTATCCAGAGGTCGCGGGTCCGAACCCGGCGTGCGCAAATATGTTTTTGGTTTGATTAATATGTGTCATAACATATTAATTTATATAAAATAATATATTGTATGTTCGAGGCACGTTCCAGAGTGGTGGATACTGTAATAATATCGCCCTGGTGAAAGACCACCATATAGAATTGAAACGTTTCTCGAAATGGCTTTAGCCGTGTTTAGTGACCAGATCTTAATAGCCAGGTACTTTTTAATCTTCCTCTTCCCCGTCTGTTTCCTCTACCCACTACCTTCAGCCTCACAAAATATCCCAATTAGAGATGCCATAGCCTCACTGGCGCTAGATGGTTGGGAGCAGGTGGGACTCTTGTGCGGTGTTAACTATAAAAAAAGATAACCATATAAATTAATAACATATTTTCTATTGATAAATTAACATATTATCCATTTTGATAAATCTTCAAGGAAAGACAAAAAATATTGATTAAATAATCACAATTATTTTAAAAAAAATCGGGATTCGTGTTACCTGGTAACATTGGAAAAAATCTACTTTTTTAAAACGTATTGAATAAAACACGTTTTACCGCATGTGCGATTATTTAAACCAATGCAAAAGCCGCTTAACGCCCAGTTAAACATGATGCGATACGGATAAAATAGTGTCGTGCCTGTAACAGCCAATCTAGATGACGATACCTACGTTTAGTTGGCCAAATGGTCAGTAATGGCCGCGTTCGGCGGTTGTGACGTCACACGAGCGTGAAACACGAACATTTTTATAAAAATTGTTTTTATTTAGTAGCCTTAATTACTTATACAAATTTGTACCCATATTTATTGATATTAGCCCCGTTCCCATATTTATTCTTGTACACTCCAGTAAATGGTAGTAATTTTTTCAATGAAAATATTGTGGCCTTGAATATTTTATATGTTTAATGAATATAACATTTCTGGTAGGTCCTTAATCAACTTTAAAAATAATGGAGGTATAGTAAAACAACTCGTACCAGATGCTTTTCGGGCTGTCCTGGTACTGCAGTGCCTCAGAAATGTTCGCAGAAGGGCGAGTTCCCTGGTTCAGAGTCTTATTTAGAAGACGTATCGCCAACTAGAGAGCAAGAATAGGCACGAGCGAAAACACTCTTGTGATGGCAGCACTGGACTTCTTGCAGGGCCCCGTTTACAAACAATGGAGACGATTCATTATGTCTTGGAACGAAGCTTATTTTTTATAATTATTATTCAATACTATATATTATCATGTTGCTTTATTTATAATATTTGTACTTTTTGTTTCTACGTTATATGGAACTTTTGGGATTGCATCACCCTCCCTGAGATCTCTAATAAATAATTAAATGTACATATTACAGAAAGACATTGCGCTGCATACCTTCGAAATATACGTGACTGGTATGAGTGTAATTCTGCGATATGAGATGCGAATATGAGAGAGCACCAGAAGAACAAGAAGGTTGATACTTATTATAAATATATAAGTTATGAAAACTTTTTTTATCACTAGCTTTCAACTAAAATTTCACTTAATCCTATAGCGTGCGGTCTTCCACATTTAACCGCACTGAAAATTACGGCGCACTAAGACTACTCTTGCTTTGATTGGTAAATCCTAGTTAACCTTCATTTACTCGTTAGTGCTTTAGCGTGCGGTCAACCACATTTTCCGTAGTCGACTTAGACCTCACCTGAACCGTTTGTCATGCCGAGGAGATTCGTTTACGGCATTTTAAAGCAGTATTACTATACGTAGAATTTTAAGAATTTAAATGTTCAAAAATGACTACTAGTTTCGTTGCAACCGCGAGATCTTCGAGGCAAGATAACTGAATTATAAAATAAATAAATAAAATTAACAACACCTTATGCTTTTAACAGCATACACATATACATACAACAAACACATTCCTGCGAATATCTTACTAGTGAAATAACCGTTTGTATTTGAATTATTAATTAGAGATGTCTTCGGCATTGATACGGTAAAAGTCAAAGTCTAACTCCTATCAAAATCACATATTGATCACAGTCGTAACAAAGGGTTTTACGGCTATCGTGAAGAACGTAGGTTGATAAACAGTTACAAATAAATTTCATTTGATCAGAGTGTGTATAAAAAGGTAGCTTTCCTCCACACTAACGACCAAACTATTTCGAAAGTTTTGTGGAATCTAAGATTAATTTGAAGATCTAAGCTATAAATCGCAAAACAATCAAAATTGTATCTCTGCTACCTTTATAAATTTATGTTCGCCTAATACCTTATTGTAATGAATATCTTAACCGAATGAAATTTGTAAATTAAAATGCTAATCATAAGGTATTTTATTTGATATAAATTGGAACATAAACATCCATTGAAAAATATACTAACGTAAGGGTAATGTAGCAACATTTTTAAAATTAATTTCGTAGATCTTTGATTAATTCTTAGACTGCGCAATAATTTTGTGAGAATTTTTTCGCTTGTGTAAAAGGGAGCCTTTAAAAAGTTAACACACCCGGAAAAAAGTTGTGTATTAATCCATTAATGTATTAACCTACTATTAAACATCGCATTAATTGTACGATTAACTGATAGCTTCCCAAGAGACACTTCAGAGGTCGGCGAATCAAGTTCCGTGGTGAGAAAACCTTGGAAACTTTATATTGGAAATGTTCCTACAGATGGTCCCGATCAATAAAACGTTTCACATCGCACATAAAATATGTAAAATACTAAGTCAGTTCAGTAAAAGCTTAAATAGAATAATGTATCATATTATATTGTCATGTCATTACATAAATAAACCATGTTACGTCCATTGCCCAACTACACACGAATAATTTGAGGGCACATCACAATAACTGGGCATAATTTTTTTATTTCGAAGTCACATCAAAATAATTTTTTTACCACTTTGACGAGCTTGTCACGCATCATTCAATGGAATTTAATCAAATTCTGAGCCTGATTTAAATATCTCTCGGATTAACCTTGAACTCTGGTTTAAGCGATGGATATAGCGTGCTTTAACGAGCGCCAAGAACATAGACCATTAAATAACGTTTTTACAGAATCTACTTGTTTCGTTTTATTTTGTTAAATTAATTCACCCAACTTTATAGTATAAATAAAAAATATTATATTCGTTTTGAATATCTTGTTCAAAAAATCAATTAAATTTTTGTACTGTTTATAGATTTGGCAAGTGCATTGAAAGTATTTTTAGGGTTGAAATACAAAAAATGACCACTGAAAGGAATGAAAATATTTCATTTCATGAAGTTTATTCGCCGTAGCACACTTTTAAAATCTGCTGTGAATTATTAATAAACAAAGATAAAAACACCTTTGATTAGGTACTTACTTTAAGATGTTTAGATATTAATTTATTCTCATTTCTTTTCAACAAGAATGATAATTTAGTTTATATATATATTCAAACAAAATGATAATTTAGTTTATATTCATTTACCGACATATTCCTTAGCCCGTATCAAAATATGGCTCAAACAGGTTAGAGTTATGAAATGTCTGTAAAGAGTTTGAGCTCATTGGCACCTGCAATTGATTTTTTTTATAATCTTACTATGGACAACTACTCTAACCACTGAGCTCCTCTGAGAATCTCGATAAATCCTTTGTTGTTTCAATCTACCCAAGAATATTACGTCATTATTTCCGTCGTTTCAAATTGTCTGCCAGAGGCCCCCGCTTTTATTCATGGCAAGCGAGTTTGGTTTAATCACTAAATTGCAGATAAGACCATGTAGTCGGTAGTCATCATCGTCTTTTTTTGCACTGCATTATACTACAGTTAACTGAAGAAAAATAAATAAGCCGTTTAACTTCTTGAATCGGGCCATGTAAAAAGTCAGAATAATAGAATGTTAATGAACCAAAGAGTGTGTGCTAAGACAGAGTTGTATAGCGGTCAGTCCTCTCTGCCTACCCCTGCGTATTGTTTAGTTAGTTAGTTACAGTATAGAACGACTAGTTGTTACCCATTAAAAATCACGGGATATAACTTAACTTGCCAAGAAAAAATATTAGTTGCTTTAATTCACCCATATCAAATATAGAATAATTTCTGTTAAAATATATTAAAGGTAGGAACTTAATTGGGTAGGTAGTAATTTGAAACTATTATTTTTCATATTTGATCATTCCAATTAACATCATTTTAAATTTGAAAAGTTAACACTCGTAGGTATGTACTTACATGCGTATGTACTTAGGTACGTATGTAGTCGCAAATAAAATGTTTTATTGTATTAACCACACGTTAAAAAAACACCATTCGAATATTAGTTCATACTTATAAAAATCTTTAGCAATTACGGCAAAGAAAGCAATATTTGAGATCTCGATTACTAAAGTACAAAAACTGCTGCGATACAGTATACAAAAATCTTGTACTCTAATTATATCGTGTCGGGAATTTTCAGCTCAAGAGCTTTCAGTAAGGCTTCAGTATTTCGATTCAGCAATTTTAGAGTTGCCCTAGGAAAGATGTATCGATTTGTAGAATATTCACGTTGGCATACAAGGGTAGGCATTATAGGGGAGGCTACCACTAACCTCTATTGGTCTTAAAGGCAGACTTTTGAGGGCCAGGTAAGTACCCAGAGCCAGTAATAAGATTGCCAGATATTTTTTCGAACACCAACTGCTGTATTGTAATGGATTTCATTCTGGGTAAAGACTTAGTAAAAGTTATATTTTGTTAATTTTCTAATGAACTATTTAGCAGCAAAGTTAAGCAAGCGTAGTAATTATATATGTTTTTTTGTTTCTGTAATACATGTAATGAATATATATACATAATATTCTGTTATGAGGAGGGGGGGGGAGGTTTACTGGGTAGTAATTTATACCAAGTAATCTAATGATTATTTTATTATTACAACCCCTATACACGTGCGAGGTCTAAACCAATTTCAAGAAGAGTAGCATGGAAAGGTTTCGGGTTCAGTACAACAACGCCTACCGCATGATGTTCAGTCTCCTCAGCTACTGCAGTGCTTCCGGTATGTTCACCGAGGAGCGAGTTTTCGGATGTGCAGCCCTTATGAGAACCAGGGTGGCAGGGATGAGGGAAAGGATCAACAATTTTGGAAATGTCCTCATCGTGGAATCCCGTCAGATCTCGAATTCTAGCAGAGAAGCTCATTGGAGTAAGATATTGGCCCCATCAATCTCAATGCTGACTGGATGGAATCCTTCTTGATGGCCTAATGTAGACATGAGACCAAATATCCTCCATTGTCATTTTTTAAATTTTTTTTTTTAATGTTTAATTTATATTTTTTCTTTATTATTGTCTGTATGTATTATTATCAATTATGGAATGTATTGCATTGCACTACTCCTGCATACCTTCTGGAATAAAACTTATTATTGTATATTTATTTGACATATATTACGTATGAACAAAATGTTAAGTTAAATGTTCACAAAATAGCAAGTCACCCAAAGCACATGACAATTTGTAAAAATAATATGAAGTCTTTTTCGTGGTCATACTTTGGAGGAAGGTAAATGCAAGATTACCCAACTAATAAAACAGGAATGATTAGAAAACTTGCTAGAGGAAGAGGTAAGATAAAGAAACCCCTCACAGCTTTGAAACTTATAAGTTCAACTTCATTGTTGTTCGGGGCTGCAGTCTGCAGGGTGAAAATTTTCCTGATGATAGTCAACCTCCATTAAGAGAGAACACTAGAAAAAAATACTTAAGACACTTTTCGGAAATTGGATACCATCAGACATCTATTTTCACTTGAGAGTCGGTCGCTCTAGAAATTAATTCGTACAACAACTTGAACCATTTTCAAAACTTTTTCAGTCGGAACGTTATTCAGAAGAGTGGAAGATACTCTCAGTATTTCCCTGGTGAAAGACCACCATTCAGAATGGAAACGTTGCTTGAAATGACTTTTGCCGTGTTTGGTGACCAGATCTGAATAGACAAGTACTTCCCCACCTTCATCTCCTTTTCCTTTTCGCTTCCCTTAGCCTCACCACATACTCAAATTGGGGAAGCTATAGTCCCACTGACTCCAGATGGTTGGAAGCAGTTGGGACTCTTGTGCGGTATTCACATTGTTTTTTTTTATTTTCTGCCAGCACATACGATAAATAATTCTTTCAATTTTGACATATAATAAAGGGTCGTAATAATTTTTTATCTAAATTCCCTCGTTGTATACGGCCAAGGTAGGTAATGGAGTTTTCTATGATTTACAGTAATTATGGTTTCCCCTTCTTTTTTTATGCGCTACAGTTCTTATTTATTTGCTATCCTTTCTATCTATGAGTTGCTTAGTTTTCAACCCAGTAGAATAGATCTTATAGTTCACAAATTGGCATTACCAATGTTTTTATACGTCTATTTTGAAGATAACTGGCCTCATCTCGGAGTACTTACTTCAGGGGCCCTTACATGAAATATCGACACTTTCTAAGTGGTCATAAATAATATCGACATTCGCGAGCTCGATTCCAAAACACCAACGACATGTGACAGTTCATATCGACTAATATCTGCTTAACTTGGTATTTTTATTGGTACCGGCCAGGGGGCAGCAAAATCATTCTTCAACTTGCTGTGCTACGGTACATACGTGGCGATGCTTAGAATGATCTGAAACATTTACGATTTTTTTTTACAAAAACTTACATTTACAAGAAATATATGAAATATAGGGTAAATATGAAATTGCCGAAGATTGTATTTAAAGCTTAAATTATGTATAACCGCACGAAAAGTGCTTAAATTTGCTGCATGTTTTTATTTTTATCCTCCGGGTATTACGTGTTAAAGAACGTAGCATATTTGAACTTAGAGAAATGAAGCTACGGTGGTTATTTGTTATATAATGGGTGGTTGATTGATTTATAAACTCAATTCTACAAATCGAACTCATTAGAATTGACGTTTCAAAACGATAAAAACCTGTCTACGCAATAGATAAAACGTGTCAGTGTTGCCATGGTAGGTATTTTTTTTACCAACATTTATTAAATTATCGACATATTAAGCAAAGGCGGTTTAAGCGTTTGCCTAATTTGACAAACTAAAGTCGATAGCTTTATCGATTCTGCTTAGTTGTCAATGTGACTGCGCTAGACCCCCAGGTCGTTTCGATCCTGCGTGGTTTCATCTATTACTCAACATCTGAGGAAAAATATGAATATAAACTTTGATAAATCGTTAGGTTTGAAGCTTAACAAGAAATAGATTTATGGTTTAGTTTTTTTAAAGTAAGACTTACTCGTATTTAATGAATGTACAAAAAATGTTGATGGAAATATATATCATAAAAACACGATTGGTTTATAAATACTGTAGTAAGGCATAACTCTCATTCAATAGTAAACAAACTACGATTTAATGATGCCTTAGAAAAACATCGGTAAACCAAGGGTACGCGGTATTGTTAAATCTCTTTTCAGATATGAAAGGAAACACTAGAGAGCCAAACGATTATTATATTTAAATATGCCCCTAGTAAATAAACATAGTGAACGATACGGGTTTTTCCATTTTCGATAGAGACCTAAGGGTGGTAAATGATGGAATCTTTATATTTTCATTTCTATTTTTTCACCGTATTATCAATGGTTGTATTCAAAACTGAAACAAATCTGAATTTACGAATGAGATTTTCAGACCAAAATTTCGGTTATTATTACTGATAATTCTATAGTTAAAAGTGCGCTTAATCTTGGTATAAATTGGGGTTAATTTATACCTACTACTATCTTTACTGTACAACAACTATGTTTTAAAAATAAAAATATAATATTCGGCCTTGTGTATTTAACACAACATAATATTAAAAAATAAAAACAATGTAACTTATTCAATTTTTCCCCGTGTTTATTTTCGAGCGCTTTTATCCTATTATAAGAATTTTCATGTCAGTTGTGAAGATTCTCATTATTACAATAGAACTCACCAAATAAAATATAGTACAAAACAAAAATATACAACTAACATAGCTAAACTAACTTAGAAAAGTTGTAAATTCTTCCGAAATCTGATCGAATTACTCGTTTTCACAATCTGTTAAGCCGTGTACCAACCCTTCCAGTTTGGCGAAAACTTATCATTTTACTTTCCACCCTTGTGTAGTAATAATCAATACGGGTTCACGGGCGACTGTTGGAACTCCCGCCCCTGAATTCTGTTCCGGCTTCTGAAGGGTGGTACTAGGTAGCTACCCCTCCTCGCTACCCTTACTAGCTACAGGCTTCTAGCTACTACCCCCAGCTGCCTCCTACCGACGACGGAATTTCGGATGCCACCATATTGAACCGTCGTATGACGTATCGCCATTGCGATTATTAAAGAGGTAGGTGCCCACAAATGATAAATAAGCATAAAGAATGTGTTCTTGGGTTTTTCGTGTGTGTTTCTAAAAAATTATTTTCTTCAAAAGAAGATTTTGAATTACGGGTATGTATGTCGAGGTGTTATGTTACAAAACCGCACTTTATATATTTCACGATGTAGTTTGTAATAAAACATACAAATTGATTTGTATTTTCTTTTACCTAGAAAGCATTCTATCAGTGTTACCCAGTCACGGTTTTTATTGATTTATTGTTATTTAATATAAAAAGTTAAGTAGTTTCCATGAGCAAAAAAAAACAAGCAAAACATTTTTGATTGCATTAAATTTATTGAAGCAAAACCAAAATATTTCGAACAAAAGAAATTGTTTTATGAAGGTGGGTACAATTTGGTTATTAATTAACGTAAAATTATTCAAGATTTAAATTAAATTTTGAACAATTGAAAAATATGGTACAAACGCTACCGTTCAAACATTTATGCTGCTATAAAAATTATCAAACAGATTCTCGGATTTAAAGCAATGATTTTTTTTTTTTAAATGACACCAAACCTATCCATTTTGGCCTATAAAATGTCCTTTACAAATTTCGAATATTTCAATGTGCCCAACATGTATCATGATGTATGCTTGTGATAGGATTGGGTAGGAATTTACCAGGCACATTAATATTATTTTTTCATTTGAGTGGCAGGTTTTTATTTTTCTACAGAGAGTGGCTGGACACAATATTTGGGTGATTTATGATCATGGCCATGTTATGAAAAACATTTGTATTATTTAGTATGAAACACGTGCGGTTAACATAGGTATGTGTGACTTAGTTTATCTTCGATTTGGTCTCAGAGGCGGTAGTTCTTCAAAAGACGTTAACATTGAAATAATATTTATTTTTATACATTTCACAAAATCTGACAAAAATTATTACATCTGTGGTAGAGTGGCAATTTTCTTGGCTTCAGATCAAGGATTAATACCTAGCCTGGTAAAATAATAATAAAAAAATTATAAGATTATACGCAAAGGTAATTTAAATATAAAATGATGTAAAAAATCATTCTAAACCCGAAGATATAGACCTGGTGAGAAATCACTATTCAGAATTAAAACGTTGCTTGAAATAGCTTTACCTGTATTTAGAAAGCTGATATGAATAGCCAGGCACTTTCCAGCAATCATATTTTTCCTTATATAATTCTCAATTCTGCCGGTTCCATGCCTCACTGCCATACATCAGGGTTGGTATAAGCACTCCATTGTGGAATGCTAGCTTCGCTTCTTTAGTTTCCTGCATTCACCCTTCTTTCAATATTCTTATCAGCCTTTCCGTCTTCCGTAAACATACTTCCTAAATATACAAACTCATCCACTTTCTCCAAATATTCAATAGAATTTCCAATAGAAATAGAGAAGTTGATTTAAATGGTTTTATCAGTGCTTAGAGAAAAAATAGCTTGATACTTAATTGGGAATAGCATAGCCTCTCTGGCTCCCAGCAGTTGGGATTCTTGTGCGGTATTGACCTTTTAAAAAATGTTTACGTAATGTGAGGGCAATCACAGAATGAATAAAAGCCCCAAGAGGAGTAAATGAGTTTGAATTAGGGTGAGGAGAAAGAGAAATGGCCGGCCGGGGACGGACCAGGGGTGGCACAACAGCGAATTATTGATGGAAACATGCAACCGGAGAGCCTCGGGGTACATTTGGATGGTGATAGTATACAATATACAATATTAAACAAATTTGGAATGTTACGGCACAATACCGTTATATTAAAAATTAAACATGTTTGAGTCAATGTAATAATAATTTAAGTAAAGAAATGAAAAAATAACTTTGTATAAGACTATGGATATTATTTTATTTTTTATGACCGACTGGTTTCGCTTAGCCTAAGCATCATCAGGATACAAATTAAACTAAACAAAAAATACCAAGTATGCGGTTATATTATATGTACAGAGGGAGAACGAAATATAAAATAAAATAAGAGAACAGTGAAAAAATAAAAAAAAATAACATTTAAATGATCACAAAGAACAGAGAGAAAGAGACAGATAATATAATTTGAAAAGACAAAACGTCGACTAAAAAGGTGATTGAAGAAAAATGAAAAATTTAATGAAAGTTTATTTACGTTATTTTTTGTATAGTTTAGACCACGAATATTATTTTATTTTTCATGACCGACTGGTTAGCTTAATTCCTAAGCACCAGCAGGGTACAAATTAAACTAAACAAAAATATCAAGTGTACGGTTATATTATATATACAGAGGGAGAACGTAATATAAAATAAAATTAGAGAACAGTGAGAAAATAAAAGAATAACATTTAAATTATCTCAAAGGAACAGAGAGAAAGCGACAGATAATATGAATTGAAAGAGACAAAACGTCAACCAAAAAGGTTATTAAAGAATAATGATAAATTTAATGAAAATTTATTTACGTTATTTTTTGTTTAGTTAAATTTTGTACCCTGATGATGCTTAGGCGAGCGGCTTAGCCAAACCGGTCGGTCATTCAAAATAAAATAATATCCGTGGTCCCATACAAAGTTATTTTATCATTTCTTTAATTATGTCAAACCACAAAGTGATTGATTTCTACAAAAATGTAATAAAATTTGAAATAAAAGTTTTTTTGTTTTAATACCACTTTATTTTAAACATACACCAACCGGTTTCGGCACTACCTGAACCTTCTTCAGGGTTAAATAAATATATACTGATTATGTATATAATTACTTTTATTTCAAATTTAATTATGTCTTAGCACAAAGTGAGTGCTTCATGTAAAAAATGTAACAATTTAAATACATAATTATTTTGTACTTCAGAAGTGGAAATGTCTACCCGCTCTGCAATGTTTCTACAACTCAAAATACATAATTACGAAAGAGTTCCCCGATAGTAACGATAACAAAAACTACAAAATTTCATCTCAAAACTGCTTAATTAAAGAATTTAATTGTTTTATATTTCACTCCGTTTTAAGAAATTGCTTAAGTTTTGACGTATTTGTAATGTAAAACTATGAAAATTGAATTTACTAACACAATATATGTTTCATAGTATACGAGGCCTGTTCAAAAGAAAAGGTGAATTTTGAATTTTCGCAGGCTGTGTACATTCGACAGTCAATTTTTTTTTGTGTGCTCTTCGATTTTTTACTTTTGAAAAAAAATGGATCAAAGAATAAAATCCATGATTTGTTTTTCTACAACTTCAGGACGCTCATCGTCATTAACATCTTCTCGGTCTTCTGTAAAGCACTTATAAACACTTTTTTGAGATAAAGTAGACTTGCCGAATGCCACAGTCAACATTTCATGTGCGTTGGAGCACTTTATTCCATTTTAACGCAAAATTGAATACATATTCTTTGATCCATTTTTTTTTAAAGTAAAAAATCGAAGAACACACAAAAACGTGACTAACCTTTCCAGTTGTCAAAAACAAACCACCAATCCAAAATGGCTGATAATGCTAATATATGATAAAAATATGTGTACCAACATAACAAAAAAAAAATCGACTGTCGAATGTACACAGCCCACGAAAATTCAAAATTCACCTTTTCTTTTGAACACGCCATGTATAGAGGTAATTAGAGTTTTTATCCTGTACTGAATGTTAGAAGATTATCAATTTGAAATGACTAACGCACTTCATCATAAATAATCACGTGTTGTAAACACAATAGAGATTTATTACTAAAACAAAAAGCACTATATTATATCAACAGCGTTAATAAAAATATTTAAATTCACGAGGTATGGTCATTTAACAAAGGATGGTTTCTAAAAATATTATTATTTTCACGAAACAACCCCATTGTTTCGCAATTATTATCATTCCTATGTTCGCATTTCGAGCAGACGTCTGCTGCAGACAAGTTATTATGATTGTCCACCATGTTATGAAAAAACTTCATTATGGAAGTTTCACAACTTTATGGCCTGGGGGAAAAAGCTTTAGAGGACGCAACATAATCAGTAAAATCCACAGTACTTATTTTTACTCTTTTTTTTTTGAAGAAGAAAGACTAACATTCCCGGGTTACGAATAATTAAACAATATTTGAAAAACTCCGGTCATGTATCTTGGGCAATGATGGAGAACTTAGCTAGCAAAGGAATTGAACCCACAACGCCCGGGTTTTTTAAAAATAATCATAGTGAATACCGCACAAGAGTCCCAACTGCTTCCAACCGTCTAGAACCAGTGAGACTATGGTATCCCCAAATGGGGTATTTTATGAAGCTGAAGGTAGTGGAAAGGAGAGGGAGATGGAGAAGAGGAAGATCAGGAAGTACATGGCTATTCAGATTTGGTCGCCAAACACGGTTAAAGCCATTTCAAGCAACGTTTCAATTCTGAATGGTGGTCTTTTATTAGGGCGATACGAGTATCTACCACTGTGAAACGTGTCGCAATATACTATATATTATTTTATATGTATTAAATGTGTTATGAGACGTATTAGTTCAATGAAATTTATTTGCGCACTCCTGCTTTGAACCCGCGACATCTGGTTTCATAGTCAAGGGTCTTAGCATTAAACCACGTAGGCCGTCCAAACCGTCGGGAATCCGATGCGTTTGTCCACTCAGCTACTAACCGGTCAAAAAAATAACTTTTTGTCTTCTTGATTTTTATGTTTTGTTCAGCTGTAGGCATATTATGTTAAGCCTGCCTCAAATGTGTCCAGTTTTACCTATCCTTGGCGGCTTGCACCAATCCGAAGCTAGCCGTTGTCTTTAGGCCATCAGCCCATTTCATATTAATTCTCTTTCCCAACAAAGGACGCTGTTCGACGAGTTTGGATTTCCAACGGTAATCCGTAAGCAATGCTACGCCCTCAGATCTGGCTATATTGGCAATATCCTCTCACCTATTCAGAAAAGTGTCAATCTCGTATTTGTCTTTACTGTCTTACTGCCAATATGTCCTCCTTCTGCTACTTACTTCCGATCCCTTGTAACATTTGGCTCACTGTTCTGCCAATTTGGGAAGTTAGTTAAGTGCATACCCGTACACAAAATGGCAAAATCCGTTAAAGCAAGTATGCTTCCAAGAGGTTTCTAAGTCTGCGGTAAAAAATATCAAATAATACCGTTTTTTAAATATTGCGATAGATTAAAGAAATGATTCCATCATAAATAATTATTTTTGTTCAGTTTCTAAGACGTTCTTGTAAAACAATGTGATTTTGTAGAAATGTTGTCTGTATTAGTTATTTACCCGTAAGTGACCAGTGCTAATGTATTATCTAAAAGTTGTAGTGCAAGATGCTTTACTGTATTATTACAAGAAATAAAAAGTTGTTTTTTGTTAGTGAAATTAACCAACCGAAACGCCAATCTTCACATACAAAGAGTTCACTTTTACTTTAAAAAGGTAATTTGATAAAACGCTATCAACCGCAAATATTGGCAGAATTAACGGAGAACTTTGATACAACAAGGGTCATTAAAAACCAAACAATAAAACAGGTCAACATTAAAAAAAAACACCTTTGCCATTTATAAAATCAACACCAACTCTCAATAACCCTTTCATCATAGCTAATAGCTATGCGAGAAGCATTATTACTGTAGCGAGAATAAAATAATAATTTCTCAAAGTGACAAAAATACAAACTAATGACTTGCGCCAGACAGTTTATTTTCATAAAGTCTGTGTGCATATGTTTATAAACCCTTCACATACATTTACAATCGCTTCCACCGAAATTATTGGCCTTCCTTAAAATATTTTCGAAGTCAGTTTTGGAAAATGATGATAACAAAATATTTTTTTCTACAAAAATATTTGGGTTGACTATGGTTGCTGTCATAAATCTATATTATAATAGTTGTGTTTCCACTTAGTTGTGTTTTCACTTAGTTGTGTTTCCACTTAGTTGTGTTTTCACATAGTTGCGTTTTCACTAAATTGTGTTTTCACTAAGTTGTGTTTTCACTTAGTTGTGTTTCCACTTAGTTGTGTTTTCACTTAGTTGTGTTTCCACTTAGTTGTGTTTTCACTTAGTTGTGTTTTCACTTAGTTGTGTTTTCACTTAGTTGTGTTTTCACTTAGTTGTGTTTTCACTAAGTTGTGTTTCCACTTAATTGTGTTTTCACTAAGTTGTGTTTTCACTAAGTTGTATTTTCACTTAGTTGTGTTTTCACTAACTTGTGTTTTCACTTAGTTGTGTTTTCACTTAGTTGTGTTTTCACTTAGTTGTGTTTTCACTTAGTTGTGTTTTCACTAAGTTGTGTTTTCACTAAGTTGTGTTTCCACTTAGTTGTGTTTTCACTAAGTTGTGTTTCCACGTAGTTGTGTTTTCACTAAGTTGTGTTTTCACTGAGTTGTATTTTCACTTAATTGTGTTTTCACTTAGTTGTGTTTCCACTTAGTTGTGTTTTCACTTAGTTGTGTTTTCACTTAGTTGTGTTTTCACTTAGTTGTGTTTTCACTTAGTTGTGTTTCCACTTAGTTGTGTTTTCACTAAGTTGTGTTTTCACTTAGTTGTGTTTTCACTTAGTTGTGTTTCCACTTAGTTGTGTTTTCACTAAGTTGTGTTTCCACTTAGTTGTGTTTTCACTAAGTTGTGTTTTCAATTAAGTTGTATTTTCACTTAGTTATGTTTACTTAGTTGTGTTTTCACTAAGTTTTATTTTCACTTAGTTGTGTTTTCACTTAGTTGGGTTTTCACTTAGTTGTGTTTTCACTTAGTTTTGTTTTCACTTAGTTGTGTTTTCACTTAGTTGTTTTCACTTAGTTGTGTTTTCACTAAGTTGTGTTTCCACTTAATTGTGTTTTCACTAAGTTGTGTTTTCACCAAGTTGTATTTTCACTTAGTTGTGTTTTCACTTACTTGTGTTTTCACTTAGTTGTGTTTTCACTTAGTTGTGTTTTCACTTAGTTGTGTTTTCACTTAGTTGTGTTTTCACTTAGTTGTGTTTTCACTAAGTTGTGTTTTCACTAAGTTGTGTTTCCACTTAGTTGTGTTTTCACTAAGTTGTGTTTCCACTTAGTTGTGTTTTTCACTAAGTTGTGTTTTCACTTAATTGTGTTTTCACTTAGTTGTGTTTCCACTTAGTTGTGTTTTCACTTAGTTGTCTTTTCACTTAGTTGTGTTTTCACTTAGTTGTGTTTCCACTTAGTTGTGTTTTCACTATGTTGTGTTTTCACTTAGTTGTGTTTTCACTTAGTTGTGTTTCCACTTAGTTGTGTTTTCACTAAGTTGTGTTTCCACTTAGTTGTGTTTTCACTAAGTTGTGTTTTCACTAAGTTGTATTTTCACTTAGTTGTGTTTTCACTTAGTTGTGTTTTCACTAAGTTGTGTTTCCACTTAGTTGTGTTTTCACTAAGTTGTGTTTCCACGTAGTTGTGTTTTCACTAAGTTGTGTTTTCACTGAGTTGTATTTTCACTTAATTGTGTTTTCACTTAGTTGTGTTTCCACTTAGTTGTGTTTTCACTTAGTTGTGTTTTCACTTAGTTGTGTTTTCACTTAGTTGTGTTTTCACTTAGTTGTGTTTCCACTTAGTTGTGTTTTCACTAAGTTGTGTTTTCACTTAGTTGTGTTTTCACTTAGTTGTGTTTCCACTTAGTTGTGTTTTCACTAAGTTGTGTTTCCACTTAGTTGTGTTTTCACTAAGTTGTGTTTTCACTAAGTTGTATTTTCACTTAGTTATGTTTACACTTAGTTGTGTTTTCACTAAGTTTTATTTTCACTTAGTTGTGTTTTCACTTAGTTGGGTTTTCACTTAGTTGTGTTTTCACTTAGTTTTGTTTTCACTTAGTTGTGTTTTCACTTAGTTGTGTTTTCACTTAGTTGTGTTTTCACTAAGTTGTGTTTCCACTTAATTGTGTTTTCACTAAGTTGTGTTTTCACTTAGTTGTATTTTCACTTAGTTGTGTTTTCACTTACTTGTGTTTTCACTTAGTTGTGTTTTCACTTAGTTGTGTTTTCACTTAGTTGTGTTTCCACTTAGTTGTGTTTTCACTTAGTTGTGTTTTCACTTAGTTGTGTTTTCACTAAGTTGTGTTTTCACTAAGTTGTGTTTCCACTTAGTTGTGTTTTCACTAAGTTGTGTTTCCACTTAGTTGTGTTTTCACTAAGTTGTGTTTTCACTGAGTTGTATTTTCACTTAATTGTGTTTTCACTTAGTTGTGTTTCCACTTAGTTGTGTTTTCACTTAGTTGTGTTTTCACTTAGTTGTGTTTTCACTTAGTTGTGTTTCCACTTAGTTGTGTTTTCACTATGTTGTGTTTTCACTTAGTTGTGTTTTCACTTAGTTGTGTTTCCACTTAGTTGTGTTTTCACTAAGTTGTGTTTCCACTTAGTTGTGTTTTCACTAAGTTGTGTTTTCACTAAGTTGTATTTTCACTTAGTTGTGTTTTCACTTAGTTGTGTTTTCACTAAGTTTTATTTTCACTTAGTTGTGTTTTCACTTAGTTGTGTTTTCACTTGGTTGTGTTATCACTAAGTTGTGTTTTCACTTAGTTGTGTTTCCACTTAGTTGTGTTTTCACTAAGTTGTGTTTCCACTTAGTTGTGTTTTCACTAAGTTGTGTTTTCACTAAGTTGTATTTTCACTTAGTTGTGTTTTCACTTAGTTGTGTTTTCACTTAGTTGTGATTTCACTATGTTGTGTTTCCACTTAGTTGTGTTTCCACTTAGTTGTGTTTTCACTTAGTTGTGTTTCCACTTAGTTGTGTTTTCACTTAGTTGTGTTTTCACTTAGTTGTGTTTTCACTTCCCACTGAACTCGCAGTCGATGCTCTAAAACAAGATATTTTTTACTGATCGTTTTGCTTCAAACTTTTGTGTATTCCGAGCTGTTATCACTTTTCATCCAATGTACTATATATGATATAATAATAATAAATGGATAACTTTTATAGCACCGTTTTCATGGAAAAATCACCTCAAGGGCGCTGACATTATGTATAATATATAATTATTTATATTACATATACATAATTATGTTATGTGCATTGGATGACAATATTAATATATGTATGTATTTAAAATTTTAAAACTGTTAATTCGTGGTGGAACTCCATTTTACTGATTTTTTTTATTTAAGACCTGACCGGTTCACCTTATGACGGGTATCTTGAGACTAAAAGATAATGGAATAAATTAAAAAATTGGTATTATTAAAATCATGTGTGGGTGCTTCTAATGTGACGCTTTTTTAATCTAAAAAATGCACTATTTTATTATTAACTTTACTACACAGTTAAACGAATAAATAAATAATAGTTTTCAATGATTTTGGTAAAATATCGTTTTTGGAAAATACGACCTTAAATTTAAAAGAACAAATTAAACTCTTTTTGTATTTTATTATTTTTTCACCTTTATCAAAATAAAGCCTCTAATTGGCAGAACCAAAGCCTCTTAAAGTTTTTTTAATGATTAATTCATCATGTAAATGTTTAGTTTAGAACATAGAACAAACTATCGTTATTCAAAGCCCTAAGAATTATTTAGTGTCTACATGAATATTCAAGTTTATTTCCGAAATAAACCTTTTTTATGCGAATACCACACAAGAGTCCCAACTAATTAAAGCAAGTGGAACTAGGGCATCCCCAAATGGAGTATGTTGGGATGCAGATGAAGAGGATAAGAAGATGAGGAAGATGAAGAGGCAGACTAATAAGCATTTGGCTTTTCAGATCTGGTTAACAAACACAGTTAATGCCATTTCAAGCAACACGATTCCAAATGGCGATCTATCATCACTGAGGGTTTCTATCACTTTGGAAGCATTTAGCACACAATATCCTTTTCGTATTGTTTGAAACTAATTTGAAAAGGTACTTATCTGGCAGAATATGTACAAACTACTATTGTTAATTTTTAAAAAATGTGCCAAAATCTTTTTCACAAAAATATAGAACTATACGTAGGAGCTGTCATAATCCGGCCGATGGGACATTTGGTGTTAGAACCATAAAAATTTTCGATCTCATATATCATCAAACATGACCTCAATGTCTTCTACACCAATCCATCTTTAGCACGCTTCAGTATTTCATATTTTCGGTAGATAACCCACATAAATCAGTTTTTTAATATGTATATCCCCTTCAGGATCATCTGCCAGCAGTTCTTTATAATAATATTTCACCCAAATCATAATATTTTTCACGTCATAATAAGTCGATACATCATAACTCTTTTTATAAAATCAAGATTTTAGAAATTTTCAGACCACAAAGGCAACAAGATAATATAAAGAAACCACAAAAAATTAAATAATGTATCTGCCAAAGGCCTTAAATCATATTTTTTTATTCTGCATACTTTATGTTTCTTTCGACTAACAAGTTGATGTGAATCCGTTTTTCTAGTATTAATCAATCTTTTCAATATACATTTTCGAGATTCAGACTGGGCAGCACCCACATATTACCCGTGTGGAAGAATTCATATTAACATGAATGTACGGAACGACACGTATCCCTCCGGGTATGTTAAACTATGATAGGTACCGGCTTCTTCTTCAAGGACCTCGTTTGGAAGTACTGAGATTTTTTCAAAAAAAAAAAAACAAAAGGTATTTATATTTTACAATTTATCGAAAAAGTTTTTTGGTATAATTAGAAATACAATACAAAATTAACACCAATTAACAACAATCATATGACGTGTGTCTATTGATTGGTTATAAGAACGTCTTAACTCTAGAGAAATACATATGTGTGGATGTTTGTGAAACAAGTAAAATACACGATAGCAACAATAACATAATTACGTGCTGACAAAGAGATAAGTAAATCGTGGCGATTATTGGAAGAAATATATTAAATATAAAACATGTAAGTAGGGTAATTGAGATAAATATCTATTTTTTATAACTATTCGTGAAAAAAAGATACGTTTTAATTCGACTCCAACCTTCGCCGAAAAAATCCAAATCGTGAACTAGTAAAACCTTTTCAGACGATTAACTTATGAATATCATTACTTTAAAGGATACTGTAATACAAACTCGTAGGAGGAAACGATATTATTTAGGGAATGACAAATAACAATTTTTTCACTGTCCCATAGGATTAGTATGAACATTTTTAAGACTAAATTATAATTAATAGAAACATAATAACAAGGCTTTAAGATAATGAGCCACTTCATCGATTGTCCATACCTCTTGGCATGCTACTGCTTATTCGTGCCTGAGAAATACTGCCGCAGCAGAAAACTTGCCATGTTTAGCATACCCCATAGTCGGACAGATGTTTTGGCACAGCATAGCATGACGAGAGGTTTAATTCTATTAAATAAATCATGTATTTACCGAAAATTTACCTATGTTAAAAAAAATATATATATATATATATTAAGAAAGAAATGTAATCATTTTAAACGTTCGAGTTTGTTTATGGATAATAGAGTCACCAAGATCATAATATAAATGATCACTGAATTTCGGAAATGCACTAGCATTTTTCCATACACATGATTCATACTTGACCCTTTTTTCATCATTGAATATTTCAGGCATTTTATTTGTAAACACTCGATAGAGTCAAGACAGCTAAGCGAAATGTTCATTAGAGATGGTCGATATTCCTGTCTGGGTGACTTTGTGGTCACGGAACAACCGACATGATTTTCCTGTAGCCACCCCCCCCCACCCTAAATAAAAATTCCTCAGTTTTCAGTTGTCAACCTAATACTTTGATTACATACTACATAATTTGGTTTAGTAACTTTTTTTAATATGTTGTTTTGTTGCCAACTATTTTCGTCAGTTTTGGCATTTTTAGTGCATATAAACATATATCTAATGATTACAATATTAACCGGCGCCTACTGTATGCACAATATGCGTTATTTGCTTTGATTCAGATCACTAAACAGAGTCACTGGTCTCCGATTCAGAATATTATATAAAACGATTTTCGAGATCTGAAATAAATTTGGCTTGGCGTCCGAGTAACGATGAATTAAATTTGTATATTTATTAATGATTCGCAGCTGCTGATCTTAATCATGCTGTTTTAAGTCGGAAATTTTCGCGTTGGACGATGGATTAAAATAAATCAACGATGAATGTTGTTTCCAACAGTCGACTTTGTGGTGAAAATAATTAACCGCTGATGGAATAACTTTAAAATGGGAGAAAGTTTTCAGTATAACCTGTTCTGTTTTGGTAAAGTTTTAGTATTAATATACAAGCTGTAAACTTATATTATATTAAGTATCCAGTAGTATTCTATTAAATCAAGTAATTTAAAAAAAAGCTTGATCCATAATTATACCGACCGACCCAAATTACGAGTATACTTAAAATAAGCAAAATATACAGAATACTTAAACCTGAATCAGAAAGGAGATCACAAAGGTTACACCTCAGGGAGGCCGTTTCTACTATTAAGGAATACTGCTCACTGGAATTAAATACAAGTTCAAAAAGCGATTCTGTGATGCCGCGAGGAACTCTTACGTAAAAGCATCCAAAGTGGATGCATTATTAATACATGGGGACAACGCTTTACGGGTAACTTTTATGAATACGAAACAAGGACTACCATCCCCTTAAAAACAGAGTCACTCGTAGAGCCGGGGGTTTCAGGCTATTTAAATAGTAATAGGTACGCGGGTAGGTTTAACAACGTAGATCGTATAAAATATTACAATTCTCGGTGGGGCACTAATTTTGCCGTGGTTTCCTCTCTGTTGGTTCACATCAGTAAACCCGGGTCCCGATTCCTTTGAATTTAGTATTAATATTGATTTTATTATATTTATGTTAAATTAAATAAATCAATCTAACTAGTATCAACAAAATATAAACAATATTAAAAAAATCCAACACAGAGTTAAAAAAGTGTCGTTTCTCTTGAACTGTAGAATAAAATGGTGAATTTTTGGTTTTGAACTTTAATTATAGTTTATTTCAATTAGCCGTTTTCTTTCCAAGAACACCCGGCTTTGTGTGCAAACCTTTGTTGGTATTTAATTTTTTTTTAAGAACCTGTTCGTTACTTTGGGGTGAGGTGTCATATTACTTTATAATATAAACTATCTTGTTTGATATACGAGTACACCTAGATAATCTGTAGATTTTTAAATAATAAATAGAATTTTGTTTTGTTGAGTTTTGTTTTGGTTGTTGAGTTTGGGACGCTTAGATGGTTTGGGCATGTAGAGCGAGTGAACAAAGAAAGGAGTGTGAAAATAACATATGATTCGAAAGTGAATGGAAGAAGAAGTCGAGGACGCCCGAGAAAGACATGGCGCGGCCAAGTAAATCAAATACTTGAATCGGGTCATGTGAAGAGTCGGAATAACAGAAGAGTGTGTATTTTTTATTTATTTATTTTATATTAGTTACTTTGTACATTTAAGTTTACAAGTATCTAATTATTTCATTTTATTTTTGACTAATAATATTTTAACTTAAACACGACTTATTATTTTGGTTTACATGCATTTAAAATAATTTTTACAGGCGTTTTTAAAATTTATAGATAGGCATAATTTTGATGGTTTCCGGCAGCGCATTATACGATTTCATTCCTTTATATAGTAAGCTGTTTTGGGTGTTGGCTTTATTCTTTTCTGGTAGTCTAATTTCTTTGCATGCCCTTGTATTATACTTGTGAATATCAACATTATAAATAATTTTGTCAGAAAAATACTCTGGTAACAAGTTGTTCTTCATTTTATGTATAAACATCAATGTGTTCAATGTCAGCATCTGTTTAACTGTCAGCCAATTTGGTTCCTCTGACATTTTAGCTACTTTTGAGTATCTATTTCGCCCAAGTATAATTCTCATTGCTCTATTTTGGAGAATTTGAAACCTGTTTTGTTCTTTGTCGTTACACAAGAAAAGAATCGTTGAACAGTAATAAAAATGTGGAGCAATAATGGAGTTGTATATGGTAATTGCTGTTTTTCTGGAATTTTTTTGCCGAATTCTTCCCAAAAAAGAAATCTTCTTCCCAATTTTCTTCTGTGTGTACTCAGCATGTTTGCTAAAGGTTAGTTTTGCATCCAATATAACTCCTAAGTATTTCATATCACTTACATTTTCAATAATGTCACCATCAATTTTAATGTTGCTTTTACTGCATGTTTTCTTAAATCCAATTATCATACATTTTGTATGAGACGATGTATGAATGTGAATGAAGCAAGGAGTGTGTGCCAAGACATATTTGTATGGCAGTCCGTCCTCTCTGCCTACCACTGCGGAGAAACGGCGTGATGGTTAGTTATTTACTTAGTTAGAGTTTTTTTTTTTCAATTTTTGACCTCACTTTAATTCTAAATGCTTCATTCGTATAGGTATTTGGAAGAAACATTTTAAAGGGAGCATCATTTTTCCTTAAACAATCAAATTTAGTTGATGTATAATTGTTATTTTTCCTTTAGGTTTCGAACTTTAAAAATATACATTATCGTTTCTCCAGGCAATATTAGAATGCGAATTTTAAAAACAAACTTATTGAGTAATTAATTATGATTTTCATCAGATATAGTTTTAGATAAATATACCTAGATTAGTAAACATTTAAATACTAAATAATACCATCTCTTCCGAACAACCTCTACTTTTTACAACTGTCTGAACCTGTACATTTATCGATCTTTCTACAATCCAAAAGGTTCTGTGAAAAAGGTTTGTTTTTCTAGACTACTTGGGAGGACAAAGGATTTACTTGGCATGTACTTCAAGACAGCTTTGTGAGCAACACGATGTAAATGAATTCTCTCCTATAAAAAAGGGTTCTAGAATGCTCCATATTGTTAGAAGACTTGTACAAATGATTGAGGAGTTGATTTTTTTTAATGTTTACCTACTCGAAATGTTTTTATTACCTTGTACTTTGGCTTCGTAATCTACTGACTGGCACGAGTTGTCCCAAGCTACAGCCTGCAGGGTACATATTGTCTTGATGATAGTAAGCCTCCGGTAAGAGAAGGCACCATAAGAAGAATAAGGGTATTTAAGAGATCAATTTTATCTAGGGGAGGAATTTGGGAGGAAAGGGGGGTGCAAGGAAGGCATTATTGAAATATGTAGTATATGGTTGTTCCAACTACTCACAACCGTTTGGAGCTAGTGGGACTGTGGCATCCCCAGTGGGAGTATGTTGTGAGGCTGAAGATAGTGGGGACGGGAAGGAGATGAGGAAGAGTAAAGTCGGGAAGTACTGTCTTTTCAAATCTGGTCACCAAACACAGCTAAAGCCATTTCAAGCAAAGTTTCGATTCTGAATGATGGTCTTGCACCAGGGCGATACTTAGAGTATCTACAAATCTAGAACGTACCGCAAATATACGATACATTATTTTTTAAGAATTATTTGTGAAATAACACATAATAACTAAATTAAATTTATTTTGCTGTGAATGACGAAAATAATATTAATAATACACAAACCGGAACACGAGCAATGCGTTTCAGTAATGAAAAAAATGTCGTTCTTCGGTCCCTTGTAAATTGGAAATTATTAAAAATAAACTCTTATCCAGCTCCTGATGTAAATAAGTGTACAGAAAATCCCTAGAAACGTGATCTATACAGCTTTAAAGAAAACTTTTGTCGCAAATTTAAATTAGACATTTCGACTCCTAGGCCCCAGACAGGCTGGTGAAATTGTTTATCTGCTCAAGAAAGAATCTTGAGATTTGAAAATGTTTGATAAATGTCAGCAGAAGTAAAGAAAAATTGAGCGTATTTCGGCCACACGGACACGCCAACAGCACGTTTCTATCGGTTTATCTTTACAATTCAAAATAAAACATATCATCACTGGAAAGGCAAAAGGGCTTTAAGCGACACTTTGGTCAAAAATGAGTTAAATATGCAGTTTTGATCAGTTTTTTTTTCGGCATTGAATGCTCTGACTTTCGTTTGATTCTACAGACTTCTGTGGCCCTTTAGTCATTTACAACATATTTACTTTTTGGGAGAAGACTTGACTCAAGCGACATAAGTTTGGAACTTTTTTTAGCTTTTTGACGCTTCATGTAACTCAGTGATAGCACTGAGTTACCTGTGCTAACTTTTTTTTTTCAAAATCCAACCAGGTACTGAAGACTGATGAATTTAATTGTAAAACAAACAAAAAAATAAAGTGCTCTGGTGTAAACTTCCCAAAATGGCGCTTCAGCCCTTTTTCCTTTCCGGCGACGATATGATATGTTCAGAAGTTTTGCACTTGGAGACTCAAATACATTTTTATACCTTACTACGGATGATGCCAGACTTACCAGAGGGTAATGTTGATGGACCCCATAAACGCTGTCGCTTTGAGAAACATTGTTAAATTACTAAATATGACTGGTGAATGTTAAATATAATGTTAAAAACAAGTTAGATATTTATAAAACGCATCGTTCCAACTAATTATTTCCTGTCAATTAGGAATGAAATCAATCATTTGAGTTCTAACGAGAAGGGACAGTACATCGTTCATCTTCCCAAATAGAATGATTGCGTTAGATTTTTCAGTCGTGATAAACGACCTGAAATTCAGAAACATGGAACATAGAAACAGGTGTTTTCTATTATGATCAATGTTCCCAAAAATATAAACACGTTCTGGGCTAGAAAACATTTGGAGAACTCAATGTTTGCGCTACACTTTATGTTTAACGAAAATATTTAAGTAATTCTTCAAAAAGTAAAGTTTTTGGGAAGATTCTTATTTCTAAGCTTTAGCGGTATTTTTGTACCAAGCCGATTGAAATATATTTTAAGTTAAAATATACCTTTAGCGTAAAAATACATATGTGAAACAATGACTTAGCTTTGGATTATTCAATTTAATTTCAGCATTTCTTTACTTCTTGACCAAAATATAAAATAAAAAATGTTCTACGTGATGATAATGTCCTAAGTAGTCTATAATCAAACGGCATCAAAATGTTCAATGGTTTACGGGTAATCATTTAAAGAAGCAAAAAAATGTTTGTACATTTCCTAGACTGAATAAAAGATACAGTTTGTCTTTTTGTTTATACTAGATATTATCAAACAGCCTAATAAAATCACTAACGTCTTTTTCCCCCACTTCCTTGCAAAATTCTCTAAATCTATACCACACCATAGTCCCACTGACTTTGGGCAATTCTTCTGTATATTTTGGTGTAGTATTTAAACCAAATTAAAACGCCTTTTGAAGAAGCCGATGAGTGTTGCACGCCGCTAGTTTTGAAATTTTTTAAGAGCCTTAAAGTTCGAATATAATTTTTTGTTCCCTGTTTCCCGCGGCTTGTTAACTTCTGAGGTGTATTACAAAAATCCACACAGGAAAGTTACCTTTTACGGCGGCAGACAATAAATCAGCCAGACTGAAATAGCTTCGGTCTTTCATTCCACAATCCTACCATAAAACTTAAAAGCATTTTCTCATCCGTCAATTCGGATTGTTTACGATTTCTACCGCTTTTTCTTTTCGTCCATTCACCGCGGCAATTTACGGCGCAACTACCGCCATCTACAAAGCTACAATAAAGCTAAATAATTTCGGATCGAATTTATTGGACGTAACGCGGAGGGTGAATTCTTTTTGTCGGTGATTAAAAGAATAAAATGTATAAGGTTACTCAGAAGGCTCGATTGCCCGGAGCCACTGGGATTAAAGCACCCCCAATCGGGCGATCTAGCGAGGGAGATGAATGTGGAGAGATGCTACATAAATATTGATTGGATCTTACGACTACCGAACAAGGCATATTTCAATGTGATGATGGTCGAATGAGAGACGAGAAAAGAAGGTCAAAATGTGCTTGGGTTATCGTAGTGGTAGATATTGGTTTAAATGACTTGATCTGAGTTTCGTGATCACATCTGAATAGACAGGTGCTTTTCTTACCTTCTTTTACCTTCTTTTCCACTTTTTCAGCCCCACAAAATACCCTAAATAGGTAATAGACATAGTCCCGCAGGTTCGGAGCAGTTGGGACTCACGTTAAAAGAAAATATCAGGTTACTAAATATACTCAAAGTGACTTTACAAAAGTGGCTAGAGCAAAGATTCAAATATAAATGAAAGTATTAAATTAGCGCCATACTAAAGGAATATCTCGCCTGGTCAATAGGTATTATACATTATTCTCAATCAAAACCAATTAATGCAATTTCTTTTCAAAATGGAGAGAGAGTACAACAATTGTTAATTTTATGCTTTAGAAGGTTTTCAGTAGGAATATTAGTTAATTTTAAAATCATAGATTAGTTTTGAATATAAGGTACTAATTAATTATAACAAATAAAGTAAATCTAGATATTTATTTTTCACTTTCATATCTATGGTAGTGACGCCACCAATTGAAAAGTTATGTGTCAAGCTGCGGTACTATTTTCAGTGGCTGATCTTTTCGTATTACCAGGGATCTCCATGGTAACTTAATACTGCGTGAACAATGAAAACCGAGATATAAAAAAATAAAACCGGAATTTAATGCCCGAAGTTAGAGCGCTTTAAACGATACTCCTTTGAAGATATTTTTGATTCGGTCTTTGATCTGATTTTGACACAAACAACATCTGGAAACAAAAATTTCCATTAATCATGACAATGCTTATCAGATAAAACAGGAAATCGTTCGTAAAATTAACTTATGTAGCAGACTTAACAAGATAAGAAAAAGCATTGCCTTATATCAGTCGTTGAAGTAAGCGCATACCTTTTTGCTACTTCCGCATTTACAATGCTGGTGAGTTATTTCCGAGACTGATGGATGGGAGGGTGTGAACCCGACTTTTCAGTTCTGTTTATTAAACATAGAGATGGCCATTTCAATCTTTCCATTCTGAGCGGTTGTCTCTCACTAGGGTAATACTGATCATCCATTATACGTATGTACTTACATTAAAACAAATAAAGAAAGAAACAGATTCCCGAGTTATAAATAATCTGAAGATATTTTAAAAACTCCAACTAACATCATAATAAGCGGAAGATATTTATTTTACAATATTGGAGGGCTTAGCTAGCAGAATAATTGAACTCATGACGTTTGGGTGGGAATCTGACGCATTTGCCAATTCGGTTACTAACCGGTCGATTTTTTAAAAATATTTATTTTTCCATAACTAATAAAAATTCTCAAAAAACCTGAACCTGGTATAGAATTTTTTTTATTTGGCCTCACCGGGATTTGAAATCGAGACCTCCGGGCCCAGATGTAAGGTTCTTACCTCCTCTATCAAGGATAACGTCAACATTTTTTACTACAAACTAAGTACGTTCCTTATATAATCTGCAGTATCCTTACGTATAATTTCAGTTACAAATTAGGAAAAAATAATAGCTATAATTTATTTTTTTAAACCAAACAAAATACTTTTTTTTGTCCTCTCCGAAATTTAAACTCACAACCTTATGCTACAAATCCAAGGAGCTTACCGCTCCGTCATGAAGGTCGTCATAATGTATCATCCCCGACGATAGACACAACAAGACTATCCGGAAACATATGCCAAAAAAACGAAGCCAAGAAGTTTTAACACCGAAAAGCAACTGACACAATACGATAACGTTTAAAAAAGATTAGCAGAATTAATCACAATTAGGCACCTACGTCATTCACCCGTACTGTACACATTTGAAGCTTGAGATTATACAGACGCGCTGAGTAAATGATATTTGCAGCCAGAGAAAGGTCATAAATTCATCTCATCTCGTTATATCTGCATCGGGTGACCTTGGATACGTGCACTGCTATGGAGGTAATACAGTCAGTACAAATCATATGTGAATAGAAGAAATGGAATAACGAAAATTGAATTAAAACGAATATCATCATATAAATTTAAATTATGTTTTTTTTTACAAAAGTGTTCTGCAATGTAATTATTTTTACCTTTCGTAGGAATTGTTTCTACATACTCGTAAATGTCATGAAAAGCTTTTGACAAATTATTTTTACTGCCCACGCTCTTATTTACATTTTAGAGTAAATAGTCGGACATTATTACTGATTTTATTAATATGGAAAAGTTCTCAAAAAGTATTCTATTCCATTGAAAACCCCAAATAAATTAATGATAGTCTATGAAATAAACTATTACTTTAAAACTTTTTTTTTAAATCTTTGTTATAGTTGTTCCCCTTTTTTGCAAGTGTGTTTTTTATGTCAATATGTCGAGAGCCAAAAACTCAAAAGGGCTGAAGCGCCATTTTGGGAAGTTTAGACCAGAGCATTTTTTTTGTTTTTTGTTTTACAGTAAAATTCATAAATCTTCAGTACCTGGTTGGATTTTGAAAAAAGTCAACTCAGGTAACTCAATGCTCTCACTTAGTTACCTGAAGCAACAAAACCTAAAAAAAAGTCCCGAACTTGTGCCGCTTGAGCCAAGCCTTCTCCCAAACGGTAAATATATTTTAGATGGCTGAAGGGCCACGAAAGTCTTCAGAATCAAACGCGAGAAAGAACTGATCTAAACTGCATATTTAACTCATTTTTGACCAAAGTGTCGTTTAAGCCCTTTTGCCTTTCCAGCGGCGATATGTTGTTTCACGTAGATTATTCTAGGCTAAAATAAAGTCTTGTTGACTGATTTTATTTTAAGTTAAGGTATTTTGTCGTCACATTTTATTAATTATACAAATGTGTATGTAATTTTCAGATTTAATATTCTCGGTAAAAATACATATTTTCTTACTTGAATTATTCTTATCTAATAGTCTTAAAAATAAAATGCACTAGAAAATGACCGCTCAGAGCTAAGATTCTTCTACGTTGCTGTGGTCGTCAACTTAATGTGAATTAAATATTATAATCGATTATCGTTTTAAGCCTATTTCCTTCGCTCAGAATGTGCATTGGGTTATACGAAAAGAAAGATAAAACAGAAAATTCCGCAAATTCGAGAGATATTCCCTTTTGTATTTCACTGCCAAAATTTAAGATTGTTTTTGTTTATGGAGTGAAAAATCCAGTCTGGCATAAAGTAGTTGGCACAGCGCATGATTTTTTAAAAGAAAAATCCAGTTAAAATAATTTTACTTATTTGTTCTAGTTTTATTAGAATACAGTGTGGATTTGCATATTTATCGATGAGTAAACGGTGCAATTTTAGTTTCATCTCTAGATGCATTTCTTTGAAAGGTTGACGTACAAGAAAAAATCCATACCCATGTGCCATCCAAACAAAATTTTAGCCTGCCTCTTGCAAACGTTATTCTTAAAATATTATCTAACTCACCACCCTAGCATAGTATTATTGTGAGCTTACTTAAGGCTTGAGACAAAAAAACATGTAGAATAATTTGAAAAAACATGATTATTCTACATGTTTTCTTTATTTCCTAATTTATAATAATAATTATAATTTTGATTTATAATTTAAATTTCGCAAATTTTATAAAACACTGCTAAAATCACAGTTTACCTTCCAATAATGCGAATTTCAAAACCAACACCATAGCTTTATTACACTTAAGAAATGAAACACATTATAAATTTGAGTAAAATCTGAACAATAAAAAGTGACAACCCCAATGTTGTTACAGTACAAATACTGATTTTGTGGGTGTTTCATTTTGGATTTAAAACCACAGTTCAAATGTAAATTCGTCTTAGATAACCAGTAACCCTACCCATCGATTTTAAATTGAAACGGGATACTTTTTGAAATAGGCAGCAAGAAAACGAAGAAGGTAAAAGCGAATTATTTGAAACACAATTTTGCTTTATTCATTCATCCATTCAATGCGATATTCATAAATGAGTAAACTAAGACCATTTCACTGATGTATTTTTACTTCATTCACGGATATATTCAAGAACTAGCATTCTCCTTTAGAATGGAGGATCCACTTACGTTATCTATCTATTATGTTGGCAGTATATTTCACGTAATGTCCATTTAGCACTCCCAATAGCTTCAGAAATTTGAAAAAGGCTGTTATCGACATTGAGATACCCAGTATTGACAAAATGTATTTTCTTTCGCTTACTGGGGTTTGCAGCACCACACCAAGATTAAATATGAAAATAAGTTATACTAGAAGGCAAATAAAGATGAAAAAACAACACTAACTTTGGCTTGAAACACAACCCTTGATTCGTCTACAATGCTCTCCCATTATTCCGGTACTCAATTAACGTATTAAGTACGGAAAATAACAGAGTTAAGTAATGATTAATTTGATCTTGCCTTGCCTTCTTGAAATGTTTTTAACTGCTTAACTGACACTCATATGTTAGTTAATTTGATGTACGTGTTCAAACCATTCAGCGCACCTTTCTTAATAAGAAATCTGTATTACATTAGTTCCAGTTCTCTTCTTTGGTTACGTGATTTATCACAAAAATTCCTCAGATATCTGTATTATCCATTTTAAATTCCATCGATACTGAGCCACATTAGGGTTGAAATCAAAACTTCGTTGTAGTTGGCCAATGTTTTGAATCCATTAATAAATACAAGTCTAGTCCAAATGATAAGTTATAGGTTTAGATTCAATAAAACCCACATAACACATGTACCGCTGAAATTCGAGGTAGATAGTAAAAGAAAAAGTATTTCTGTCAGCCCTAGATGGTATCTGTGGCAAAAGGCGTAGCTGAGGAATACCCCGTACGACATGGCTCCAACATCTACGTGAAGTTAAAGATTGCATGTTGAAGATTGCTTTGATGATAGCCAACCCCAACAAGAAAGGGGACCAGAAGAAGACGATTCAATAAAAACCTATACGTAAACAGAAACCACAATTTTTTAAATGTATTTATGCCACACCTGGTTTTGGTTGTACACCATCAATCGACAACTGTGATGTAAATATAAATTAATATATACGACTTATTTAACAATATCTATTTATTTATTATTCTGTAGGCCTTCTTCAAATGTCTCTATTTTGGTATCACCCATCTTATTTATAGGTAACCTCTGTATATCTTCCCTAACCAAGGATGCCATTGGTTAATACTTGAATACCAGCTGACCTCCGAACGACATTCCTAGAATATTTCTATTGGGGAGAGCGGATTGTGACAATAATGTCGACTACCTTCGAAACTGATTAATATTTGCTAAGCGAAAGACACAAATACAAGTCAATTATTTTTTCGACTAGAAGTAACTATTGAGTCAAGGATTTTTTAGTAGCTACTTCAATGTTCTCCATTAATATTCGTGTTAAGGGTAACCTTCAGTCGTGGGAAGTACTGAAATCAATAAACGTGTTTATTTGACCACCGTTATTTATGTTTCCGTAATGAGACACCTCATTATAAGCTATTATGGGGTATTAATCAACTATCAATGGCACCCTCCCTTCCTACCTACGTGCTTACGTATTTTTTACAAATCAATGTATTCTGCATCAATATAACTTACGAATTACATGAAAAATGTTAAATATGAACTTTGTGAAATTAGTTATACACGAATAAAAGTATTTCATGTTATTTAGAAACGTATGTTTTTGGAAGCATTGCGTATGGACAAAAAATATTCCTATGTTTCCTCTTTGATTAAATTCTCTAGACTAAACTACCCAACTACCTTTTTACCAACCCATGTCATGTGAATTTTAGAATGGTGCTAAATTATCGAGGGAACATATTTATAAAACGAACTTTTTACGTAATTAAAAAAATATTGTTGCTGAATAATAAATTAAGTAAAAGATCCATAATTTTTCATTGCAAGCTTTATCATGGAGAAGCCTTTTTGGCGGTCGAATATCTTTTGGGTTAGTGTAGTACATTAAACATACACAAGGACCGTAAAAACTAATAACACTTAAAAGAAAAGAAAACACTGGGTTGAATGATATTTCTATAACAATATTTTTCCCCTCTATTAATTACGAATTAATCAGGATTACAAAACAGTTTATATAATATTTGAAACAATACCTTTCGTAAACTGTGTTTAAAGTTGTAAGAGGTTTCGGGAAATTCGTTGGAGTGATTGATTTTCATACTTAACCGTACAGTATTCAAAGCACTTAGGACCCTTATTTGCTTAACGGTTTCCAGATATCGATTTTGCCCTTTCGGTAAGAGATTAGTCAGTGGCGGTTTTGGAAACTGGATTTAATTTTGGCACTAGAAACAGTACTAAAAATACCCAATAATACCCCAGACAAATAATAATCAAAAGCCAATATTGCTTTCGCAAAATGAGCATGCGAAGGTATGTTTGATAATGGTTAGTATTAAGGGATTATAACGTTTTTATCCGGATTGGAGTTTGTATCTATTATTTGAGGTCTTCGTAAAATTGACGACAAAAAAACTGTAGAGGGAACCCTTTTTTGTTAACATTGGACATTTATTAAAATGTACTGTTTCACTATTTGAAAAACGCTTGGCATAGAACCCCTGCTATGCTTTATTTAAAGATATATCGGAGGAAAAAATGCAGGGTCTATATTGACACTGATTTTAAAATAGACTGACTTGTCGTAATATAATGCAACGCTTGGAACTGTCTAGTCAAAACGATAGGTTCTCAGCTCGTCTAGGAAAATGAAATAAAATAATGTTACCATAGACCATCGTTTCTTGACCTTTGTAGCGTCACGACCCCCTTAAAATCCAAAAAAAATGTGTATAAAACCTTACGATACCCTCACAATAATTTGAACGTTTATCAAAGTTCTACATTACAATTGCCACGAATACCATTTACTACTTATTAAGCTGGATTCACACCAACGTCCGGATCCGCTCAGTGACGATACTGTTCCGCATGAGAGCTTATTGATATGGTATGAATATCAATTAAGGAGTATGTGCTAAGACAAAGTTGTGTGGGAGTATATTTTCTCTGCCCATTAATTTAATTATTAAAAATATTATTTAGTGATAAAAAAACGGTTTTTAATAAAAAAAAATCTGCGATGTAAGTATTTTTACACATTAAAATAATTATTTAACTAACTAAGTACTTAAATATCACAAGGGTGCGCAGAAGGATATACTGCCACACAATTTTGTCTTGGCACATACTCCTTGATTGATATTCATACCATATCAATAAGCTCTCATGCGGAACAATATCGTCACTAAGCGGATCCGGACGTTGGTGTGAATACAGCTTTACTCGTGTGAAGAAGGTTTCTCGTCTATGGTGGCATAAAAAACTAAAAACAGTAGTCGTCTACACCATCACTTAAAAATAATATATTTCTTTGTGTTTCAATTTTCGGTCCACCTATATAAAACCTTTTTAGTGAAAAACAAACTCAACCGTCGCATGAATAAATAAATTAACACATTTAAATTTATTAGTTTATTGGGAACTAGGTATATGTAACACTTTATTATAAGTTGAAATTGATTATAAATAGAACACATACACTTTGTTTATAACCACTTTATTATTTAATATTATGTCTCCCGGTTTCAGAAGTACCCTTCCATCATCAGGACAATATTAAAATTGACCTGAAATACAAAATACTGAGATACATATACATATTTAGGAATTGGAGTGAGAAGGAGAAGCAATTGAGGGGATTATGGGAATAACCGAGCGGTTTATTGGAAAAATATCTAGGATAGGACTATAATATAAATTAATTTGATTGTTTAAAATATTGCATTTACTGTTTAATGATTTTCTAATTTCTGGTGCTTCTAAGTTATCTAATTTTATCCCTTTATTGCAACGGTGAAGAATTTTAACCCCTGTATCTCTATTAAAATTACGATTAGTAGTAATGAGGTGATTGGCGAACTCTGAAAAATTATTGTTTTTTAAGCATCTTAGATGTTCACTTATTCTAATGTTTACACTACGAGATGTCTTACCTACACAATATGAAGGACAATTATTACAAGAAATTTTATAAATGCTTTTGTTTATAACCACTTTATTATTTAGACATAATATTAAATAATAAAGTGGTTATAAACAAAGTGTGTGTGTTCTATTTATAAATATGGCGAGCCACAAAGTAAATGCTTTTTACGAATATGAAATTGATTATTTCATAAAATGATTTTTCGTATTTTTTTGACAGATTGCGACACCCCTATACCTGATCGCCACCCCCAGGTTAAGAAACGATGCCATAGACTATAGAAAAATATTGATTGGTGGTTTGAACCAATATAATATCTATCCATTAAAATAAAATCTACATGGTCTACATGTGAAGTATCGTATCGTGCTTACATTCATTTTGATTTTTATTTAATAAACTTAGCTATCTTAGATTAAGAAACCATAATGTTATTTCTTTCCAGAGGCAAGCAGAGAGGTAAGAAACACCACACAACTCTATCTAGACATACAATCTTTTCATTCAGATTCATTAATACTCTGCTGTTTACCTTTTCTCTCCATATATATATCTTGTTTATTTTTCTACTCACTGGTACTTCTTTGAATTGTACAATGTAAACTACAGTTTGGAAAAAGAAATTCATGAATATATCATTATATATATGTATTTTTAAATTCAATCCGATATTCATTATAATTTGAGCGTTATAATTGAATATATTTTAGGGTACAGCAGGTCGAAAAAACACGAAAAACGACTTTTCCTAACATTTTTGGTAACATGAGCCAGGAAAGTTCAATTCAAAATAATCGCTTTCCCCAACACATACTTAAACCCCTAACCAATCTTCAACCTTTCTCTAATCCTCTTGTTTCCTTACCGATGTTTTCTCCTAAGCTTGTTTTTCCCCCCATAAACCTTCTGTCAAAACAACCACTTTGCATTTCTCTGGTAGGTATAAGGTATTTGAAAATGGTACATAATGCAAATATAAAGGAAAATCTTACAAGAAAGTACCTACCCCAATCATTTCGAATGAAGAGTGGTAAAAACAAAAAAACTGGCATCAGGTTTGCGCTGACGTTGCAAAAAATCAGTAAATCACGGAGGAAGCTTTTCTTTTTCCGTTTGTCGCTTGAAAGCTTTAGCCCTCACTATTAGGAAATGACACCGCAATTTTTCTTAACTTACCAGGCAATCTTTTCAACTTTGTCTTATCTTTAACAACGCAGCCTTTATAATTTAGTTTGCTGGTAGGGTTGGATTATACAAACATAGAGGGCATGATTAAATACGAAACTGTTCCTATCGCCGAAACTATTATAATTTCACATGTACAATGTAAAGAAATTTTATGTAAGGTGACCCAAATCCCGAAGTTTAACTCAGACTTCAAAACAGATTTAATCTAGCCTTTACAAATGTAACACAATGCTTTTCGGATAATTTTCCTCCCATGCTGTGTAAGACATCACACTTGTTGACGGTAGGGAGGACTAACGGTTTTCGGAAAAGATGTTTACCGTGATAGAGCGGTAAGCTCCTTTGCTTTAGACCTAGGGGTGATGAGTAAAATTTTTCGAAACCTAATATTTTTTTATCAAATTTCTAAGAGCAGTCTAGGTTCTAGGTTTTAGGTACTATACTCATATTGAATTCTGGGCAACGCCGGCTAACCACTGCTAGTATAGGTCGCATAATTAGAGTTGATCGAATAAAACATACTACTTAGGATTGCATTTATTGGTGCATATGTATACTTTTCTGACAGTGATGTTCTTGCGAGTCACTGACAAATAGCCATTTGTCTTGCTTACGTCTATGTATTATTGTTAGCGAAAATGGGACAATAAATGTATACTATGGCTGATTTTTAATATTTGAAAAGTTCATAACACCTCTCGAAAAGCTTTTACGGTGTGTTCTTTTTATAAATTAGTTTATTTTTTAATTTCACTGAAATTTTCTTTTCTGAATAACGTATATTTTTTTTGTGAATACTGCACTTGAGTCCCAATTGCTCCCAATCGTCTCAGACAGGGAGACTATGGCATCCCCAATCGGAGTATGTTGTGAGGCTGAAGGTAGTGGGAAGGGGAAAGAGATGGATAAGAGGAAGGTTGGAAAGTACCTGGCTATTCGGATCTGGTCACCAAACACGGCTAAAGTAATTTCAAGAAACGATTCAATTCTGAATGGTAGACTTACACCAGGGCGATACTATCTATCCACCACTCTGGAACGTAATGCAAATATACTTGTGTGTGTTATGACACATTTTATTTAAATAAAATTTATTTGCGCACGCCCGGTTTGAACCCGCGACCTTTAGATTCGCAGTCGAGCATGGAGGCCATCTTGTTTGAAACAGGCTGTATTCAAGGAATGCAAATGTGTGAGAACTGTGTTTGACTCAAAATGTATTCAAATGATTAAACTTGTCAGCCCTTAATGCCGACTATTCACCAATTTTGGCAACTGTTTAAAAATGTCAGACATTTAAAGCAACTCCCAACTGGTAACAATGGTAACTTGTAACACTTCCCAAATATCTATTTCACCGTAGCTCGGTAGCCCGAGCAGACAAAGCAGTCTAGCTAAAACAAAACCACTTTTCATCCAAAGCTTTCCTCTGTTTTGCCAAAATTGAACGTGAAATTCATCACTTTAAGTACAACGATTACTTTGCCAACATCACTTCCCACGTACAATATAACGCCAGCCGGGTGTTGGCAAACTTTATCAGTTTGGGTATACAAAGAGGGTGGAACGCCGCACGTCACTGTCCTAGCCCATTATACGATTGGGTTCATCGGCATTCGTGCACTTTAAAACTTTTCTCCGTTGTCTCAGTTTTTTCTCTTATTACATATTCCTCAAACGGAGGTAGCCCAAAGTTCTTATAAAAGCGGTTCCTCATGCAATGAGTCTCTTGTATATTTTTTCAAATGGCTTATAAAAAATCACGTCAATAGATTACGGAATTGCGAATTTTTTTTTCGGGCCATTACCATTTATTTAAAAATTATTCCCTTTGTTGCACATGTCATGATAAGAATTATTAATTTTTTTTTATCCTAGTCCTTTTAAAACTGACATTGATTTTAACGATTTTATCTAGCGCACGTTTCAACGGAATAGCAAAACAATCTTAAATTGCTTTCTTAATTTATTTCTTCAATCATGAACTCTTTGATAAATGGTTAAAGTCAAATATTTTTTAATGTCACTCGATTTTATTTACGTTATTTGACAGATAACTGACGCCTAGATAGCTGGATTTAAAAAGAGGACACTTTTCATAAATTATAATAAACGCAGCGAATCAAAAAGGTTTTTTTGTAATTATGCAAGCGGATCATTTAGGGCTTAATTTGAACTTAAGTACATACAGACAGGACCGTGTCAAGCTGGTGCAGTCTAGTGTTAGCCCCAAAATGACAAGGATTTTTTTTGTGGGGTCCAGGAAACGACAGCCCCTCGAGATATATTCGTATCATAAAATAAAATAAGAATAGCTTTATTTTGATATATCTCCTGAAACTTTAAGCTTTGAATACGATTGAGCTACGAAAGCTTTGGTGACCTCCGAGGCCAAGCGTTTATGTTTCTTGGTTACGGATCTAGTGGTCGCGGATTCAAATTTCTGGCACGTGTAAATATTTATTTATTTTGTTAGTGTGTTATTTAATTTATATAAATTATTATGAAGTGTATTTGCGGTACGTTTTAGAGTGATACATACTATCAGTATCGCTCTGGCGAAAGACCACTGTGCAGAATCGAAACTTTACTTGAAATGGCTTTAGCCATGTTTGGTGATCACATCCAAACAGCAAGGTACTTTCCAACTACTTTTTCATTAATCTAATTGCATACCAGAATTTACCTTGGTTTATTTTCATATTCTTGTTAATTATGATTATTCTTATTTTATAATACTTTTATACTGGTATTTTTAAGTACTGACACCTTAAGTGTCTTCAATATTATTCCATTTTCGTTGCCTTAAAAAATTTGTCCATATTTATAAATAATTTTCATCTGGGTTTTTTACACCCTTCTAGTAAATACTGCTATATCATATCTGAACATTTTTTCATGATTTATGCTAACGATCATCATTGTAGATAGTTTCAATTTGCATACACATCTGTTATTTAATATATTATTTTCTCGTTGTTATATTTAGGTTGGGTTTTTTCGTTGTTATATTAGTGTGAAGCGCATTTTAGGTGAACTATCGCACCACTGCGCTATATAAATTCACTGTTCCTATTATTATTAACGTATTGCCATAACTATCTGCAAATCCAGTTAAATATTCTAAGACTCGACGCAAAAACTTCTATCATCAATATTTTTGTAAGCCGCCAAGCTACAAATTCCTAGACGCGATGGTCTACGTTTTACGTGGGAGTTCGTTTAGAAACATTAATAATTCAAGTATGTCTGAGTTCAGCGGTCTATCCAAACTGCCATTTAAACTCACTTGATAATGGCTTTCACTGTTTATTTTATTTAGAGAAACTAAGTTTGTTTTGATGTCTAATGGCCAGCTGTTCTCCTGTTTCCCTTCCCACGACGAACCTTGCGGATGAAATGGATCCATACCGATAATAAAAACTTCAAGCTGAAGAAATTGAGAATATGATAAGAAAACAAAAATATGGAGGTTGTGTTATGTACTTACCCATACAGCGATAACACTTTAGAACCTATTTGGCGGATTATCTATTATTCACAGAAATTTGCTATCACCCATAAACTATTTGTGTTATGATGAACTATTATGTAATTATTTGGGTAATAATCTATGTTAAATAATAAATGTTATGTTAAACATTACCCTAACTGATATTGACATACCTTGTAGACATTGATTATTCCACCACTATATGAGACGGTTCATTCTGAAGATTCAACTAGTCTCACACAGTTAATATCAGTTGGAGTAACACTACGCTTCTGGTGTAGACTTTACCCTGTAAAACTTCATACTATGAAATAAATACAAATAAAGTGCAAAAGTGTTTTAGTACCAAAGAATCCATAAGAGTTGGTTTATTTGAACGTCAATTAGAATTAGGTAATTTCATTGCGGGCAACACCAAGGTGATTTTTTATAATCAAATGTAAAGCACAATGCAATCACTCATTCTTAGATCACAACAATCACCAAGCGCATAAACCTTACCAGACAAATACATACATTTTGTTAAATACCGTCAATGCTGGTCCTCCGTTAACAGGATAAGGTACGCCCACATGATGCACAGGCGAGGTCTAAAACACTCGGCGAGGTGTGATCTGAAATTTGCACTTTCTTGTCAGAAGTGACATCTTGAAATAGGCTTTTGAGAGGCATATCGTCACCGTGGAGCGAAAACTCACTAACTAACAGGTTAACAGTTTTGGGATAGTTAGTGTATTGTGATTGCAATTCTAAACGTCTATTTATGGCTGATAATAAAAAGTTTTTATTTTTAATATTTATGGTTGTATTCAATAGTTTTTCAATAGCGCAGTCGAATCTGTTAATTGCCTAAGTTTATTATAAAAAAACATTTAGTGACTTTTATTTACTTTTAGTGATTTTCCGCATTGGTTTTTTTTGTAGCTTAAATTATAAGTGATTTTTATTTTCTTTCAGTCGTTTTTCGAAAAATCGGATTCATTGATTTTAAAGCAGAAAAGATTTTTTTTGTACTTATAGTAATTTTTCACAAGTATGTTTTAGTAAAACTAAGAATTTTGGGTTAATTATCGCTCGATTCGAATGATTACGAAGTGGATAGTTTTTAGATGATGTTCGTAATTTTTTTTTTAAATGATTCTGTACTGTTAGCAATTTATTTATTTACTGTCAATGACCATTTACAAACATTTCCCGATACCGCAAATAATTCTAAAAGGTAATTTCCTTTCATACGTGCTACTCAAAATCATGTTTAATCCCGTTATATCTGGTTCTTTAACAATATAACAGGGTGCTCCTATAGCCGTTGTATCCCCATGGTGCATAGGTGGGGCCTATTATTTGTTCGTTTGAATAGAAGTGAAATATTAAAACGAGTGTTAGCGAGGCATATTATTATTATTACGATTATTCATATGATGAAATTGAACAATTACTGAAAATGTATTCATTAGAAGAGCGCAGGAAAGACTTTGATTTAATTTTCATTTACAAAATCATTAATTGTTTTATTGACTCACCTTCTCTGTTGCAACTTATCCAGTTCAACATTCCTTGCCGTAGACTCAGAAACAATGAATTGCTGTTCCTCAATCATCACAATACTAACTATGGGTATAACTCTCCAATGTCCAGAATTTCAAGACTTGTTAACTCAAGCCATGGTCTTGAAAGTTTTGGTAGCAGTCTAAATGATTTTGTCATTCTTTACGACTCTACCAAAACTTTGACTAGACCGTGGCTTGAATGTTCTCTCTTATGTTTATTTTTCCTAATTTTTGTCATCGCTTCATTTATTTTAGTGTATATGCTATTCCTTCTCTGTTGCTCTTTTTTCTATTTCGTGTTTTATATGTATTTTTTGTAATTGGACTTTAGTCCGTTAATTTATAAATAAATATTGCCGAAAAGGCAATACTAAAGTTCTGTTTCGATAGCTCAATATTTGCTGAAATCGTTAATTCTTGAATTGTTCAAATAAAAATTATATTAGTGGAAAATACGACGGCTAAATTTTCATCTTTACAGCGACAGTAAAACCTCGCTTAAGCAGAAATTTCCCAGACAAAACGCTCAATTCGACTGTTATTATGGAGACAAATTTATACGACATAACGGAGTACATTTGTTCACTTAAGAACAAAAGTTTAGAACCGATTGAGGAAAGTTTCCCGAAACTCGAGGCAAAATACGGTTCAAGTCATAATAAAGTGCGCGAAGATCTAGGATTTAATTCCCCAACCTAATATTTTACAGATTTATTCGATAATTTGGCAACTCAGAGTGACGACTGTACTCACGTAGCATTCGCAGAAAAGCTCTACATGTCTTCGGTTATTCTTAAAAATACATTCAGTTAACTTGAGTCTTTTGATGTGTGCGTTGAAATTATTTGACGGAGGAATATTAGTTTTTTTGAGCCGTGTAGCTGTCGTCTTTTTGGAGTGGCGTTCATGATGGCAAAGCGCCAGACAATTTACACGAGAGGAACTTTACATCATCAATTATAGTCATTGAGCAATTTACTAAACTGCCTCGTTGTGCCAAAATGTATTAGAACCATCTGAAACAAGAAATTATTATATTTTAATATGTAAAAAATAAAGGAGAAAGCTACGCTTGAATTTAAAGGGTTATCACATCAAAAATATATTTGAAAATTTAAAGAACCCTAGTTATAAGTTGGCTTGAAATGGTTTTAGCCATGTTTGGTGGCCAGATCTGAAAACTAGGTTCTTCCCAATTTTCTTCTTTCCCATCTCCTTCCTCTCCTTACTACCTTCAACCTCACATAATACCAATTTAAGGATTCCATAGTCTCACTGGCTCTAGACGATTGGGAGCAGTTGCAGTAGCAATAATGATGTTTTTTTTATATAATTCAATTGAATTAAATTTGACATTATTATTATTGAGTTCTGCTATTTAAAGTTTTTTATTTTTGTTTTTAGTGACAGCTTTTTCGGCGTTTAAGACCATTGTCAAAAGGTCTTAAACGCCGAAAAAGGTGTCACTAAAAACAAAAATAAAAAAACTTAAAATAGCAGAACTCAATAATAATAATATTAAATTTAATTCAATTGAATTATATAAAAAAAAAATAAAATGGAGTTCTACAAATTGAACACAAAAACTATAAATAAATTAATAACGATGTTTATTATGATATGTTTCTTTTTTATTTAATTAATATTTGCTAAGTGCTCTTGAACGCTTTTTACCATGAACGACGTACGCCATTCAAATTATGCTTATGTACCGATTTTTTGTGTGAGGTATTTTGTTGATTTTGGTGAAAGGTCCCAATAACTGGAGCAAGTGGCACTATGGCGTCCCCAATTAAGGTATGTTGTGAGACACAACATATTGCACAGCGCCCTTGAACTGTTGAATGTGTTTTGTAATGACCTTTAGGGCTTTACGTGTTAACAAAATACTATTCTTATTTGAAACTATATGTTTACTTCATCAACCGCGAAATGGCCAGCAGACCGGTGCCTGTCCACGTATCGGTATTTGATAAGTACTTATTCAGGCTACCACATTTCACTTCCAACAAGAAACGAAACAAATGAAAAACTTATTAGACTAGAAACTGAAAACTAAACAAGAGAATAAAATAAATAGGATGCAAATATCGGGAAAATTATTGTTTAATCGCAAGTGTAGTAAGAAACAAGTCGTTTAAAAAATATGAAAAGGTTTAAACATTATCCTAAATTAATTTGCAAATAGTCATAATCTTTTGAATGTCTCTAATAGAAAATAATTTGCAATAAATAATACCAAAGCAACAAGATATTTTTTCCTTCCCCTGCTTTTTGCTCGAAGCAGCGTTATTTCAATGCATAATTTCTATAAATAACTCTAATAATGTCGTTATGCTGCTAAGTCAACTCATTAGCCAATCTCTGCGTTTATTAATGGATACCTTTGGTAAACATTTGTTGTAGCCGTGGTCTATTAATAGAAGGAAACCGGTGCATTGTGCGATAGCGGTGTATTATTTAAACCTTGATATATTCTCATTAATAAACTGTTTGTTTGTAAATATACATTGAAGAAAATAAACCTTTTATTAATTAAAAATTAAGGTTGGGGTGTTTCAACCTTCGTCACATTTGGTTGACGATCAAAACGACGAGCTGCGTAATTTTAATTATTTTTGACATTTGAACAGTATCCGTTAAACGCTGATTCTGATCGAAACAAAATTGTGAACAACCGTCAAGCCTATTAGCATGACCGTTAGACTTGACGGCTGATCAAACACCAAAACGAGCTATGAACTAGTGTCTAAATCGGAGATCGTTCAAATATTTAAAAAAAAACTAAACGCACAAATTGATTGCACTGACATTTATTTTGCACATTATTATAAAAATAGAATAAGATTACCACAAAATACAAAAAAAAGTCACAAAACCACCAGTACAGAGTACAGAGGCTTAGAAATTTATGACGAGATGCCTGAAGAAAAAAATGGTATTAACAAATCATTAAAACCAGTGTATTTAAAAATAAATGTTATGCTCACTGTAAAAATGTACTATTATAAAAATGGAAAACTCTACACATATTAATGATTTAATAAAACAAATTTATAACTTTATTCCACTTTTTTATTTTTTGACTGGGCCGGTTTCAGTCTATAACGGCCATCTTCAGACTAGTACAGGTTGTTCTTATTCTATGGCTTATGTACTATTTTTTTGGATGTCAGGGGTAGTAAACCATGATTTTACTTTAATTAAAAAGTGGAATAAAGTTATTAATTTGTTTTATTAAATCATTAAAATGGAATTCAACCATAAATTAACAGTTACAAAATTAGAAATAATAAAAAGTGTTACACATATTAGTTTATACACCATATATTATAAAATAACTCAATAAATAATTTCAAAAAAATATTGACACCAACCTTATGAACAAACCATAGCTACTGCAAAATTAGTGTATTCTCAAGTTTTAGAGTTTAGCAAATTCGGTTATATTTTCGTATACCTCACACAAATATACCGCTTCGTCAAAACATGACTAAATTGATATAGTAGGTACATATAAACGCGTCGGATTCCCACCCGGGCGTCGTGCGTTCGATTCCTCTGCTGGCTAAGTCCTCCATCATTGCACAAGCAGTATCTTCCGCTTCTTATGATGGCAGTAGGAGTTTTTCAAATATTGTCAGGTTATTCGTAACCCGGGAATAATTGTCTTTCCTTAAAAAAAAAACAAAATATATTAATATATAATTTATTTATTTTTTCCCTTTTCGATAATATTCGAAGTAATATAAAAACTGAGTGGTTCAATGTGTCGGGTTTTCTTTCATGTGTCACGGGTTCAATCATCTGCTAGATAAGTCGTCAGTCTTTGCACAAGCAATATTTTCCACTAATAATGATACTGCGTTAGGAGGAATTTAAATAAAATCTGGTAATTCTTAACCTTCGAATGTTTGTTTTTCGTTTAAAAAGACTAAGATAATATCAAACCGCTAAATATCCGATTTCTAGCTCTCTCTACGCTCAAGTGATGAGAGAACCATTGAGATCGTTCACACTTTCTTTCATAGCGCCTTGGGAGTGTACAGCCTCTTTTTATTTGTTATTTTATTTTATTTTTATATTAGTTAATTCTCTCTGACGTACGAGGTACCGTCTCGAGCGCCATCTTGATGACCAAATTAAATAGGCACTTTCTGTTTTCACTAGCTTGATGCTCTGCTTTGACTTCGTCATTATATTATTTTTTATATTATTTCACACTTATTATATTTTATTCACTCTTCAAGTTTTTGGAATTTTATTCACCCGTTTGTTCTGGATTATATCTAAAAAAATTGCTACCAGGCAACAAGCCCATCTTTATACAATCATGTACAGTAGACCTACCTTGGAGGCACATATATCGTTCCTGCTAAGTAGGTCTAAGCCTCCAAACATAAAATCCCTAGAAGTGTGAGCTATACCGATTTGCAAGAAAACTGATGTCACCGATTTACATAAGATTTTACACCTCGTAGGCCCCAGATAGGACAACAAACTTATTTATCTGTTCAAGAAATAATTTTAATATTTGAAAAAGCTTGATCAATTTTACCCGAAGTAAGTAAAAAAGATGACCTTACTTCATGAACAGCAGACACGTCTACAACACATTTCTATCAGTCTATCTCTTCGGTGGTCTAGGCAGATTGGATAGTTTGCAAAAACAGTAAAACTATCTCTATTATTTCTTCTGTGGCTCAAAGTGGTCGTTTTCCTGTCAAAGTGTTTCCGGCTTTGGAAAACAAAACGCCACAGTGAACAGAGTGAAAATATCGCATCGACAGAGCTTCCAATTACTCGTATTTATATTCCGGTAGGGAAATGGAACCTTTTTTTTTTATTTTCCCGTTCCCGTGTGGAATAAATTGAGTGGCTTAGTTTAAATTCGCAGCAACGCGCCTTGCCTTTCCGATTTTCAATTAACGTATGAATGTTCAATCAATAATTACTAGAGAATCCAATTACGATTGACGATTGTTTTTTTTATCACCGGGTGGAAAACAGAAGCACTGCGGTTACGCCTGTAATTCGATTTTTTTAAAGACTTCATTGTTTTGTCAACAGATCGGAACCAGTGGCACTGTTTTACTCATTATATTTTTTTTTGCTTGTATACCGCACAAGAGTCTCAACTGCTCCCAACCGTCTGGAGCCAGTGAGACTATGGCATCCCCTTTAAGGGTATTTTGTGAGGCTGAAGGTAGTAAGGAGGGAAAGGAGATGAGGAAGAGGAAGATTGAGAAGTACCGGGCTATTTAGATCTGGTCACCAAACACGGCTAAAGCCATTTCAAGCAACTTTTCAATTCTGAAAGGTGGTTTTTTACCAGGCCGATACTTGGAGTATCTACCACTCTGGAACGTGATGTACGCAATGTTATTTGGCTTTAAGTATTAATTAATGAATGTAGATTATCAATCAAAAGAGCAGAATTGGCCCAAGGTCAGTACCCCAATTAAGTTAACAACTCATTTATTAGTAACCATTAGATCAGAGATAACTCTCTTTGATCCCGCAAATCATCTTTCCTGACATAATTCTCGTACAAAGCGACAATAGTATAATATTAATCCCATTAAAATACTAAATGCTGAAGGAATAATCCGGAGGAAATTGAATGGAAAGTCCCCTTCATTTACGACAGCATCTTCCGACGATGCTCTTTTATCGCCAACACTTGGCCATTTGTATTTATGGCAATTTGTTGGTGCCAGGGCTGCCACCAATCTTCTTGGAGGACAAGGAGAGATACCTTGGCGAAGCAGTGTAGTCAGGATTGTTTAATTTATACTGACTCGCTAGATATATTAAAAGATATCGGATGGCCCATACATAGAGTTCGGACATTTTTAATAAATATGTTTGAACACATTAAACAAAACAATCTCAATACACCATTAAAATTATGTATAAAGTCAAAATATCACACTACTAACAGAACACTAATAACAGAAAATTTGCCTAAACAATTGTGGAGTTTTTTGTTGATTTTATGTCTTTATATTTTAAAAAATGTGGTAATTCTAAAGATCGATCAAAAATATTTAAAACTGTTAAAATACCTCTGAAAACTGATGTTTCAAAATCTTTGCTTGGTCTTATTTGAACATTCACGCATAGTACATGTCACCATCATGTTTGATTTATTTTTAAAACCACTACAAGTATTTTAATCAACACAAATAAAGGAAAAAACCTCAAAATCCGTTGACGTAAGTTATGCGGCTCGATGATGTGAATTTAGTAGTTTAGGAAGGAGAACATTTTTAGATACTTAGAAGTGTTGCGATATTATGTGACGACTTTTCTTGTCTCTTTCTCTCTCGTGGTTTACGACGTAAAAACCCGAAGAAAGTGATTTATTGCAAATTTGTATAGGTTGGGTAAAAATATTAGTTATACCCCCTTATATCGTTACTACAAGGGGCTTACAGACGATCCGATTTCATCTTTTCTGATTCATTAAAATGCTTTTGCATTCGTTCGTGTCCTTTAAAATTACAGAAAAATACAATAGCTCTTTATTTACAGGTAGGTGAAATCAAAATGTTAAAATAAATCAAGGATTTTCGCTTACAGATACCAGCTGACTCTTGAGGCAAAAAGGAATGCTGAGAAAACGAATGTTCACGAAGAGGCAAAGGGTCGAGCTTAATGTAGCAGGCCTAGAAGGAGCCTCTGCCCAAGGTGTTCATTTTTATGAACACGTTATTATAATCTAAAAGTTTTCAAAGGAATATCTCGAGAAGTTACTAATTCATCAAGAAGGAGAGTGTTAATGGTAAGGGTCAATTTTTACTAATCTAAAACATAAATAACTTACACCCCGAGTGCATCCTCGGAAAATATTTAGTATTTTTGTTACACATTCATCAACATGAATTCGCCCCTTCGTTTTTGGACTGCCATATCGCCTTGGGTCACTATCATTTTACGATATAAATATATATATATAAATACGAGTATATTTGTACTTTTTAAAAAAGAAAGACAAACATTCCCGGATACGTTACGAATAACCTCTCAATATTTGAAAAAACTCCTACTATCATATCACTCAGCGGAAGACGTTGCTTGTACAATGACGGAGGACTTAGTTAACACAGAAATTGAACCCACGACACCCGGATGGGAATCTGACGTGTTAGTCCAGTATTGATTCAGAATTGATTCAGATTCAGAACGAACACTGTCTAGCGAAGCGGGTAACGTATGCATAAAAGGGAGAAAAAAGACAAACCTTTGAGCTGCGGGTAACAAAATCAAATCTGAATCATTGTGCCAACCTTATTCTGCCGAGTCTTCTGAAATCCCGAGTCTCGCAAGTAGTCGTTTGAAATGAAAATCCCAGCACGGCTTAACCCTTTGTTTGCTGCGAGAAGCGAGGATGGACACAGAAGACAAACCTGACACAAAATATCAAGATGGCGGCGGTTGGGTGTCACAACGGAGAGATTGGCTTAAAGATGAAATAAACGCCGTTTTCTAAAGTAACAGCTTCCATTAGACGTTTTGAGAAAACCTATTATTGTATTTTAAAGGGTTAAATGAATAAGTTTAACACTTTGAGTACAAGGTTGAAATTTAAATTAATATCTCTCTGCTAAGGTTATGGTAAAGGTAAGGAAAAATAGCATGTGGACATTTTTGAAAAACTAATACTTACAATCAGTCAAAATTCTACAGTTAAATTATATTTTAAAAATTTATTTACTCGCAGAGACGAAACATGTTATTGTTGTATCAGAATGTAACTATATTGCCAGTACAGGCCTAATTTTGGTATACATATTGATTGAGCATATATCGGACTCTGAATATAAGAAGATTGTGGGACATGAACACAATACTTAGGTGCACAAAAAATGATGGCGTGATTGTACCAAAAATAAAAGAGTAAATATAGACAGTGAACCCTGTATTACGAAGTACTTACAAAATTCAACATGTTACCAAACAATTGAAAAAAATGAGAATTGTCAACAAGCTGCTGAAAAATGGCTCCTATGTAGAAATACCTCATATTAGGTGCTTATGTAAATATGTAGTTTACGAGTATATTATCTGTACTAAAGATATTGACGTATTGTTGTACTATATTACGCTGCACATTGCAGCACGGAATAATGTAATAGTATATCAATTTCTTAATGTGTGAATTTTTATATTTTCTTTATATTTATAATTATTAAGATAATTTGTATTTACATTGTACTCAAAATCCTGTTGCAAAATATGAATAACAATAACAAAATCAACAATTTAAATATTGTCGAACTCACCCCAAGGCATATTGTACCTCTCAAATTTAGACACTAACCGAATTAGACACATTCCTTCTAATGCTATCGCTGATGATGATCGTTTTATTTCGGACTACATTTAGGGGTGGACAATAAATCATACAATTAAAATAGAAATACCAGAGCGGCAGATACTCTTCCCTGGTGAAAAACCACCATTCATAATCGAATAGTTGCTTAAAAAGGTTTTAACCGTGTGTAGTGGTGATCAGGTTTGTATAGTCAGGTACTTGCAAACCTTCCTCTTTACCAACTTCTTCTTTAATCTACTACCTTCAGCCTCACAAAATGCCCTAATTAGGTATGCCATAGTCCGACTGGCTCCAGACAATTGGAAACAGTATACAAGTCTAGTCCAAACACAAAATACAGCGTATAATGGAAAATTATCACATAAAGCAATGGAAAGGGGAAAAATCAGACTCAAAGTAAGTAAAATGTAAAAGAAAACAATAAATTATTTATATATTATACATATACGAGTATGTATTCAGGCACCTTTAAAAAGCAAATTCTTGAAGGAATCTTAATTGAGCAGATATGGAAATACAAAGAATGGACAAGTAATACTCGATTTTTTTAAATGAACAAGAAGAATATGTATTGGTATCGCATCTAATTTCGAGTCGAACATAGTACTCAAACAAATGCATTCCTTGCAAATAATATGTTATTTGACTTCAGAAAACAAAATACTCGTGAAATTAAAATAAACTAATCAAGGAAAAATTGTTTATCGTCGTTGCCCCTTTTCGCTAATATCAATAAGTGGGCGTAAGCAAGACGAAAATCTGTTCCTCAGAGACTTTTTGCAAGTGCATCCCTGTCAGAAGTGCAATACATACAATAATAAATACACACAATCCCAGGCATATGTCGTTTGGGTCAACACCAAATGTGCAACCTATAGTATATAATAGAATATTCATTTTGAAGGTCACTGAATTTTGATTTTTGGTTCAAATAGTAACTGATTTGAACAGCAATACCACAATAACGAATAACGACGCGTTTTGTAAAATGTAAACAAGGCACGGTCGTCTTCACAGGGTTGAGCGGTCGAGACGTATTTCGGCACCAACCGCGAGTCGGTTCATAATGGGATAAAGTTCATCCCTTCTCCACCGCGCCTTCTCTCACTCTCCCCAGACCGGGGCATTCTTTGCTATGTCGATTTTATAAACTTTTGTCAACTAAATCGCGAGAATTTTCTTTCCACCTCGCCTGCGGTACTTAGTGCGCTTGTACTTTGATAATTTAACTGCGCGATGCAGCAAAGCGATGCATTCTAGTGAACGGCTTAAAACTTAATTGATTTTATTAGTGGAAACACCGACGTTCATTATTAGTTTATAAGTTTTTTTTTAAATATATTTACATCACCGCCTCACTAGACAATTCCTGTTCTGAGACAGGTTTTATGCACAAATAATTAACATCTTCATATGTCATATGAAGTAAGAGCTTTGGCTTTGGAGTGGTGGTCTCTGTAATTCACAACTTATTTTACGTGAAACGTAATTTCGCTTACGAATTTGTAAAAAAAAACCGCCCGCTTTTCGGCGTCGATGGCAATAAAACAACAACAAAAACACCCCGCAAACAATGTAGTGATAAAAATAATGGAAAGGCTTCGGGTCCAGTACAACAACGCCTACCGCATGATATTTAGTCTTCCCAGGAACTGCAGTGCTTCCGGTATGTTCACCGAGGGGTAAGTTCCAGAAGTTGCAGCCTTTATGAGAACCAGGGTAGCAGGAATAAGGGAAAGGATCAACATCTCCAGAAATTACCTCATCATGGAATCCCGTCGTTAGATCCCGAATTCCAGCATAGAAGCGCATTGGAGTAAGTTATTGGCCCCATCAATCTTAACGCTGCCAGCATGGACTCCCTTTTAATGGCGTTTTGCAACCTAATATCCCCTATTAATATTTTTACATGTATTATGTAAACTTTTATTTATTTTGAATTTATGTTTATTTTTCTTTAATATAATTATTGTATGTATTACAACGTTTATCTTATTATTATTATTACTATGTATTATTATCAATTATGGAAGGTATTGCATTGCACTACTCCTGCATACCTTCTATATTATTTTTTATTTATAAGAATAATAACACATTGTTTAATAATAACATAGATCAATCTTGCAAAATTAAAATATTTGATTTCTGCATAGATGCATTACGTTTTTGACACAAATTTTAACTTTTTAGCATGTATTTTCTTCTCACTTTTCTGTAGATATATCTGTCAACAATTTTTTCTGTCCTTTAATACGTTTCTTTTCCACCTGTTTTCAATTTTAGGCTTCTTAAAACCTATTTATTCGGAAGAAGAATCAGTAAGAACTGTCAGATTTAGTATGAGTTGACAGTGGTTGACGCCATTGTGTTTTAAGGTTAAACATTACAGATAAAGAGGGAATCTTCTTTCAAATAAAACGAGTTACCAAAAACTGATGACAGGCTTGAGTTTATTTTTGCATCAGCATCAATTCTTTAGAGACGTAGTACATTTTAATGCCGCATATGAATGTAAACATAATAGGTATGTATGACGTTCATAAAATAGGCATTTGTTATTTCGTTTGGGGTCTGGGCTCTGTGATTGTCCCACTCACCAACCAACTATATAAATAACTAGTATAAAAGTTAATTTCGTAGTGAATCGAGTGTGACTAAAACAAAATTTCATTCAGTAGTGTATCGAGTATGACTAGTACAAAACTTTATTGAACAGTGTGTCGAGTACGTCTATTACAAAACTTCATTCGATAGTATGATTTTGTTCAAATTTCATTGAATAGTGTGTCGAGTATGACAAGTACAAAACCTCATTCAGTATTATTGTATCGAGTATGTTTAGTACAAAACTTCATTCGGTAGTTTATCAAAAACTTCACTGAATAGTTTGTCGAATATGTCTAATACAAAACTTTATTGAGTTGTTTATCAAAGACTACCTTATTACAATAATAAATGGATAACTTTTATAAAGCCGTTTTCGTAAGAAGATCACCTCAAGGGCGTTGTACCTTGTACAAAACTTCATTGAATAGTGTGTCGAGTATAACCAGTACAAAAATAATTATAAAAACTGGAGGTAGGTAAAATATAACATATCCTCAATTCTGGATAAATGAAGGTGAAAGGAGATGAAAAATGGGGCTGCTGTTGGAACATTTCTAGATTTAAGTCTCCAACTTTCCATAGGTGGGTATTTTAATACGTATTTCTGTCAAAGATTCCTCTAGTATATTTCTGGTTTAAATTGCAAGAATTTTATCAGAGAAGGTAAACCTCCGAAATGTTTTCGAAAATTCTACCATTTCGAAATCATCCTCCAATAATTGATTGAGCAAACTTTTCCATTCTATTTATTATTTTTGTTTGCCTGTTGTTTTTTGAGATTGTAAAATTCAAATGGTGAGAAGTATTCAGTTCTAAGTTCCTGTTGTTAGTTTATTATTAAAATGATTATGTGTCAAAATGAACATTCCATTTATTTATTAGTGGTTTCAAATCAAAGTAGTCTCGGGCCGTTATCAGTTAAGTAACACATTATGAAAGCAATAAACAACGTTAGTATTCATTATGAAGACAATCAGAATTTGTAGGTTTTGTTAGAGTTAACGTAAGTGTTTCATAGAGTTTTGTCAGAGTAAAAAGGTGTTTCTTGTAAAAAAGTTTTTCTATTTATATTATTGTAGAAAACAATGACTTGGTGGTTTGACATATTTGAAAAAATAAAAAAATAACTTTGTATAAGACCGTGAATATTATTCTAATTTTTATGACTGACCGGTTTTGCTTAGCCTAAACATCATCAGGGTACAAAATTAAACGTTTCCAAATTTTTTTTTAGTTAATCAAAAGTTTTTCTTTTTCAAAGGAGAAATGACACAAGTTTTTAAATTTATGGTGATTTGGTAGAACGATTTGTTAAAAGCTCATTGTTTTTCTTTGCCAATTATTATCAACCGCAAAACATTTCAGTTTTCCTTTTATTTGGTTAGTTCAATTATTGTATAAATATTACACCCTTGTTAACGCCATTGTTACGTCTAAGCGCCCTTGAGGCGATTTTTTCACGAAATTGGCACTATTAATATTACTATTTCTGTTGAAAATCTTAATTAGAATGAATAATATGTGTGAAAAGATTTGGATACTGTTTCTTAAGAGAAAAAATAACAACATTTTAAAAATGTGTTTGTGTCCACTATTTTTTTGAAAATGATAAGTTTTTTGGCCGTCATTAAATGCGTTACTTATTTTTAAATTCTTATACACTAATAACTAACTACCCATAAATTCGTAGAGGAAAATAATATACTTATATTCAAATGTCAATATTTTTCATTGTATGAAATTTTCATCAGAATCGTTTAACACTATATGAATAATATGATCTTCTTAAAACAAAAACAAAGACGAAATAATCCGATATACTCGTACGTAAAATAAAATCGGTTTTCAAAATCGATTTAAAGCGTCTAAGGTTTCACCCGAGGGTGCGGTATTTCATGCGGTTTCTTACAAGGGGTGCGGCCAATGAATGAACCTTGTTTGTATGTGATATTTGTTTTCTCAAAGGTTAACTTGATTCAAGGTTTATTAAACATTTGATAAACGCGTGTAAGAAAGTTCATTAAGATTATGGCAAAAATAAGTTGGATGAATATGGATAGGAAACGAGGATCGAATGCAGTAAGTTTAACAGTATGTGACTCTTTTGACATATAGACTAATGAATTAGTTATATTCTTTAGTATAAAACTTTTTTTTATATCCCAGAACTTTCTGGGATTCCCGGCTTCAATTCAAATATGATCATGGCGACCATATCGTCGCCGGAAAGGCAAAAAGCCTGAAGCGCCTTTTGGGAAGTTTACATCAGAGCACTTTAAACATTATTTTATTAATTATTTAATGTATATCACATATAATAAAAATACAAGGGCCAAACAACAAGAAAGACTTTTAGTATCTAAATACAATACAGCTTTTGCACAAAGACACCATATTATGTACATCGCGCCTCACACTAACAACAAACTCCCACCATAGACTGTAGCCATCACCAATATGTATTCCTTTAATCAAAACATTACTAAATGGCTAATGAGTAAGGACCGCAAGGCAATTGAAGACCTCCTAAAACAGTACTTGAAATTCTTTACCATGACAAACTAGAACATTGTGTAACAAATATCATCATTTTTTTTTAAATTTTCCTCTTGTACTCACTGTCACTTACCGACAAACAGATTCTTATGACCTAGAAAGGTAAGTGATGTAAAAAATAATATTTGAAACAAGAAGTTAATAAAAAAATGATAATAATTAAAGTCGTACCTGGTAGAATTAGAAAAAAAAGTTAACTCGGATAACTCAATGCTCTCACTGAGTTACCTGAAGCGACTAAAAGCTAAAAAAAAGTCCCAAAATTGTGTCGCTTGAGTCGAGCCTTCTCCCAAAAAGTTAATTTATTTTAGATAGCTGAAGTGCCACAAAAGTCTTCAGAATCAAACGAGTTTCAGAGCCTTCGATGCTGAAAAAAGAACTGAAGAAAGTGTCGATATGAACAAATCGATTAATGAGTTATTTTGGTATAATAAATGCGTCTTTACAATTCATAAGACAGCAAACGAATTCTACTAAGGATAAACACCATGCAACCAAATCCCACAAAAAGGTATATTACTAACTAAACCCTTACCCATTTCATAAGGTTGCCCAATAAGGTGGTAAAATAGTTATTTCATCTGTATGGTATACAGACAAGGGCGCTCTTGTAAGTTGTCTCATACAATAAACTGAACGACGTCTACAAAACTTCCCCACCACCCCTATTTATATGATGCCTCATAGTTATAAAACAGGAAAAGGCCAATTTGACTGATTGAACTCCATCACCGCCACACATCGACCAAGTATATGTCGAGTGTTTATATCGATGTTGCCACACTATTAAAGTCGAAGTCTGTTTGTTATATTTATTGGAACGTTTCGTCAAGTCGATAGAAAAGAAAAACAATGTATTTGTCGCAATTTGTATTTTGTAGAAAAGATAAGCTTCCAGCCAAATATTAATTTTATTTCCGGAGGAGTATTTTAAAATTTTCCGCAAATCGACATTTTTTCAACTGCGCACAGGAGTTATCTCCCGGGATGCTGTGCAGAGGGTGAGTTTAAAGATTGAATCAAATATGTTTTTATATTTGTGTGGCATAATGAAATCGGATTTACGACGTGGTCGCCCATAAGCATAGGGACACTTGTACAATGATATCGTTTCGGGGAAAAACGTTTTTGGTGTTATGAGAGTGTAAGATTATTTGGTTGACATATTAAATTATTTTCATTTTTAGTTTTTACAATTTTTTTAGAATTTTTCTGATAAAACGCTTTCTATTATTTATGCCTTGCAAATAGACTGAGAAAATCGTTTTTATTGTTCCTGTTTAACATATAATAATAATAATTATTGTTATTAATAACTTTAGGTAATATAACATAAAGCTCCAAGATTATGGACCGTTCACCAGATATGTTTTCACCTCAAACCAAATCCTCCCAAAAGGTTTTATACTTGTATTTAATGGAATACATAAAACATGGTACATACCTACAGTAACTACAAAAACTATTCATACATCAAACTCTTTACAATTTGTCTTACAAAACTCTGTAGAAACTACAATTGTGTTATTAAAAAAATGTGTATTTCAAATAATCATCTAATAAAAAGGAATGTCACCCGGAATAGATCTACGTAGTTTCCTTCGTAGTTTGTAAGGAACCAAACGAAGCCGTAATAATAATAATAATAACGTTTAAAAAAAAAAATTTTTTTTTTTTAAGGCGGTTTAAATTAACGATTTGTAATTAATTATTAACGCCACAGGTTCAAATATTCATACACGTCTGTTTTATTAAAAATGTATTAAGAAAATGTCAGGCGTAATTTTTTTTTTCAGCACGAATAATGAATGCTCTTTACTGAAATATATCAGGTGCTGTTTTTCATTACATTTATGTTTTTTTTTAAATTAACGAGCTTAATATTGATCAAAATCAATATCGTTCTCTTTGTCGCTTTGGATTGTTTATCCACATAGCTACTTTATTTATGTTATGATTTTTTTAAAATCGAAGGGCTTTCCTTGGGATAAGGGAAATTTCTAAGCGAAAGAAGCATTATTTATTCAAATGGGGTAAATCAAACGATTTATGTTAAGAACGGATTATTTTGTTGGTTTTTAATCCTCCCCCTTTTGAATTACGTTTTGGTACTTTTTTAATGCCTGTTTGTATTTCAATACGTTAAATAAAAGTATATAATAACAACAGTGTGTATTTTCAAATAATTATAATAATAGCTTGTTTTAAGTATGTGCGCGAGTTGGGAAATGGTTTAAAATAACTATTAATTAATTATTTTATTTCTTTTTTTCCCATTTGGCATCCAACAAACGTTTTTTTGTATAAAATACAAAGAAGAATCTGTGTGAAATAATTTCGTAATTTCATAACTCTTTTGTACAATACATGGGCGACATTTGTAAGTCTTTTTCTGTTTCATTCTCACCGAAAAGCTTAGCTGCCGTCGCACAAAGGAATATACATGTAAAGTAATCCGTTTTTTTTTTCATGAAAAGACGCACAGAACAATATACTCGTACGTACCTACATTCAGTCAGCATTTGTATGGAGCAACACGCGCTATTTATATTTAGCCTTTATTGTAAAAAGCAAATAACATTCAATAAAAAACTGTCTTCATTCGAAGATATTTTATATACTTTGGGTATGGATATTTAAAGTGACTGATACGTGATGCGAAAAACAAATAATGAAAGTATAGAGAAGGGAAAGGAGGTTCAAATACAAGAAGGTAGAGTTTTATAATAGGCTGGATATTCAGATCGAGAATAGATACGGCGTTTCAATATTGGAAAGCGGCAGAGGGAGGGTTTCTTTATAAGACCATCTGGTGTACGAGTAATTACATTGATCTAGAAAACACTTTATACTATGTTCGAGTATAGCCTTTATAGGCCACGTGGTGAAGTGATCAAAATAATCTCTTCCGCTTCACCTGGTTGCTTATCTCATCTGATTGTATTACCTTGTCCTATTCACGTCGCTGCGACAAGGCGCCTCCCGGTGTTTCCGTCCTGTGCTACCTCGGCGGTCTCGGTCCATTACGGGCCCAGCCTCTCCTCAAACACCCCCCCCCCCTCAAAGTAGTCCATTCCCCAGATTTGTCTAGGGCAGCCAACTGGACGTTTTCCCACTGATATTGCCGGCGGTATTTTGTGCTAAAGTCGCTCCTCTGGCATTAAGTCGAAGCCACCCCATCTGCAACGTTTCAATTAAGAGCAGTGGGAGTTCGACGCTATCTAGTTGCTACTTTCTATTAATAATTATCGTACTTTGAAATATATAGCGGCATTTTTTTACATCACTTAACTCACTAGGTTATTAAAACCTGTTCTGAGGTAGGTGACAGTGAGTGCATATAAATAAAAATTAATAACATGCGGTATATGAATGGATAGGTATTATGATCGAATATTATGTTATTAACGGTATACCTTGGAAGTACTAACCAACTACTACCCCAGTTCTTTATAGGAGTAGGCAGAGAGGATTTAATGTCATTTATTTCTTTCTTGGTACAATTTGGCTGAAATATAACATTAATTACAAAATGAAACTAACTTTTGCTAACATTAATTAGTCATATTTTGAAATATTGTTGGTGCTACCATTAGATGTGCCCGATGATCTGTGAATATTTGTATTACTGATTACTTTGATTTACAATTACCTCAATTTTATTAAGAAAATATTCCACCAATAGCAATAATAAATGGCCATTCACGTTATCGACGAAATGTATGATTCAGTCGGAGATTTAAGCTGTGAGTCAAAAGAAAATCATAAAAAATACAATTCTTCTACACTTTTCTATCGTATTCTATTTGATTATTCATTTTTGCTAAATATCTCGTAATAAAAAACGTTAATTTAATTTACTGAATTCAATCGGTTACAATTTTTTGGCGATGTTTAGCTTAAATCTTGGCAATCTAATCGGAGTTATCGCAATACTTTTACGTGAATTTTATCACTGATGTGGAGAGCCGTTATTTTTTTTTACTGCCTTAAATCAGAAAGTTTGTATTTTTTAATGAATGAGTAATTTAATAAAAGATTACGACTAATCATTTAAAATTACGTTTCAAAAAACGTCCTCACGTGGCCATTTTTCAAACCTGTCAATAGAACCGCCATGATTCGATTAAAAATAAAGGTGCTCCATCCAATTGTAACTACAAACTTATTACGGCATTGTGCCTATACAAATCACATAGATTAAGTACCAAAGAACAGATAATATCTAGAAGTGTGATCTATACCATTTTTATTAAAAATATGGTATTGCCAGTATATATAAGACCTTTCGATTATAATGCTCGCCTCGTTAATATGACAAGCCAGGCCGCACCAGGACAGGCCTACGGGCGGTGGGAACGGTCTCTTCCGCTGTGGCCTGTTATCATCCGTCCGATCCTCCCTAACTTCAGTCGGTAACTTCGAAGGCGCGTCGCAGTGTGACGCGAGGGAGCCTATCGCGACCTGTGCAGGCGCGTCAGTTCTCGTTAATTTCATCTTCGACCGCATCACTTGAGCTGCTGGAATGGTGTTAATGACAGCCTGATTCAGGCCGACACGCGCCGTGGAATTGGCTATGGCGTGGCCTGTGTTTAGGACGTACCGTGGGACCCGTCTTAAGACATCGGACAAGCCAATGAAATAGATAATCTGTTGAAGAAATAATCTGATTTTTTAATATATAGAAGGATTGATCAATTTCACCAGAACTAAGAAAAAATTGAGCTTGCTTTAGGCACATGGACATGCCAACACGCACTTCTATTGGTTTATCACTTCAGTGCATGCAACGCTACGATTCATTGTTAAATGATGTATCGTTGAACGTTCAGATTGGAAGAAACACTCAGTAATCATCCTCTTTCTCATCTTCTTCCGCAAACCTCACAATACTTTTCGAATCGAGGATGCCATAAATGCACTAGCTCAGTTGGCTAAAAAATCTGCTATCTTGACTGATTTTTAGCCAAAGTTTCATACAATTTTGCAGTGTCAAACTATCTTCTACCTCGATGATGAACACTGAAAGGCTGCCTGAAACGTTGGCTAAAGATAGAGAATAGGAAGAGGTACACGGCATGATATCCCAACAATAAATCACAGTTGCACTTTTGGCCGTGAGATTCTTAAATAATATCTTGCGAAATGCTTCTCGAACAATGGAGTTATTGCATTTGTTGTGTCTTTCCTTGAGGCTTCTATCAACCAAACTGGTGTCTTTACTTCTGTGTACTTTAGCAGACGGACACGCCTACTATACACTTCCTTCGGTTGATAGAAGCGTGTCGTGGGTGAAATACGAAATATTCGTTTCATTTGTACAGAAGTGGTTCGTTCCATATTGGCGTTCAGTCAAGTGTGCGGGAGAAAATCGATAGTTGCCGCCCGCCCGCCCCAGCGAGGCAGCCCGCGATCAAAAGGAAATCTCTCGACAGGCGAACCGAGCTTTATCTTTTTCCTAGCCAAACCAATCAGCCAAAAGTGATTTTTAAAAGTGGACTGGCCCGTGTAAAGGCCGTTATGATAATACTGAGTTAATACCTCAGCGCAATAATATACCGGGAGGGATAGCTTTGCGAAACAGTGTAGTCGGGATTGTTGATTTTTTCCTGACTCGAGTGTGGCTAGGGTTTTCATAGACACACCTTTTTACATCCAGTTATAGCACATGTCGGTATAATGTAGCGTTTATTTGTATCACCACTTTTTCACAGTATTGCTATCAACAAAAATATAGGATATAACCTCAAAAACCGTTAAGATATGTCGCATAACAAAAGTAGTGGTCGGAGTCATCGGAGACGCGAGAGACAGAAAACATTCTTACATACATAAAAGTGGTGCGATATTATGTGACAACTTGTCTTGTCTTTTTCTTTCTCACGGTTTACGACGTAAAAACCCGGAGAAAGTGATATATCGTAAATTTGTATAGGTTGGGTAAAAATATTTCGCTCTCTCTCCATACGTATTCTTACTCTAAGAGATTAAGACTGATAATATTGCGGCGATGCATTGGTTTATTTAATAAAGTTTCTAAAAAAAAAATGAATCGGTAACGTCTTTTAACTTTTATCTTGGGAATGTAACATACGAGATATGTTACACCAACTTTAAGGTCGAATAAGTTAAATACTTACAGAGGCTGTCGACTTACTTCCTTTTCAAAATAAACGTTATGTTATAAAATAAAAGAACACTTTATTTGAAACCACAAATTTAAATTTATGTTATATATTATATAATAATATAACAGTTATTATATGTGCCCTGACGAAACTTGATCTAAGCGAAACCGATTGGCGTTAAAACATAATAAATTCGTGGTTTAAAACAATTTTAATATAATGTCAAACCACAAAGTGATTGCTTCTTAAGAAAAAAAAAAATAACAAATGTATCTATTATTCGTAGTGAAAGGGTTTTAAATAGGTTCGTCGATGAACCATTTACAAACTTTTAGTAAATAAAATATTATTCATGTTTAAGTTTAATATAAAAACACAAACAAATAATAACAATAATTCATGTAAAAACAATATCACAACAATCTCAATTTTTACAAATTAGGATTTTGTTCAAAACGCTCAAATAATGTTTTTTTTCCTAAGCTCAGCCCAGTAAAGACTAAAATAGTAAAAATCAGGCAATCTTGATTTATAAAAAAACAAAAATATTTGAACAACAATAATTTCTAAGGCGTAATTTCTAAAAATAAAATATTTTATTCATCTCTCCATCATTGTAATAGAGACAACTGTGACAATGGTGGAAGAATTTAGTCACTAGGGAAAATCGTATCATTGTAGATGTATGTGAAAATTTAATAGGTATCTCGCAAAAGAAAAAAAAAAAAAAAAAAAGCAAGATTTTCTGCTACACGTGCTTGTTTTTTCCGTATACAGTATATCCGGAAACACTGAAATGATTTTACGAATCAAATCGCTCGAACACAGACAACACAACTGATTTGCTTCCTGATAAAACAAAAATGGTCTAAATCTCTCTCTAAGGATAAAAGCCTCTAACTGTTTCGACATATTTACAAACCTTGCGATTAAATCGGTCCCACAGAAATTACTTAAGAAATCGATTATTTATACAAATCAATTCTTATCAGACGCAAAATGTTTGGACTTAATTTTTATAATTTTTTTAGTGTCAAAATATGTTACGTATTATCATTTCGGAATGGATTTCGAATATTGTCATCACTATTCGAGACAGCTATCTTACATAAAGCAGCGAAAATACGAAATGAAATTTGGCATTGCGTGATTCAAGCATTCCATTGAGTATGTATTTCGCAAAAAAAAGTTTTTTTATTAAATATGAACAGTTCGGAGCCAGTGGAACTAAAGCATCTCCAATATTGAAAAAAAGTGAGGAAGGGAAGAATATGTTAACAAAAAATAGATAGAAGCTGATTTAATTATATCCGTCATAAAATAAATAGAATCTCAAGATGTTCAAAGTTGTGAACTACTTCACATAAACGTGAATAAAAAAAAAATAACCTAAAACGGGCCATCTTGAGACTATATATTTTTTTTAAGCTGAGCACTTAAGAAAATGCAGAGTAAGCATACTTTAGTATAGTATCTGAAATTGATTAATGCGAAGGTAAGTACTACGGTGTTATATTTAAACAACAACAAAAGTGCGACATATTTCCGCCATCCTAAAACTCTGCACAACTGCTTCTCAGGAAAGCATTTATTACATATTTGTTTTTATTGTTATTATAGACAAGTATCCAAATGTTCAGCAATGTAAACGCTGTTCGTTTAGTCTTGTGGGAATAAAGAGGAAAATAAAATGAGTTTTCTACCAATTTCTTCGAGTCTAGCCAATAAAGACCAACGAAAAGTAAATCACGAGTGAAACGCAATGAACCGTAAAACAGTAAAAGTTTCGATAGTGAAAAAGGTAATGTTTTGAAAGTGAATAAGGAAGTAGCTAAGATAGAGTGCCAAAGTTGACAGGAAATTATCTGGTCTGGAAGATATAGTAAATAGAATAAGCCCCTTTTCTATTATCGGAAAGCCAGTTTGATTCAGATCCTAATTAGGTATTTCGTAAACCATTCATATTTGAAAAAAACGCAATGGAAACTAGGCGGACTAAACTGACGAATGGTTTGTTGCTAGCGACTATTCGAATCATTTAATTTGCATACCCGCGACAAAACTGCCGTAAGTAAAAAAAATGTCGAAATCATTTCAAAACCTTAAATTTTGGCGTCTTTACTCTATATACGGGAAAAAAAAACATATTTCAAGTGTATTACAATTTGAAAGTTTAAAATAAATAAAATGTTATCTCAAATTTAGAGTTCTCAATAATCGTGAACTATGACAGCTTAGCATAATTATTTTTATCAAAAAGAGTTTTTAGTGTAGTAACCAGATAAGTTTGGTACACGGTAACAACTAGTAATTTAAATAATTAATAAAACCGGAATTGATCAAACTTAGGTATGTCCAAGAGAGTATTTGTAGTTGAAAAATAATTTCATTGTGTGAGCACAACAAATAAATCATTTATGAAGACTGGAAGCTTTATTTCTAATAAACCAATTTGAGTTCAAACTATCTGTTATATCGACACCGAAAAGGAAAAAGGGCTAAAGCGCCATTTTGGGAAGTTAGCACCAGAGCATTTCAAAGTTTTTTTGTCGTTTCACAATAAAATTCAATTCAAAGCCTTCAGTACCTGGTTAGATTTTGAAAATTAACAATGCTTTCACTGAGTTACCTGAAGCAACAAAAAGCTTTAAAAAAGTTACAAACTCGTGCCGCTTGAGACAATCCTTCTCCCAAATGGTAAATATATTTAAGATGGCTGAAGGGCCTCAAAAAGAATCAAACAAGAGTCAAAGCATTCGATGCCGAAAAATAAACTGATCAAAACTGCACATTTAACTCATTTTTGATCAAATAGTCGATAAGCCCTTTTGCCTTTCTAACGACAATATATATTTCCCACAAAAATCACATGGTGTTATACCAGTGACTCATTTTCTTTTGTCTTATTTTATTCCCTTTACCCTTATTTACTCATTCATTCCTCTGGGGATGTTATTTACTCCGTGATATTAACCAACACGAATTTCGTCGGCTGCGCGTCAACCCATATATGTATTTCCTGCAAACCATTTTTTATTTTAAACGCTTAAACGATTTTAAATGTACGACATTTCCAGACATTTAAAAAATACAAGGCATCCGTCTACATTTGCACAGGGCTTAAGACAACGGCATCTAATTTCCGACCCCAAGGCTCGCATTTTGTCCATAAAATTGATGATTGTTTCAAAAATTTGACTTATTGTCGATTTTTTCGTTGAATCTGCTGCAGTTCATCATTCTTAGCACAAACAAAAATCACCTGGTGTTATACCAGTGACTCATTTTCTGTTGTCTTATTTTATTCCCTTTACCCTTATTTACTCATTCATTCCTCTGGGGATGTTATTTACTCCGTGATATTAACCAACTCGTATTTCGTCGGTTACGCGTTAACCCATATATGTATTTCGTGAAAACCATTTTTTTATTTATTTTAAACGCTTTAACGATTTCAAATGTACGGCATTTCCAGACATTTAAAAAATACAAGGCATCCGTCTACATTTGCTTTGGGTCAGTCGTTAATTACATGAATGGTAATGACTAGAGTCAACACACGCCTGTGTTTCTCGTCCGCTGGGAAATTATTACCGAGAGTGTAATGTGGTCTGGCGGTGGAGAGTAGAGAAACGGGAAGTGACAGAGGAGAGTAGGAAGGGGGAAGTTGGTGAGGGATGTGGGGAATTCGGCGGTTCATGATGGATATTTAAACTTATCTCCGATCTAAAATAATGTATGACCTCGCTAACAACATAGTGTTTAAGATGGCATAGCAATCCTGCAATGGAAGCTGAAAATACCGTTAATCCAGTGCTATAAATTTCAGATCACGGTCATATTACAAGCCCTACTGACACACCATAACACTATAACCTGTATGAACTGCTTTTACTTGTACCTGTTGATATCAATTACACTAAAACCTCTAAACCTACTAAAATCATAGGAATCATTATAGACTACGAACATTAGAACTCTTAGGTACTACGAACACTAGAACCTGTATATACCGGGCTGGTCTTGTGCAGGCGCCATTGGAGCAGTTCAGTCCAGGCGGCAAATTTAGGCGCTGATTGTACCTAATTACAGCGGTTTTTTACATGGCCAGCGTCTTTAAACATATAATAATATTATATGAAAAAAAACATGGACGGTAATCAAACCCGTCATCAACCGGCCCGACGGCGCGGATTTCTGATCCGCGCCTCTCGTTTAGTACTTGATACGAGTTGGTACCTTTCATATGTTCCAACAAAAAAATCAAACTAGGTGTTAAAAAGAAATAAAAAGTACAAATAAGGGGGAAATTGGCGAAAATTTTGTTGAATGAAAGAGTGAGACAGTGCTACACGAATTAATAGTGCTGTCGCATTCCTTCAGCAATACTAGCGATTTTAAAGAATTTTGTTCACAATGGATTTGAAACGTATTTAAAGCAGCGTAAATATTTTTTTTACTTACCTTTATAATATTTGAGTAAGGATAAAGAAACAAACCAAAAGAAACATCTAGTTACTTGCAAATCATTTTAGGATTTGTGACGCAAGTCGATGTTTTTGTTTTGTTTTTTTTTTTTTAACAATAATAATTTTTTTTAAACTAACCACATATTTCGAATGTGTTTATTATAGTATGCAAGTTTGAATTAAAAAGCACGTGTACTTACATTCGGAAACACCAATTGTTTTTACTTCAGTGTGAGCTCAGGCTCAAGAAAAAGGCTTTTTCAAAAAAAGTTTCTTTTTGAGGATTTTTTCATTTAGTTGTCTTTAGTTCATCAATTTTAACAGAATTACAAAGATTCATTTTATTCGGTCACATAGAGCATGAGAAAACGGTTTCTTATTTTCGACCCCAAGGCTCGCATTTTGGCTGCAAAGTGGTATTTTTTAAACAAATGTCACTTTTGGAGGATATTTTCATTCAGTTGTCTTAAATTCATCATTCTTAACACAATAGATTCACTTTTTTCGGTCCCATAGAGTCTAAGAATAGATAGCATCTAATTTCTGACCCCAAGGCTCGCATTTTGCCCGCAAATTAGTATTTTTTTTAACAAATGTTACTTTTGAAAGATTTTTTATAAAATCGTCTGTATTCCATCACTATTAACAGAATTCAAAAGGCTTGATTCATGCAGTCCCACAGGGCTTAAGAAAACGGCATTTAATTTCCGACCCCAAGGCTCGCATTTTGTCCATAAAATTGATGATTGTTTCAAAAATTTGACTAATTGTCGATTTTTTCATTGAATCTGCTGCAATACATCATTCTTAGCACAAACCAAAAGCTTAAGTTCGATGGGTTTCATTGGAACCTGAGAAAAGGGCACTTAATTTCCGACCCCAAGGTTCGCATTTTGCCCGCAGAGTGGTATTTTTGTTTAACAAATGTTAATTTTGGAAGATTTTTTCATTTGATTGTCCATCATTCTTAACACAATCACTAAGATTTTTTTAAACTTAGGGTCTGGTCTGCGTTTTAATTAAAAATTAAGTATAAATTGTTATCATATTTCTTATTGTTGCCTAAACATATCCCACAATACTGAGCCAGCGCTGTGAGTCACCCGTTTGTTTACGTCTAACAGATAGTCGTTACTTTTCCCTGTTCCTCATCAATGTAAACATCGAAATGAATGTGCGTTTTTCATAACATTGTTATGTAGCCAGCCTCTTATGGCAGTAGATATTTGATCAATCGACCCATATAAATATACCTACTATAAAATACACTGAGCAACCGAGACGGGAAATTAAAGAGTAAAAATAGCCAACTGTTAAAAATAAAACTGTCAACAAAAGATATCATAAAGAATCCATCTACAGGTTCATCGAACTCGTCATTATGCAACCCGTCTCCCAAAAGGGAATAAAACCACCCGAAGACATTTTACGAAATACCAATTCACAAATGTTCAATATTATAAAGAGTCAATAGCGTCCATTTCGGACCTCAATAGTATATATACCATAGATTCACTTCAAACTGTATCAGTTTTAAAATGCCCGTTACAAGTTGAAACCAGTCCGGTCTTAATAAAAATAAATAATGGAATAAAATTTAAAAAAATGATATTATTGAATCATTAAAATAGAATTCCACCACGAATTAACAGTTTTAAGATTAGAAATAACAAAATCAAACGTTCCGGTACTGAAAAATTCACGAGTGCACCCCTGCTCACATGACAAAAGTGGAAAAGATCACTAGATGTTGAAAGATAAAACTATATATTGGTCACATGCCACATTATTACCGACATACGAAGATTGATAGTTATTCCAGGCCAGACTATGGCCGGGTAAAGATTTCCCCGATGATAGCTACTCTCCTATAAGTTAAGGATCAATACCCGGTCTGGTAAAATAATAAAAAAAATTATAAGATTCTACACAGAGATAATTTCTATAAAAAATTATGTAGGAACTCATTCTCAGACCTTAAGATCGCCCTGGTGAAAGATCACCCTTCAGAATCGAAAGTTGTCTTGAAAATGGTTTTAGCCGTGTTCGGTGACCAAATCTTAATGGTCAGGTACTTTTTTCGTGCCCATCTTCTTCCCCTTCCCACTACCTTCGGCCTCACAACATACCCCGATTGGGGATGCCATATTCCTACTGACTGCAAACGGTTGGGAGCAGTTGAAACTCTTATAAATTATATAAAATATGTTATAACACGTTTAATATATATAAAAAAAAAAATAGATATTATATTTGCGACACGTTTCAGAGTGATAGATACTCCAAGTATCGCCCTGGTGAAAGACCACCATTCATATGGCATTAGCCAGGTAATTCCCAACCTTCCCATTTCCCATCTCCTTACCCTCCCCAATACCTTCAGCCTCACAACATACCTCAATTGGGGATTCCATAGTTTCACTGGCTCTAGACAGTTCGGACTTTTGTGCGGTATTCACTATAAAAATTATATCACATCACTTCCTAAGTATAGGTCGATAGATCATTCAAAGATAGCAATAAAAATACCTCTCTGAAATTAAAACATATTTTTTGAAATGTAGAATAATTGAATTTCGACGAAAAAAAACTTTTTGGTTGTGCGGTGATGTTCTTGCCTTGTTAAAACAATTTTTTAAACGTGTTTTCTTTGTGTTTTACACAATTCGCAACTTGTTGAGGTTGAAACGATGCACCGTGAGCAGATTGTCTTGAATGGTTGTTTCCTATTGATATATAATTGCTTGAGAAAACTCTACAAGCGATTCACATACCACATTACACAGTTATTCATCTACCAGATACTCGTATGTCAACAGCTGTACTAGACTCCCCACCCCTTACGTAGAGATGGATAGAACTTTTTGATAAGTTTCGTAACTGCTTGTTGTGGTTAGAATAGCGAACAGGGCAGGTGTACCCTGTACTAGTAAGTTAATTAAGGGCGCGCTCGTTAGAGTCAGGGTAGGTTTTCTTACTAATTAAAGCTTTTTTACCTGAATTAAGTTGATTGTAGGAAAACAAAAGTTTTTTACTGCATAACGCAAATTCATGCGTAAGAGCAACAGAGCAAATAATAATATCACTAGACTGAATTAAACTGATATAATTTGCAGGGGGTGGAAGAACAGGAGAGGAACGAAGGGTGTGACGCCTTGCGATATTTCGTTGAAACATTTATTCGATGGTTTATATCATTGAATGCATCCGTTATCTATAATTTCTCACATTTATTAGGTAAAAGATTTTCTCTTCAAAATAATGTTCCGCAGTTGTACGTATCGAAGCTTTTTGATTCAAATAGAGTACTGAAACATATTTATTATGTATCGCTTGCATTCAGTAGGTATTTTATTCGTATTATCGGACTAATTAATAAAAATAACACACAGTAAAAACATTTCGAAAGTTTTTTTTAAATTAAACTATCAAATATTGAAAATCGAATCGCTGTCCCATTTTCGCTAATAATAATAATTAGCCCTAAGCAATACCATGTAAAGTTTTTCAGTGACTTTTCGCAAGAACATCGCTGTCGGAGGTGTACACATGTGCACCAATACACACACCCCATTTAACGCTATTGTATTATTATATTGTATTATTGACTCACTTTCTTTGTTGCAACTCATCCAGTTCAACATTCCTTGCCGTAGACTTAGAAACAATGAATTGCTGTTCCTCAATTATCACTCTACTAAATATGGGTGTCATTCTCCATTGTCCAGAAAGTCGAGACTTGTTCACTCAAGCCACGGTCTTGAAATTTTTCGTACCAGTCTAAATGATTTTTGGCATTCTTTACAACTCTACCAAAACCTTGTTCAGACTTTCACTTGAATGTTCTTTCAATTGTATATTTTTATCATTTCATCATTAAAATACTATGTACGTGCTGTTTTTTTTCTGTTGCTATTTTTCCCATTCTGTGTTATTTTTTTGTAATTGGATAATGGTCCATTAGTATATAAATAATTACATATTGAAAAGGTACATAATGATTTATTTTTATTTTATAAAAACATTGTATTAATGCTGTGTTTTGAGTGTCAAGTACAAAAATAATGAAAATTTCCATTAAATAGGGTTTTAACAAAAGGTCGGGCATCAGATATCTTTAGAACCATTCGTGTCGGTTACGGGGTGTACAACATTTGGCTGCTAACATTTTTGAAAGCGCCTATTGAAGGGCCTGGTTGCGAAGTATTACACATCCCTATTTCACTGTTTTTGCTTCGCCATATTTTAATATTTCCGCACTCTATCCAACAATCTCTCTCGCTGCTTTTTAAAATTGGTTGACTTGTTCACCTTCAAAACACCGGATTTCCACAGGCGTGAAATCAGAAAACTGTTTTAGAACGTCAGGGGCCAATTGTCAATAACGTAAGATAATATTTTATTTAATTAAAATGAAATAATAACTTTGTATAATACCACAGATTTTATTAAAATTAAATGATCGAACGGTTTCGCATAGCCTAAGCATCATCAGGGTACAAAATCAAACTGTTGTTTAAGTTTATTTTTGTACCCTGATGATGCTTTTACTATGTAAAATTGGTCGGACATATTTAAAAAAAATTAAATCTGGGGTTTTATACAAAGTTATTGTTTCATTTAATTCAATACATCAAACTACAAAGTGATTGCTTTCTACGTAAATAAAATATTTTATTAGTCACGTATTTTTTCATTAAGAAAATACCGTTTATGACACTGAATCGCGGACAACGCCGGTAACGGACCGTTTCCTCGATATAAAATGTGCCTACCCACTCAATGATATGTACTAGTATAGTTATTATTCCATCTAAATAAGTTAAAGGAATGTGGCTTGGTATCGATTTCACATTAAGCAGAATGTATTGAGTGCTACAAAATCATAGCATTTCCGAATTACGCAGAAATTTTGTAATTTATTATTGAACACTAAATAACATTATTTAACCAAAACAGAAATTACGCAATGGCGAGTGTATACCTAATATAAAATTTTAATATTGCGGTTCCAGGTCACAATGGGGTTGGTTTAATTATGGTATGAGGTCGAGATGGGGATGCTACTAAATTAGGGGTCTTAAGGTGATTATTTTAAGTTAATTTTATAGAGGGTAGGTACTTAATTACAATTAACTGTTATTATTGGTTCCGACCTACTTTTAAAGACTTTGGATGGGTTCTGGGTAGTGCTCTATTTTCAATGTTAACCCAATTCATCATCAAACGTTTCCTTGAAAAAATAATGCAAAATAACCTCAACATTTGTAGACACGACTACTCTTCATCGTGAAAGCTTCACCACATTATATTATATTTTGTAAATACTGAAATAATGAATCGCTCTGGAGAGCGAAGGTGGCTTGCGACGTTTAATTGAGCTATAGTTAGTTGAGTATAGTTTTAGTAACTTTTGGTTTAAACTGTGGCGTTAAGAATTGGCTGATATCGTACTTAAGTAACCGTTTACAAGCCGTGAAGGTGGGAATAAACCAATCAAATTTTACAACGCTTTCATCTGGAGTACCCCAGGGGTCCGTTTTGGGCCCACTGCTCTTCATCCTCTTTATAAATGATGTCGCTCAAATAATCAAATCATTTGGTCTTATATCACATTGCTACGCCGACGACCAGCAAGTTTACTTTTATTGCTCACCGACAGAAATAGACAGTCTGAAAATCCGCATGACTGAGTGCCTAGAAGCGATCACTCTCTGGATGACCTCAAATAGACTGAAATTGAACCCTTCAAAGACAGAGTTTCTCTGGACCGCCACAAGCAGACGTCAGCATAACATCGATAACTCCCCAATAGCTGTCTCAGGAAGTGACATTATTCCAAAGACATCCATCAAACTTCTGGGTGTCAATCTGGATGCTGATTTCTCCCTTAAATCCCAAATTAACAAGACTGTGAGCACAGGGTTCTTTCAACTAAGACAAATAAAATCAGTGCGAAGAAACCTGCCAACAGAGGCAACCAAACTACTTGTAAACTCGTACGTCGTTTCGCGTTTAGATTACTGCAACGGAATATACGTTAGTCTTCCTAAATATCAAATTAACAAACTACAACTAGTCTTCAACGCCGCGGCAAGACTTATCACCGGCGTATCAAAATATTCCCTTATCTCAGAGCACCTCAAAAATCTTCACTGGCTTAAATGTCCCGAAAGAATCCAGTTTAAGCTTTGCTGGATGGTTTTCAAATCAATTAACGGAATGGCTCCGGCTTATTTATCGGAATTGTGTATTCCTGAAGATTCCAATTCGCGACAGTCAACTCTTAGATTGGCAATGTCATCGGCTATCGGAAGGTTGAAAGAACCAAAGCGCACACCAGACACTAAGTTCGGAGAGCGCGCCTTCGGAGTGTCAGGTCCTAAAGCCTGGAATGGACTACCACATGTTCTGAGAGTAATAAAAGACTCAACAGAGTTCAGATCCAAACTCAAAACTCATTTTTATAGAAAATCATGTCCATAATCAAGATGTAACAAGCCCAATAGAACCAAGAAAACTTTTCAGACTCTTATTCCTTAAATTCATTAGAAGATTATCACCATTATCTGTTCTTCACTACGAAAAATTAAAAATACCTCCGATATACTTTATTTTAAATTTGCCTTCATGCCCTAAAAAATATAATAATAATAATAATAAATAAAAAAAAATTAAAAAAATAATAATAATAAAAAATAAAAAATAAATAAATAAATAAATATATAAATAAATAAAATAAAAATAAAAAATTAATAAAAATTAAAGTTATTATGATATGGTGATTGTGTCCTGCCAGAAGTGACCTGCCAGGTAAGTATGTTGCTGTATATTAATATAAACTAAGAATTAACATTAAGTGGAAATTAAGATTTGTACAGCGCCCTTGAGGTGATTTTTCACAAAAACGGCGCTATACAAATTATCCAAATATTATTATTATTATTATTATAGTTCTAAGAAAAAAAATATATTGAGGTTGTTGTAGCCGAAATTTTTTTTTATTTTTCAAAATTTCTTTTTTTTTAATGAAGATTTTTGCTTTTGATGATTTTCGGAAGCTGGTGCATCACTTTAACTTAAAAATCTTTAAAATATCCTTTTTTAATTATAATTTTTTTTTTTATTTAATTAAATCTTTTTTGGCTACAAAAACATCCAATAAACTTGTATTTTCTAATCTTAGCAATCCAGTACACAAAAAAAGTCACGAGCCGTCACTGCTGCAGAGATGCGCTAAAACAGTGTATTTAAAATTATATTTTTGTTGAACATCTAAAAAAAACCAGTGTAAGAATGAATTAAATTTTATTAACACATAACTTAGGTTTAAAACTCACCACCTCCGGGTCTTCAAAAATCTCACTTTTAAAAAAACATCCTACCCATCGAGCTATCTAACTTTACTATAAGTTTGAAGGTTTTGAGGTTAACACTTTAAAATAAAGGTCACGTTTCAAATTACTTAAACTTTTTCATCGAGAAATAACAAAAAAAATCCAAGGTAAAATAATACAGGAATTTGTTCTGCTCCCGCCGAGACGGCATGATTGTTATTAAACTACTTCAATAATATTTTTTGTTCCCAAGAAGTTCTTACATTCCATCTTCTTAACAAGTTTTCAAACATGCTTTTCTTTATGTTCCTCAAAGGAATTTATATAACAGAGATACAATTCTTTCATTTTACAAAGTTTCCTAATTTTTATGAAACAGTACTTCGTTGGGTGCTTTCAAGGAGCTTTTAACGAATAAATTTACTCATTAAATGAATGGGGATTCGCGTAGTCTTACCATAATTACACTGTTTTTAATTCATAGATATTTGTTTCCTTCTTTAATAATTAATTTGTTCATTTACTAACCAAATTGCAGATTCTCATCTGTCAAGATAAGTAGGTACAGCATCCCACCGCATTCATTCGTCTTTAACCGATATATAATTCTGAATCTTGAAATGATATGACTCAGGTATTTAATTCACCTGAAAAATAATAATGCTATCTACAAGATCACCTGTATATAAATAATACATTCTAATAATATCACCCTTATTATTAAATTACTAGTTAACCGTAAAAAATCACGGGATGTAACTTGACTTGCCAAGATGAAAACTGGGGAATTTTGTTTTCATGGAATCAAAGTGGCATGCAAAATTTGGTCATATGGACGCACATTTCGAATACAAAATAAAACAATCGTCTGAAAAAATATATTGTGGGTAGAAACTTTATTGTGTGTCTAGATCTGGAAATATTATTTTTAATATTTTATATATTTTTAAATTCAACACATACGAGTATATCAGTTCCAATTATGAAAATGTCACACTAGTACGCGAAAGTAAATTATATTATAAAATTTATGATAAGAGAAGGATATGGGGTTTTAACAAAGTTAGGTCAATTATTGTGCTATTAAAATATTAAAACACAGCAAGAATGACACAGGGTTTAAATGGTTATAACTGTACTCTTATTTTTAATAAAGTTTTTTTTTAGATTAACTGATTTTTCATTGGCAGTCTTTTTTTTAATCTGTTCAATACATAAGCGTTATCCATTGTGACGTTTATTTTTAGTTTTGATGTACTTTTAATATGTAACTCTATAGCTATGGTCAGAAATATATTTTATATAAATATCTCAACTCCACGTAGCGGAGTCGAATGTCATAAGAATATAATTAGACAAATATAAACAGACGGATCATCTCCCACACAGAATATTACATCTGAATTAGATCTTTAATTATGTCCCCTGTGTAGTATTCGGTATCATTCCTAGCTCAGGACCCCTAGCACAAACACATCGATAAAGGTTTTATCGGTAATTTGTCAACGTTTCCGAGTAGACAAACAACACATTCACATCGACTATGAAGTGTTGTTTTTTCGACGTTGACAAATAATCGACATGGTCGATAAAACTTTTAACAATGTGCTTGCGCCAGGGGTCCAGGTGAGGTTTTCGAGGTTTTGTGAAAAAAACTAAGAGAAAAATATATTATTTTAGATTTTTTCAGGTGAACTGCGCTATTGAGTTTCAGAGTCAGTGGGGCCATTACACCTCCGGTATGCGAAATACTGTTGGGTGGCAGCACATCATAAAAGGTAAATCTAAGATTGCGAAGGAACCATGGTGGCCTGTCATTACAACAATACTGAAAACTTCAAAGAGTGGTCAAATAATCTCACAATTTATTAAAATAATGTTTTCGGCTTAAGGTTACAGGTAATATCTAAGTCGTATTTTGAAAAAAGCTACTCCGAAAAAATAAGAACATATTTTTCAGAATGTTTTTTAATTCTTTTGAACAAATATTATAGTTTTTTTTATATGTCATCGGTAGCAAAGGGTAGTATTATGAATTGATGTTTTCTTTCTAACAAAAATCATAGTTAATAGTGGAGTTTATTGTACAAATTGTACGTATATATTATTTTCTATTTTTTTCATGTTCGAGGCATTTATATATACTGTTACTTATTAAAACAAGAGACATAATTGAGATGCAAATTTTCCAATATTTTTAAAAGAATGGAATTTGTTGAATTCTCAAAATATTTTAATCATTTTGGTTATATTGAATTTTGACCGATAAATGTTTAGAAAAGGGTACTGGCAGAAAGCAAGTCTCATGACTAAGGTGTATTTTTTAGCAGTACAAGGCCTCTATTACAGACTGGAATATTAAAGATTCACGTTTCAATGAACCGTCAAAAATCAGATAGGAACGAAACATTCGCAAAAAAACGATTGTCAAAATGTTGCGAAACCTTTAATGTAATTAATATTTAAGCATCTAATAATGATGTACATCATATTAACAGAAAAAAATACTCCTTAAACTCCACTGGGGCTAGGTTAGGTTAGGTTAGGTTAGGATAAGGTTTAATTTTTTCTTACGTAAAGGAAATTTTAAAACCGGGTTTTAAAATTTATACCGGGTATTATATCCAGGGAATAAGTGTCCTAAAATCAGAAAGGAAAAAGTGATAGAAATCAAATTTTCTTCAATCGTTATCTCCGAGATGGGGGGGGGGGGATTTTCGAGTGATAATTTCGAACTATGTTTCGATTATGTCAATCACTAGTAGGTAACATAGTAAAACCAAGTTCAAAATATAGTCTGTCGACAATATTTTATTCTTACCGCGTCGCATCGTCTGTACTCTCAACATTCCTTTCAGTAAATTAAGTTTCTTGGAAGTTCCCAGAGGACAGAGGAGCGTGCTTTTCCTTCTGGGGCGAATTATTCAGCCCTTGTGTTGGATTTGGAACTCCTATTTGTATTCCACTTCTAGTTTTGGGTTACCTTTTATGCCGCAATTCTATGGAAGATGTATGGACTAGGATGTAAGGAATGTTGGAGCATGCATTAGGTGACATTTTGTAGCGTGGCGTTGCAAGAGCTAGAGGCAAATTGAATGTTAATCTTATAAATGATTAAAACGATATTACATTTCTACAGCGCAGTTTTGTTATATTTTTTGCCTTGGTCATATTCTAAATATTACTCCTATAGTGCTACTTATATAGTTCATCAAATAAAAAAAATACAAAAACCTAACTATCAGCTAAAATTTTAACCTTAGTTTGGACTGCCAATAACATGCAACATATATATTTAAGACTTAGGTTAGATATTGTTAAGGTATGTAATAGGTAAATATGTATGGATAAATACACAATCAATTAGTAAATAAAGTAATTTAATTAAATTACTTGATTTAAAATTTAAATCAACTTATTAAAGTCTCTCGATTAAAATAATTTATAAAAAACTCGTATTCCCACCTGATTGTTCTGAAATCTTAGATTACCCTTTTTTCGAATACGACAACAGTAGACAAGACAGTAAATTGAAGAATTGAAAACCTTCCATTCTAAATTTAGTATTCAGTGTTCCTAGATATGTCCAAAGGAAAAGGAAAAGGAAAAGGAAAATAAAAAGCTAAGGCGCTGTCGATGTGGCAAAGCCAGCCTGCCATTCTGTTTGTCATTCAAATACTACTTCAAGCCCCGTCAGAAGTCAGAACTTGTGTGTCGATGCCAATAACAATGGTACACGTACTGAGAAAGTTTAAATTAACTTTGCCGTTGGCTTGAATTATAAAGTTTCCGCTCGGCTCAAGAAAGAAAACAAATTTATGGGAGAATTTTTGGATTTCTCTCCTTTTTCTACGGTCTGAAATACCAAACAAATAAATTCCCCTCAGCCTTTTAAAGCCTCCGTTGAAACCGAATTAATTCAATCTGAGAATACGAGTCAAGCTACTTAGTGAGTGAAAAGTTTCGGCCGGTTCTTTATTAGGTACGAAAAAACTCAATTCACCAATAAATATATTCGGGCTGGAAATCTTATTTGAGCAGGTAGGTAATTATTTTTGTTTGCTATGCGACCAGTCTAAAACAACCCTTAAATGCCCTTCGTCAGTATTACCAATGCAATTAAGCGTAATTTTTACATAGGGATAAAAAATATAAAGGTAAAGTAAAGCAATATACTTGTATTTCAACAGGAATATGACCTTGCCAAGCGTTAAACTCACACAGGGATAAACTAAAAAACGTTTTTTTAAATTTATTTAAATATTTTTTATCGACAAAAGTCAACGTTATACAGCTATCAGATGCTTAACTCTGGGCCTTTAGTTCACCAACTGAAAGCCAAAAAAATAGCAATATTAACCAAAGATAACATTTTGCGCATTGACATTTTCAATAATTAATTGAATTCTCATTCCAGGTGAAAAATAAGTAGGTACCTACTTGTTTAATATAAAGCACGATTTATGATTCACAGATACCTAAAACATAATTACATTTGAGGTGGAGGTGGGAGTTGTTTTTATAGCTAAGCGGTTTAGAGCAGTCGCTTGGTCAGCTCAGAGATCTAATCCTGTCGTTGGAATTTCGGAAAAAGTTATTTATTATCAGAATAAGTAAACACTTTGTGGATTGTCATGATTAATTAAATAAAAAACACACGTTGTTTAAATCCACTTTATTTTTGTATAAATCAACTAGTTTCGACTCTGCTGAGTCTTCATCGGGACTTAAAAATATACTGTATATTTTTACGTCCCGATGAAGACTCAGCAGAGTCGAAACTAGTTGACTTATACAAAAATAAAGTGGATTTAAACAACGTGTGTTTTTTATTTAATTAAAAGTTATTTATCTTATAGTTACTGCACTCTACCGCCGAACACCTTGTATATATTTTTAGATTTCTAAAATTAAAACAAATTGAAAATGTTGTTGGCAGTGGGTTGGATTTTGCTTAAGCTTTTATCAAATTCTGTGAAAAACTAAGGTACCTTTCTTATACCGATGAAATAACTTTAGACCACGTGTTCCTTGACTTTTTGCAAGCATGTTTTAAGAAACAATATTTTAAGGGAATAACTTTCATAAATGAAGTAACACGTTTGTTGTGGATGTCTTAAGACATCGACATAATCTCGTATATTGTGTTATTTTATGGTTTCAAATCTTTGCGGGTAAATACAACATTCCTTGGCCGCATTACAGACGTTTAAACAATAGTACAACATTGTAAAAAGAGGTTTGTTGTTTTGCGGGCTTTGCGACTTTTGCCATTTACAATCAATAAGAATTGCCCGTGCAACCTCACTGAGAGTTTATGATTATTCGTGCAATTATTAAAACGATTTTAAATAAATATAAGATGTCATTCGGGACTCCGCCGTGGACGAGATCGATAACCATGTGACGCCATCTGATGCATAATCCCTTGGTGTCACTCAAGACTGAAAATTGGAGCGGGTGTGGGAAAGCAATCGCCCCCAAATGAGCGACAGTTTCCGTCAAATTAATTTAAACTTCAATAACTAAACTAAAAATAGACATAGCGCCGCCAAATGAAAATTTGTCCCAATATTGCTACAAGAGGTTTTGGTTCTTTGAGGCAATGGACATGTAGTGGGGGTCACGATATCTAGGAAGAGGAAATATCTCAAAAAAGTACACATTACGATAGTATGACGATAGTTACGGAAATTTAGTTATTGATACGGGCATATGCCTAGATTGGGTGGTCGTAATATTCATTTTTTTTGGTTTTTATATCGGTATATTTAATATCTTTGTTAAAATTAAATTAAATAAAAAAAATAAAATAAATAAAAACGTTTATATGAGCGTAAAATGCAATTATTCTTGAAAAAAAATCATGGTCGATCTGGTTTTACAGTTCTGATATCTGACTCACCCAAACAAACAATGAACCAAAATAGTAGTTCAAACTGACAGATTAACTTCACGCTCCAACGGGCGGAATAGGCGCGGTTTGGGCGTCCCGATGGCGAAAAGCTGGAAAACAGGGTTGTTCACATTTCACAGTGTAAATTTCCCGATAAAATATGTACATCTAATTAATCTTTCGGAGTTTGGCGACCGTGTGACAGCACCAAAAGCTTACGAGTTGAACTTATATTTGATGTTTCACATTATTTGAAAGTATAATCAATTATTCTCACACCGTGTAGTAACAGAGTAAATCTTTACTTTTTTAAATTCGCTTAAATCATGATTTAATGATAATTTTAACATTTCTTAAAATTAAAATGTGTTAATATTCTAGATGGCCGGGATAGGCTAAATCCGGTACGGTTCAATAATAAACTGTAGAAAACGGTTTCTTCTGATTTAATTACTATTAAGTTCCACCATTAATGAACAGTTTCAAAAATAGAAACATTAACATAAAATAATGCGTACAAAAGACGTTGCACTTTAACAACTCTATTAGTTTTACGAGACCCAAATTCGAGATATAACATAACATGCATTATAGTCTATGCGCTTAGTATCTGCATGAAATGTTTTGAATACGCTTCATAGATTTTTTTTATATAGAAATGCTGAATTTTCAGCAGTTTTAAACATTTATTTATAGTTTTTTGTATTTAGTTTGTAGAACTCATTTTTTTATTCAATTTAATATTGTTATGATTTATTTCTGCTAGTTTTAGTTTTTATTTTTATTTTTTAGTTACAGCTGTTTCGACGATTAAGACCATTATCATACAGTTTGATAATAGCCAACCGCTGAAACAGCTAAATAATAATATCAAATTTAATTAAATTGAATTATAATATTTTTACAAGTGTTTGCTCCGGTGAAATCTATATAAAATCAAACTACAAATAGTTTAAACTTATTATTTCAATTTAGATATCAATGCAGTCAAATGCAACAAACATTTCCTTTTGCGAATCGATGAAATTGTCTTATAAATAAAACAGAAAAATGTTAACAGATTGATGTTTCGAACCACTTTTATTTTTAATATAGTATCGACCGGTTTCGGAAGCACCCTTCCATCTTCAGGACAATATAATTTTTTTTTATATTGTCCTGAATATGGAAGGGTGCTTCCGAAACCGGTCGATAAAATATTTAAAATAAAAGTGGTTTTAAACAAAGTTTGTCAGCTTTATTTATAAATATGACTAAACACATAGTACTTTAAAAAATATGAAATTATCTTTGTTTCAAAAAGAAAAGTTAAACATAAATCAAGTAATATTTATTACTAAATGGCACTCCAATAATTGTCCGAGAATAGATTTTTTTTAAATGCCAGAAAAAATGTAGTAAAGAAAGAGATAGATTTTTCTAAATTTTCGTTATGGATTTACAATATGGAAATTAAATTAAGACAGTTACAGTAACTGCCTCGACCTAATTTTTTTGTTGTAAGAAGACACAACGACTTTACAACAAAAAATACATATGCTTACAGCAGAATGTTGTGATTTTTATCTCGAGGTTCGTTTCCCAATAGTTATGTGGGAATAAATTCTTGAAAGGTCTTTTTTTCGTGACAACTCACAAGAGCTTCCTTGTCTGAACTGTGTGAAGCCAGGGGAATTATATTGCCACCCGGCTGGGTCGGGTGAAGGAAGAGGCAGTAGGAAGAGATTGTTTCGAGGGAAAGAGAATAACAGTAGCTGGTTTTACTCGCGTGCCATTTCACAAAAAAACGATTCGTTCTCGTGCTGACGACAGCAACTGATAAGGGGAATTCAATCCTTGGATGCCGAGTTTCTATGTTTTGTGAATGCCCTACGAGAGTCTCAACTGTTTCCAAATGTCCAAAGCCAGTGGATTTATGGCATACCTAGTTGGAGCATATTATAATAATATTTGGATTATTTTTATAGCGCCGTTTTTGTGTAAAATCACCTCAAGGGCGCTGTACAGATCTTGTTAAATTGTAATGTTTATGTAAGATGGAATGCGGCCGCCCTAACAGATTTAGACCAACGTGGGCAAATGTCATCTGGCTGTCGTAAGGGTGTCACTTGGGTGATTTGTTGGATGCCTGGTTTGCTCGCGTTCAGGAACAGTCGGTCGAGATCGGCACTCCCCCGGCCCCCCTGCCAGTTCCCGGGCCGGCGGTCGAAGGGACACATCTAGACAAGGGTCAAAGCAAGTGACCATTCTGGGCTATGGCACTGCATTTAAAACACTAATATTAAAGATTAAAATATTTTCTTAAAAATCGAAATTACGTAGAAACTAGTCACTTTAAAATTATTTAGAGTTTATTCACTTAACCCATACACAACAACGGTAATTTTAGTGTAATTTTAAAGAAGTAATTTGTGAAATATCCTACTTATTTGGCGAAAAATAACAAGAAAGACTAAAACACGTCAGGCAGCTGCGAAAGCGCCACGACAATGAATATTGTGAAGCTGAATGGATCGGGGTGGAGGCTGGAGAAGGAGATGAGGATTAATGATAGTAAAAAAATGGTTGATTTTTAAAGCGCCGTTTTCATGAAAAAAAATAATCGAAAATATGAAGACTGAGAAGTACATGGTTATTCAAATCTGACCACTAAACACAGCTATTTTCATTTCAAGAAACGTTTCAATTCCAAATTATGGTATTTAACCAGGGCAGTACATACTGAGAGTATCTACAACTCTTATTTATTATTTTAATACAATGTACAGGCGAATAAGGTATAAGGATAGTACAAATAATATACAATTTTATTGAAACTGTTGAGTGTAAGGTGTAAAGTGGGAATTATGGGTACTCTAAATGGCTATGTATATTATAGTGTTTGGTAAACACCTCATTAGGATAACCTGTGCTGAGGTGTTTACGTGTTTTAGCTATAGCTAAGTGTTAGGTATGTGTATTACTGCGTATTACTTATTTTAATTAGGTTTAATATGTTATATTTCAAAAAGAAAAATTCAATTCATATGAATTATAAAGGCTACACTCATTTCGGAAAGTACGTAAATACCTACATTAAAAAATATCAATAACTATTCTTAAACATATTATAATAGTAACAAAACGAACTAACACCTTACATAAAAGTAAACTAAAGCGTTATAATTCTGAAAGGCTTGTGTGGATTTATTTTACTAACAAAACTATCGAAGCAATTCTAAAATTTGAAAAATATCAACTAAGTAACGATAATTACCTAATATTTGCTTTCAAGAATATTAAGTTTTTAGTTAAGGCAGCTTTTTTTCTTTACAAATAGTTAGAAATCGAAACACGATATTATTTTAGAGAGAAAAAACTATCAATCAAAAACATTATATTTAAAAAAAGGAAGAAAAGTCACGGCATGTCTCTGCTGGCCACTGGGTAACAGACTATCTCTATAATAATTATGAATCGGAATAATTATCAGGTTTCCTGGAATGGCTCCTGAATAAAGGATGTTGAATATACCTGACTGGGAGTAAATCCGTGGTTCAGTGAAAGTGCCATTTCCTTCAATTCGGGATTATGTTAAATTCTACTGTTATTCCTACATCATCTGATCCCCTAGGGCAAAAGTAATAAATCCCGAATTTACTTTTGATGTATTGCGTATTCATAAAAACTGGTTTTCTTTCTTCATTTTTTATTTATTTCAAATTTAAATCTTGGCTTTTATACAGTTTTGTAGCGTCTTTAAAAACCTTTTTATATATATGTCCCTTACGAAAGCATTTGACAGTGGCGTAACTGTTTGTACAACTGTTAGCTGAATATATGAAAGTACAAAATTTTGATTTATTTTCAGAAAACTATGCAAAATTTCAAGCTATGAGTTAAATATATTCAAAGAAAGCAAATGAATACATTACAAAACTCTTATCTAATCCCTTGTCCAGAATATTTTAGTGTCATTTGGTCTCCTTTCTATACTGTTCATATTCACCATACTGAATCCGTTCAATATCGCTTCTTACGCGGTATTGCATGGAGATTAGCGTGATAAATAGAACAAACATTAAAAAAATGTTCATTAGAAAAGCGTAAGAAAGACTTGTATTTAATTTGCATTTTCAAAATTATTAATTGTATTATTGACTCACCTTTTTTGTTGCAACTCATCCAGTTCAACATTCTTTGCCGTAGACTTAGAAACAATGAATTACTGTTCCTCAATCATCACTCTAATATTATGGGTATCATTCTCCAGTGTCCAAAATGTCGAGATTTGTTAACTCAAGCCATGGTCTTGACATTTTTGGTACCAGTCAAAAATGATTTTTGTCATTCTTTACGACTCTACCAAAACCTTGTTCAGGCTTTTACTTGAATATTTTTTTCAAATGAGTATTTTTGTCATTGCTTCAAATTTTATATTTGTGTTGTTCTTTCTCTGTTGCTTTTTTTTCTTCTTATTTCGTGTTTTGTATTTTTATTAATTGGACAATGATCCGTTAGTATAAAAAATAATATTAAAATTTAATACCTTACAACTTTAAGGGAATATACAAACGCATGCAATATTAGCATGCATGGAATACCATGATTTAAAAGTACCTAGCTACTGAGATTTACTTATGCAACATAGCTAAAACCATTTCAAGCAATATTTTGATTGTAAAATGTTTTCTCTCACTGGGGTGATAGTATATTTATATTTCAGTATATTTTATTTTTTTCGATATGTTCTCTAAAGATGATCTCATTTTGGTATTGGGTGAAGGGGTATTTTAAATGAGAGAAATTCAAAATAATATCAAAGTTTTTAAACCTCGTTCACATTACCCAGAGCTAAGACCTTTCCGCTCCCTCGCGGAAGATTTTCGTAACTATAAGCCTTTTTATATGCGTAGTCTCTTACTGTCAGATACATTTTCTTAACAAAAACTTATAAAAGGTTACAAGACTTGAATAGCCAAGTACCCCACTTCCTTCTTTGTTTCAGTGCTCTCTGTAACAACACAGAATTTAACAGAATTCGTAGAAAAGGTTCATTATTATTTATATTTCGATATGAGATACTGATTACAGTTTGAGCATTTTTATTCGGTAGTAAAATTTGTCAGACACTAATAGTGTTTTTTTTGTGACTGTGGAGACGGGATATAATAAGCGCCGCGCGGCGTCCCGTAATTACAGTAATGCTCCAACGTCCCACTGATTCTCAAAGTAAGGTTCATTTCACATAGTTTATGTAAACGTTTTCTATAGAGACTGACCAAACAATTTGAAAACCCGGGAAATAGTATCCCGACCCAATCTATCATCGATTTCGTGTAAACAACTCAAACGTTTCCAATAAAAAAACTTTATGGTTTTTCACGACAGGTTTGTGACGCTGCCTCGGATGTGAATAGCTGTTGACTTTTGCCTTGTGTCGTGCGATATTTTGTTGCTTGTAACTTGTTGAAAAAATAAATAATCCACCGATACGCCATCATAAAAATACATTCGTTTGCAATAACCGTTAATGTCATTATAAATATTAACATATGTACATTGAACTGCAGGCTTGGCCAACTTTGAGAATTCTATCTAAGCGAATACTGCATTTAGTCCGCCATTAAAAAAGCCGCCTTAATTTGCACTCCAATTAAAGTATGATGAGTCTTTGCGCCTCTCGTGATAATATTACATATAAAATATATCATATTATTTATAAAATATATATCTTGTACAAAAAACATTGTTTTTGTGCGATATTTTTGGATCCTTCTTGCTTAATGATCCTCCTTTTGTTGAATCGACCCCTTTTGAGCCTTCTGCAATATGAATGAGAGAATGATCATCTGTTTTTTTTAATTTTAATTTTTTTACTTTACTTCATGTTTATTTACAAAATTGTACATACATTGTCCTCCACGCTAGGAGTTTACCTGTGATGTGGAGGACATCATAGAAGGATATGATTTTTTTTTGTGTGTTTTACAGACTGTATATGTCCATTTACAAAACACAAGAAAGTAACAAAAGTAAATTAAGATATATTTTTAACGTGTCTCTTGAAATCTTTAAGGTTTACGTTGAAGACATGTTATTTAGTAGTACCATACCCCGTGTCATGCTGTGCTGAGCCAACACGTCTGTTCTGCTATGATAAAACACCTTCACCAGTTTCTTTTTCCTCCTACACTATTGTCCAGCGATATCACGTTTTTCCTCAATCTGAGATTGAGGCAAAGTATTGCGAAATGGCCATGATTTATACATTTTCTATTGTACCTATCACCTGATAGTAGATCATAAAAATAAATTATTCCACTATTTTTTTTAAACAATGTTAATCAAATTTAAATAGAATTAAATTCATAACCTTCCACTGACCCGGACGCTCTACCAATTTCGCTAACGAAATCTGTTTCCATAATGTACACATATTTCTTCGAATCTGTAACATTGTTTCGTTTTATTTTCCGTTCCGAACTAAATGGAAAACTTTGAAATATCACTGCCTATATTTATTTCAATATGAAAGGGGAAAACTTTGGCCACCGCAGAGATGAGATAATTATTTCCAGCGTCTCACCGGACGCTGCGGGGACCGAGGCAGGAACTACAATAATTTAAGTTTAAAAACCCAAGCTGGACTCTTCGTCGAATTAAATTTAACGAGATCGTGAAAAGGAGTTGAGCTACTTGAATCTAGGGACCGTGTCAAATGGCTCAAACAGAAGTGAATATCGAAATATATTATTTGAAACAATTGCAAAATGTATCGATGTTACATTATAAAATGGTAATCGTTCAAAAGCACCATCACCATATTCTACATTAATATTTAAACAGTGTTAATACAGTAGTATTTCGGGGCGCTCCGGGACTTAAACCCTGGGTCGTCCAATTACCGGGCGTTCGTGTTCCCACTACAGCGCGTCACCTTTTATCCGAACTGGGACTATTTCTCTATTATCTGCATCTGTATTTATTCATTATCCTATATTATTAAATAAACACAAAAGTACGCTTTCAGTTTTTTGTACACATAATCAACCATTTCATATTAGAAATATTTTTTTATGAAAATATAATCAACTGCTAAAGTTGCTTTACTTAAGAAATATGCGTACGTCAAACAGTTAAATGGATGAAAAAACGTGTTGGAAGACTGATATAGTCGCTAAAATTTTGAACGAGAGTAACTAAATATATCGATGTTTTTAATAATACTATAAATTTAACTTTATTCCACTATTTTTATTTAAGATCTGACCGGTTTCACCTTATGACGGGCATCTTCAGACCAGTCTGAAGATGCCCGTCATAAGGTACCCAGACATAAGGTGAAACCGGACAGGTCTTAAATTAAAAAAATATTGGAATTAAGTTAAAAAAATTGTAATATTAAAATTCTTAAAATGGGGAACACCATTAACAGTTTCAAATTTAGAAATAACAAATAATATATATCGACATATTTCAATTAATCTTTTTTTTCTGTGATATTTCTTTGTTATCTAAAACATCTCCTAGGTTAGTATAGTGCGAATATTTTTTCTGAGTCAACTAGCGGGCCTCTTCAAAATATAAAAAAGTTATGTAAGAAGGATGTTTTGTTAAAAAAAAATATATATACATATATATATACATAAATATATATATATATATTTATATATATATATATATATATATATATATATATATATATATATATATATATATATATATATATATATATATATATATATATATATATATATATATATATATTTGATGAAAAGTATGTATGGGTTGCTCTTGTGTGTTTTTCTTATGCGATTGAAATAGAAATAGCCGTCAGTATTTTAGCTATTAGTGATTAGTGATTAAACAAAGTAAATTTACATAAAGACTGCACGAATGTGCTTTAAATAATGGCTGCATGATTCTTATTTATTTTTTCAAATGAAATTTCCATAAAAATATCGAATAACCTTGAGCCAAATAAAATTGTGGGATACCTGCGTTAGTTTCTATGGGTTTGTCGGTGAAAATAGTCGTTATTAGGTTTTATGATTATTGTCATAATAAAGTCGTCTCACATATATCGATATTCTTTTCTCTTTTAACATTAAATAATTATGTTTTAGTTTACAAGTAACAATATAACACAAAATATACCCATTTCGTAGGAACAGGTTTATTTATATGATAACACAAAACACAGTTCTCTAAAGAGAGGGTCAATATATATTACAATAATATCACCCTGCATGAGTGTCCACTTGCCTTGTTGAATTCTTGAGAGTCTCTTTATATCAGATCCAAGTATAGTCTCTCTAGAATAGATCCACCGCTTTGTCAGGGGCCCAACTGCATGGCGCAGATATTCCTCTCAAAGGAATTTATATTCATAAGTAGATAAAAAGGATAAGTAGGAATCCTATCTTCGATTTCCTTTTAACCTGGATACTTCGATCCTCTATAAAATGATTCAAATGTATGCCAAGTTTTATATTATTCTCTTCAAAGCACTTATTTATAGACATTTAAGCCTCAGTATTTTACATCCCTCGGAGGACTCCCTCCATCGGGGTGGGCTTAAACTATTTTTACTGCCTTCATCCTTTTTTAAATCCATACCATTTTACTTTATGATTTCAAGGAAAATATTAATATATTTATTGGATTATTTAAAGTTTTTATTTATTTATATTTATTCCAAATCTCAGAGAGGGTGGTGCAATCCCATAAGTTCGATATAATACATAGAAAAAGTACAAAGATAATAAATAAAATAACATGAAAACATCCGTGTGCGCGAGGAAGAACGGAATGAGTAAAAAAAAAACAAGTTTTGAGTTAAGTATGCAGAATTTTTCCTTAGATACATATCTATCAAGAAAAAATGAGATGTGTAAGAAAATAAAATAATGTGCTATTATTTTTTGAAAAAGGATATGTGTCGCTCAGGCTGGTACAGTATGTATTGAAAAATTGCCATTTTGCTTCTCGGCTACATTTATTGAATCTTCGAGCAATCATATTACCTCTAATGCACAGTGCTCTTCTCTGTCGCTCAATATCAGCATCATCTTTGAGCTCAGCTTTATATGTCCTAAATATGTGTGTTAAACAATTGCAATTAATTTCACTTCAATTTGTGTAATTGGGCACAATTCAGTGAAATTAAAATTGACCCAAAAATCTGTAATTAAATTCCTATAGACAACATAACTAACATGTCGAAATCATTGCTGTTATTGATTTTCCAATTTTTTTGGAATAATTTTAAAAGATATTTCGCCTTAAAGAGGATGAACATTAAGCTCTATATATAGGGGTGAATTAAAAACGGTAAAGTGGTGAAAAGGACAAGGAAAAAAAATCTTTCATTTATTGGAAGTATCTCTAAATATTGAATTACTCTAACAAGCCTATGTGAAAATGGTGCATTTTTTTGGCTGGGTATTATTTTTCAATCTCGTAAGAATAACAAATTTCCACCAGCTCGTGCTATTTATACTCGCTAAGAAAATAAGTGTTCCAAGACGAATGCCGCAGCGCACCCGTAATTACAATTAATCAAATCAAACAAGGCAACATTTTACCTTCGTCTTCCTTTCTCTCCGTGCGTGGGAGCTCCAGTTAGGTAATTGAATGATAATATATAATTTACCGGAAATGTGCTTTTATATTTACTTATGAACGAGACGAAAATACTATTTTGACGGAGGCAACACTAATGATACTCGTATCAACGAAGAGCCACTGTGGATGGTTTTGGAGTTCGACTAAACCTCTGAATTACTAGAAAAATTAATAAAATTTCTCACCATTCTTTCTTTCTGTGGAGACAAAGGTTAGGAAATTCAAAAACTGCAGACTTTATTTGCTCAAACTATATTATGTTGAAGAGCCCTTACTTAAAGTTCAATTACTTTTAGGTAAGTGTACACAAAGCAGACTCAAAGAATAATGCGATAATGAATACTATAGAAGTAAGTAAAAAAAGGTTGACTCGCAATTGGGTTTCTTGTGAAACCAGTGTTATATGCAGGGTGTTGCAGGACCTATCTGATAAACAACCAGTAATTATTGAGCTAATTTAGAGCAAAAAATGTAGATGGCATTTCAGTATCCGGTGATATTTTTTATTCACTTGAAAACAACAAAAAAAATCAGCATTCGACAGTGAGGATTGGGGCAAAGAAAATGGTTACTTGACTGAATAATATAATAACGGGTAAAAAATTCCATCTAAATTTTTACATTAAATAAACTAAAGAATCTTCGGTCAAAGTCTGATGGGTGCTTCTTGCAACATCCCGTATATGTTTTTGAACATCATAATCATATTCTGTACTTAAAAAGTGTAATATGGGAGACAAGAAAGTCCAATAAGGCAAAGCAATTTTGATATTCTAGCGTATTTTTATTTTACTACACATATCTTCACCCCAAAAGCTATCTAGTCCCAATTTTACTAACTTTATTTTTTTTAAATCATGCAACATACGTTCTTTTTTTATTCATTATACTTTTCAGTTGGAAAATTATATTTAGCTATACATTATATTGATGCATATTAAAATTACATACAAAATAGTATTTACATCAAACTTTTGCTGTTTTGGCAATAATACATTTTTTAGAGTAACGTATCCAAACCATTTTTTGGGGGTTTTGGTAATAACAATTTTTTTGTAGTAACGTATTTATATGCCTTTAAACGAATTTCTCTATTTTTACAACGGAAAAACTATTACTTTTTCAAGACTTTATAAGAAAAAGCGCGTCACGGAAAAAGGATACACGTATCTTATGTGTATCTACCCCATTATACGTTCCATTATTTTAGAAACCAGTTAATAAATAAAAATTTTAAAAATATTTATTTTTTTAAATAACGGTAAATAATTTCATATTTGAGTACCTGAACTTTTTAAATTTGGAACTGATTGAAATTATCAAATTTAAAAATATATTTTTTAAATTTCGACCTACCTATAATGTGTTTTCACAGGCATTATTCTATATTTAAAATAGGTGGATTAAAGCAAATAATTTTTTTTCTTGGCAAGTCGAGTTACATCCCGTGATTTTTCACGGCTTAGTATAATAATATACAATAATGCAAATATTTTAATTTAATTGAAAATATTATATGTAAAACCACGTCTATTCTAATAAAGGAATCCTAATGGGACGGGGTTAGCTAGAACACTATTTTTGTATTAAAAAAAAATATATTAAAATTTATGTAAATTCAATAAAATAATTATATTATCAACAAAACCACTCCAAAGAGTTTTTCAGTAATGAACACGAAATTTTGCAATTCATATTAAGTTTGTATTTTAATCTCATTATGTTAACGGCCTTCCACTCTGGCGATCAAATTATTACATAGAGCATTGCAATTTTTTGATCGAAAGATCTAAGCTATAAATCGCAAACAAACGAAAATGCAGCTATGCTACCCTTATAAAAACAAATGTAGTAGAATAAATTAAGGTCTACTATCAACAATTCTTTTTTTAGACTAGGATCTCTTATTTCATTCTATATCTGTTTTTTAGGTTATAACTCTGTTGGGATCATCTTGGAGGTCGTTTATCTGCCGATATCCGATTTACGGCCCTCTGCGCCAGTGACCAAATTCTTGCAAAAGTTTAAGTTAGTATTAAGTCTCAGTCGAATATTTAAGCTTAAGTCGTACAAAAACTAAAATACGTCCATGCTTCCTTAACGTAAATTAATAATTTTTACTACCCATTTTTAAATACCTTAGGAACATCTTAATTCAATCGCCTCTCCGGGTGGCTGAGTAATGTCACTGAAATGGCCTTTAAATGAAGAGACCTTCTCACTCATATCTAAGTAGGAACATATTTATGGTTTTATAAAAAACTTAAGTGTGCTCAAATTACGGAGGCGAGTAAGTTAAGGATGTTTCATGATATAATTTTGTAAAAGTTGGAGGTCTGAGTTGGTTTGAAATATTTAATAAAAATGAAATAATAACTTTGTATAAGCCCAGAGTTTTATTATAATTTTTATGACCGACCGGTTTCGCTTAGCCTAAGCCATTTTACGATTTTAAAATGTAGTTAGTATCTTGGTGTTAAACGAAAAAGTTATATTTTTAATTAATTATTTGAATAATATTAATAATCTTCAACGCAAATATGAAACAGAAAAAGCCAGAAATTAATAAAGAATAATGGTCGCGACCGAGACTTGAACTCGGAATCTCTAGTCTATCTGGGAGTAACGCCTCTGCCAATTGAGCTACCAATACCTTATTAGAAACCGACATTTCAATCGATCTCACACCTCATTGAAAATTATTTTTCAATTTCTTTCGATAAAGGCTGCCATCTTTGTAATAGTATACAAAGCTCTACCCGAGCACATGTTGTATACCTAGATGGTGTTTAACCGATAAACCATTAATTTTATTTACGGAAGAACTTTTGACTTCTTACAAAGTCGAAAATTAATATTAAATTAGAATAAAGTTAGTTAGTCAGTTATTAATTACTGAAATAATATCTGTTTTTTTTTTTTTGTTTCATATTTGCGTTGAAGATTATTGATATTTTTCAATAATGAATGTCAAAATAAAAAGCATAAATCTTTATAATTCATTCTTATTTAATATGTTTTTCATTATTCAATTAGTATCTGACCACACAACCTCCGGCATAACGTTCATGTATGAACTTCTTAAATATCGTCAAAATTTTACCTCTAATAATAATTGCCATCCCATTAAAATTAAAAGAGATTACGTGAAAATAATTGTTTGAAATCGTACAGTGTAAATATTTAAATATCCTCTATGGGACAATGGGACCGGCAACGAATCCACCTTCTCCTCGCTTTCAGAAGCCAAACTCATTCCTGAAAGACCTGAAATAATGTCTAATCTCATTCCGCCCGGGGATCCCGTGTAGATATTAAATAGTAATGTATTATGCCTGTGCTGATAAGCGACTCTTGGGTACTGCTCGTCACTTTCAGGAAAAGCTATCATTGTCTTTTAAACGATTTGATTAGATCAATGTATGAACGTGACAATGAAGCCTTCAGATTTAATTTTGGTTGTCTTATGAATACGAAAAGCCGAGATAAGGGAAATGGAATTTATAAACTTGGAATAGGTTGAAAAATTGAATTAAAAATCCGTTATAAAGATATAAACCAATTTTTTTCTGTAAAATTATTGTTTCTTCGATTTAAGTGCCGAAATTAAATTCTAGTTAAATTGCCCAATCATTATATTATTTACAATTATTAAAAATAGACCCATGTTAAAAGCTTTCAATTCGTTTGGTTACTTGTACTTAGGTTGGAAAGGTTAATTTTTTAAGAATAAATTTTAGTATTGTTTATTGCACTCTTTGCTAAATGAAAAGTCTTATTTTAAAAAGGTTACATATTAATACATGCATTTAAAATATAAAATATATGATTAGGTTAGGTTAGGCTAGACCAGGTTTGATAAGGATGCGTAAAGCTGAGTAAAATTGGACCATATTGGACAAAGCTACTTTATTAGACATTAGAAATATTGTTTTCACGCTCTTTACTAAGTTTAAAGTCATTTTTATGTTTCACTTTCGTCTTCATACAAAACGCAACGCCTCTGTTGGCCATCAAACAAACTTTAAATTAGATCCGCAATCCAAGCATTCACACTAATTTACGCTGCATAATTCACATTAAGACGCCCCCGACTCTTTCCTCCGACAACGTCTCAACTCCCGTAGGTATAAGTACTTCACAAGTCATGACCAGCCTAACAATTGCTTTAAATTGGCAGCTTTATTTCCACTCGCTCCACTGAAGAGATAAACTAACTTGAAGTATGTTGAGGGCGTGTCCATGTCCCCGAAGTATACCCAAATTTGCCTTACTTCAGGTAAAATGTTATCAAACTTTTTCAATATCGCTGTTGGTACTTTTATGAACAGATAATCAATTCCATTGGCCCATCTGGGATTTAGAAATCGAAATGTTTATGTACATTGGCGACATCAGTTTTTTTTAAATCGGTTTAGATCACACTCTAGGGGTTTTCTGTTCAGTGATTTGCGCCAAAACTCGTGCATTATTCGTGTCTTCCCTCGTCTTCTGAACGTCATGACTTATTTTGTAATCTCGTACCAACATTTACACGCAATATTTTGCTACATTTTCATCAGCATTTTGGCACTATTTCCGCTTTAGTCCATTCAAAAGTCAAAGAAAGCAGTTTTTTCAAAGCCTATGTTATCCGTTGGATAGCGACATTAGCACCTCTTATTTTTGATTTTCAATATCTAACCTACTTTTTTTTAAATTTCTACACGTTAGATTTGCGTTTCTCCTAGTATACTATAGACTTACTTTACGGGTTTACATTACAAAAACAAAGTTTCCTTTCGTTTTTAACATCTAAACATATTTTCACTGATAACATAAAAATAATCAATGTATAGTTTATTACATGGCTCATGGCATTTTTTTCAAATAAAACTGCATAATTAGAAATACTAAAGATTTTTTTTTACTTTTTATATCTGGTCTTATTTACTGATATGATTTAATAAATCGTAAAACTCCTCATACCCAAGTGGTTATGAACATTATTTAATTAATAAAAAGAGAATTACATACCATACCTAACTGAAAAAAAAAAATCTGAACGTAGGTTAAAAAAATATCATTTCATTTAACGCAGTAATGCAAAACTCTTGCTTAGAAAATTTTGTCTGAGAATTTTTTTTATAAGAAAATTTTGATTTCTTTTTATCCATACCACATGTTCTAAATAAATCCCCGACTAGTATTGGTAGAGCCTATTTTTAGATCTCTCTCCAAACGTATGGGTAATTAGATGGTTCCAGGGAGTTTCTAAACAAAATTTGAAGAACTACTCTGCACCACAAGAAATCAAAAGCTCTTTAGAAATTTGAACCCTACATCACCCCCCTCCCTCCCCTCCATCGGCTGTACCTTACCTTTATATGTAACATTTACACTCTGAACGTTTAAAAATTTGTAAAAAATGGTTCATCACAGATTTAATGGTAATTATGTACATATTAATTTACCTGCGTATTATAACAACACAAAGAAACGTTTTCACCTGTTCAAATGTAATAATTTATATCTGTTTGTTATCTAATTATCTTAAGCTTGTTTTTGAAATAACCAATCGAATTAACACGCTCAAAAATCATTAGCGATCATTTGTTCTATCTAATAACACCGTCTATGAATGCGATGAGAAGAAGATGATTTATTTTTGGTTAATTTCATTGTTGATGTCTTCATTGTTCGTCCATTCCGTATTTTTGATCTTTTTATCAGCGTTTGCATAGAATGTATTTTTATTCACCAAGAGGGTGATACCACGCTAACCTAAAAATACTTTCAGAGATTTAACGAGTTATGATGGCGTCTTCACTAGGAAAAAAAGTGCCCACGTTGAGGTGTTTTTTTTAACACTTTAGGAAACTTATATATATATTTAAATACGGATGAATCCGGAGTCAGTTGGACTATGGCATTTTCAATTAAGGGAATGTTGTGTGGCTGAAGAATGTGGGGAGAGTAAGGAGATGGAGAAGGGGAAGGTTGATATATTTTTATCGGGTTAGGAGCAAAGGAGCTAAACAGTCATGAAGGTCATCTTACAAACTTTCCTATGATGTGGTTATTGCTTAGTGTAAATATGGAAATTAAATAATATCCCTTAACTGTGAAGTTAAGGTGACAAAACTATCTTAAAACGGGTGGTTTGCCCGAGTTCACATTTGAATTAAATCTGATGACTCTTAAACAAAAATCTCTATTGCTTTCCAAAGGATACATTTGGAATGTAAGTAATTTACATTTTAGATCAATAAAAACTAACCCTTACTTTTCAAATTTTTACTTCCCGAGAGATTCCTCTGAAAACATTTGACCTTATAGTAATAGACTCGCTACAGCAAAGTCGACCTTATGCCTCTTCTCTCCGACGTGCGACAAGTTTTTTTTTTTCGTTTCCCGAGTTATGTCGTTTTTGATTCAACTGTTGCCCAACAGTGGGTCAATAATAATGCAAACGTCAACGCAAATTTATAATTTATTTCAAAAATACTAAGTAAAATCTTATTTTTTTAATATGTATATGTATTTATTTTTTATATGAATAACCGCACAAGAGTCTCAACTGCTCCCAACCGTCTAGAGCCAGTGAGACTATGGCATCCCTAAATAGGCTATGTTGTTAGGCTGAAGGTAGTGGGAAGGGGAAGGAGATTGAGAAGAGGAAGGTTGGGAAGTACCTGGCTATTTATATCTGGTCACCAAACACGGCTAAAACCATTTCAAGCAACGTTTCGATTCTAAAGGGTGGTCTTTTACCAGGGCGATACTTAGAGTATCTACCACTCTGGAACGTGCCGCAAATATACTTTTATTATTTTTACATGAATTAAATGTGTTATGACACATATTAATTAAATAAAACTTATTGACGCACGCCGGGTTTGAACCCGCGACCTTTGGAATCGTAGTCGAGCGTCTTACCACTCGACCATGGAGGCCGTCAAAACCGTTTGACTTCATCTACACGTAAATAAGGGCATATTATATTTTGGCACCATTAAATAGAACTGGCACGATAGAGCGTGAACGAATGCAAAGAAATTTATTATATTCTTAGATCTCCGCCCATTTTTTGAGTACGCTCCTCACCGATTTATTTCTAGGGTATCCTCTTAAAAATGAATGTAATTTTTTTTATTAATCTTGATTATTATGTATTCACTACGGCTGTAGATAACCTTTTTTAAACCCTTCCTGATCAATGCTAATAATATTACTACATATTCAGGTAGAAATTCAAATACATTTCGTATTATACCAATAACAAATAAGGTATGTTAATGCCTTAGAAGAGTGGTTAGGTTATTGAATAATTAAGCTCCTGACAAAATCTATCGGCAATATCAATATTCAAAGCCCGTTAAGCCATGAAGGTTGCAGTGGTTTTTACTGCATATATATTCTCTCTTTTAACTAGCAGGTGTTAAATTTGTACCTGGTAAACAGAGTAGAGAAGCAATGCCCGCACAAACAAATCGAAGGTTTTGAAACATAATTTTCCCCAGGAGAGCGGACAATCCGTAGGAGTTTCGTATGAAAGTATAAATAAAACAACACTTCTGTTAGAACAAAGAACGTTTGGGAAGGAAATGACCGGAGAGGAGAAAGAGGTGGAAGTCGAGGGATTTATCCGGAAAGCCGATAAATTTATACGAAAGTAAGGGAAAGTGAACGAGAGTTAACTTTGGTTAGGCTTATTTATTCACAGCAGAAACAGGAGGGAATGTAAATCTGGATGGCAAATAAACGAACAAAATGTACATGAAAAAATATATTTGTTCAAAACTGTTGATTTTGAACAATATACAAAATTTTTTTATTACATGCATTTTTTGTTTCATAAAATAATTATTTGTTCATCTCAGATTGCATGCAAATCTTTTATCTGCTAGTGCATACCCTGTTTATTTATTCCGAAGAAAAGTTGAGAATAAAGTAAGTAGCTGGGTGGTATCCGAGATAGTCTCAAGAAAAATGTTTTCCCGAGAATAAATTATCGTCATACGGAAGTCGTTTTCTTGTCTTTATAATTTGCTGCACTTTTCCCAATCTCTTTTTTGCCTCTTTTTAATAATAGAGAAACATTCGCAAAATGTCTACAGCTACTATAATAATTATTTTCAAAGGTGATCATAAATGCAAGCCTGGTTTGTACTAGCGTTGGGAAAAGCTTCAATGTTTTGTGAATGCTTCACGAATTGTAAGTTCTTTAAAATGAACCCTTCGAAGTGAACACTTCAATTGAAGTCAAACTCGCAAAAAAGGGATTTGAATTTATCCGGTTATTTGTTCAGTTCTTTTTGGAACCGGTTTCTCGCTAAAAAAGCGCATGCTAGTCGGTACAGATTTGAAAACGAAAAGAACTGGAACTGTTCAATTGAAATATTTGTTCAATCTAAACGGAACTACCAACGTCAATTGAAGTACTTGTCCGACTTCAATTGAAGTGTTTGTTCAATGAACAATGAATGAAGTACGAACTGTTGCCAAAAGAAGTAGTTCTTTCAAAGCGGTCACAACGCTAGTTTCTACATAGGATCGGTGATGCCAATCCCAACCCTTTGCACCACTCGATATGTTTTTTTAAGGTAACGTGATATTTCTAATGAAAAAAGTACCTAAGAAACTGCCTATCCAAGCCTGCCAGTCCAATAACCCGTGGTGAACTTAACCGTCTGTAAAGTAAACTGCGAGTATCTTTACCTCTTGTTTTTTACAAACCTTTCGCGGCTCAAGAATCTACAATACCCCTTCTGGATGGGAAGTCTCTCAAACGGTACATTCCTAAATCTGTTTTACCGTTCACCGGGGAACGAATAGCAAACAACGGCAAAGAACTGCAAGGGGGATGTTTCCATTGCATTATTGTTATCAAAAACAAGGCAATGAAGACTATTTTGTAGTACAATAAGACAACAGTAAAAAATAATTACAACATTGGTATAAAACGTTAAAAGATCTAATTTACAAGAAAAAAACAATGTGCTGCTATAATGCATATGTCATGTAAATGTCTACTCTTAGGTGGTACCTTACGAGAAGATGCCAAGATTGTAGACTTTCAAAAATGATATTGGCAAGCAGACAAAATGGCTAACACTCCAAAGACCTACAAATATTTTATAACTTACCAGCAAATCGAAAAGAAGTCAAAGATCGTAGTACCTTTCGCAGACTGAGCACTCTGTAAAAATATTACCATCTACATAAAGGTATCTTCGTAATTTTGTAACTGCTTTAATGTTTATATTTTTATTTTTTCCAAGTTACAGTGAATACTGCAAAAAAATGTATTTTACTTTGGTATGTGAGATTAATTCAAATTTATATTTACATGTTATTAAAAAAATACTCCTACTTCTAATTATATTAGGAGTATGGTCATTATTTCTATACTAGTTGTTACCCGTAAAAAATGACGGGATGTAACTTGACTTGCCAAAAAAAAAAAAATTAGTTGCTTTAAACCAACCATTTCAAATATAGAATATTGTCTGCTGAAATACATCGCAGGTAGGTGGGGATTCGAAAAGATTATTTTTAAAATTTGAAAATTTCAATTAACATCAGTTCCAAAATTTGAAAAGTTTGCCCTCTTACGTACGTACTCGTAAAAGAAACTACTTATAATTAATGTATGTACCTTACATTCAATCATATTATCAGACTATAAATACTTGAATATTTTACTTTTGCTTATGACGTGATATTTTAAATTTACACTATCGTATAAAATGAGATTTTTTGTGATGTAAATTGTTGCATTCTTCTCCTATAAATCTGAACTTTTCCACACCCGAGACATCTGTATTTACGAAAAAAATCTTGACTAAATTGTAATACTTAGATAATATCTAGCTTTGTAAAAAAATGTTAGGTGTTATTGTATATTTTTATTTATAGTATGGGCAAACAGCAGCTTCGATTTTTCTATCACATTCACGGCGTATCGCTCGAGTGATCTGTGTGGAGTGTGTCGAGTAGTATGAAGAGAGAATGAGCGGTAGACCGCCGTGGCCGACGGAGACGAATTTAACCGCTGTATCTTGATATGATGCCAATTGATGGTTTGTCTGTGCCAAGATGAAAACTAGTCAATATGCGTCTGAGTGTGGGACCGGAGATATAAGGAGTTAAGTAAATTAACTAAGAGTTGAGGCAATTAATGTTCTGGGCGCTTAAAAAATATATTGGGAGTTTTCGGTTGTCCAGCGAATGAACGAAGAAAGGAGTGTGAAAAGAATAAATGATGCGAAAGTGAAAGGAAGAAGAAGTCGGGGACGCTCGAAGAACACATGACACGATTAAGTGAATCAAATACTTGAATCGGACCATGTGAAGAGCGGAATAACAGAATAGTAGACCGGTTTTGCTTATAAACAAAATATATAATAAAATAACAGAACAATGAGAAAACAAAATGATAAAATTTAAATTATAACAAAGGAACAGAGAGAAAGAAACAGATAATATGAATTGAAAGAGACAAAATGTCTCTGACTGAAAAACTGAGAAGGTGATTAAAGAATAATGATAAATTTTATGAGTTGACAGTAAATATACCTAATATTGGATTATTATTCATATTATCTGTCCCTATCTCTCTTTAGTACTACTTTAGAAGCACCCAAGCATACTTGCGTATTATTCTGAAAATCAAAGGTATTTTAGTTTGCAAAAAAAAAAAGTTTTCGTGTAGTTTGCAATGAATAACGCTACGGTCAATTTGTTGATTTTCATTGAGCAAAAGTTTTCCATTTTGGCTGATACAAAGCCATTTCTTCTCATACGATTCTAACGAATCTAAAATACCCTTTTAAGGAGAGTTTGTTTTGTATTTACTTCTCGCGTGAGCATAATATTTAAAAATATATATATTATAACTTTACCATATGAAATCGGTCTTCCAATGTTCACAATAATTTTTTTTTTTTTTTACGTGAATACCGCACAAGAGTCTCAACTGCTCCCAACCGTCTAGAGCCAGTGAGGACTATGGCATACCAATAAAGGGTATGTTGTGAGGCTGAAGGTCGTGGGAGAGGAAGGAGATGGGGAAGGGGAAGGTTGGGAAGTACCTGGCTATTCAGATCTGGTCACCAAACACGGCCAAAGCCATTTCAAGCAACGTTTCAATTCTGAATGGTGGTCTTTCACCAGGGCGATACTTAAAGTATCTACCACTCTGGAACGTGCCGCAAATATACTATATTTTATTTTATATCAATTAAATGTGTTTTGACACATATTAATTAAATAAAATTTATTTGCGCACGCCGGGTTCGAACCCGCGACCTTTGGATTCATAGTCGAGCGTCTTACCACTCGACCATGTATAGGGTCCGCCAAATAACTTTTTTTTTTGAAAATGCTATAAAAAAAAAACTACTGAATATTTTCTCAAATTTCTTTTTTTATTTATAAGTACAATCCTTCCGGTTAATAATGGAAAATAATTTCATTCAAATGGCTGCCTCGGCTGGCCATGCAGTAGCCTACACGATCGGTCCAATTTTTAAGCACATTATCGATTGTGTGCAGCTGTATTTCACCAATGGCTTCACGAATATTGTCCTTTAAAGCGTCAATTGTCTCTGGCTTGTCGGCGTAACATTTATCTTTGAGGGCACCCCACAAATAATAGTCCAACGGTGTCAAATCGCAGCTCCGAGGTGGCCAAACGACATCAGCTCTGCGGCTGATAATGCGATCTTCAAAAACAGGGCGCAAAACATCGAGTGTAGCTTCGGCTGTGTGGCACGTAGCGCCGTCCTGTTGAAACCAAATGTTGCCAATATCCTCCTCTTCAATTTTTGTGAACAAAAATTCGTTCAACATGGCCCGATAACGATCGCCATTGACTGTAACGGCCACTCCTTGCTCATTTTCAAAGAAAAATGGCCCAATTATGCCTCTGGACCAAAATCCGCACCAAACAGTGACTCGTTTTGGGTGTACCGGCTTTTCAATGTATGCGTGCGGGTTTTCTGTGCCCCAAATACGACAATTTTGCTTGTTTACATACCCGCCAAGATCAAAATGAGCTTCATCCGAAAAGATGATTTTTTTTGGCAAAATCGGCATCTTCTGTAAGTCGATCGCAGGCCCACTCAGCGAAGCGAAAACGCATTGGATGGTCAGTTGGCTTCAACTCCTGAACCAATTGGACTTTGTATGGCGTCATACCAAGGTCTTTATGCAAAATTCGTCTCAATGATGTCTCCGAAATGTTCAATTGTTGAGAACGACGGTGAATTGATGTTGATGGCGCTTCACGCACACTTTCTGCCACAGCATCGATATTCTCGGGTGTACGCACTGTTTTTGGCTTTTCACGCTTTGGTTTATCGATGAGGATGCCAGTTTCTTTCACTTTTTTCACAAGATAACGAACATACGGAGCTGACGGTGCTTCTCTTCTTCCAAAAACCGTACGCAATTTTCGCACACATTCTGCAACATTACCATGATTTTCAAAGTAATGTCGCAATATTTCCCAGCGTTGTTCAAGCGTATACACAACCATATTCGCTCAGCGGAAGGATAAAACTAATTATCTGTCAAATCAGACATGAGCTAAGTGTTACCATTCACGAAATAAGCACTAGTTGAAAAAAAAAAAGTTATTTGGCGGACCCTATAGTTTACAAATCTTGCAGTGATAAGGCTGCTTTACTTTAGCTTAATGCGTAGCATTCTCGAGGGTGGATCTGAGGTATGGGGGCCAGAGGACACCGCCAATGTACTAATGGTCGAGAAAATTCAAAAGAAATTTTTAAGGTTCCTCTACATGAGAGAGTTTGGTTTTTACCCATGGCTGTTTCCAATAGCATTTATCTCGGGAATGCTGGGCATCTGCAGCCTTAGTTCGAGGAGGAATATAGCAATACTGCTTTTAGCTCATAAACTCCTGAACGGTGTATTATTAATACCTGACATCCTGGCGGAAATTGGATTTTGTAAATAATAATAAATGGATAACTTTTATAGTGCTGTTTTCATGGGAAAATCACCTCAAGGGCGCTTTACAAATTAATATGTCCCTGATAATTTCACGCGAGGCTGCCAACACAGGCTTCTGTTTCTTCCCAGGTGCAGAACAATGGTGATGCCCCTGGGAAGACTAACTAGGTTAATTAACTGCCTCGCAGGAAATTTGGATATTTTTCATACGAGCTTCAACAAATTTAAGCAACAACTAACTATTCAGTTTTAACTTTATTATGTATTATTATAATTGTTTAATTATGATTACCATTTTTGCGTTCTTGTTATCGTTTTTGCACTGTAGTTTATAAATAAATAAATATGTACACAATCACAATGTGAATAATTTCACAAATAAAAAAGGTTTTTCATCATGAAATAGAGTGAAGAAACTCATGCGAAATTGGTACATTTTAATAAGAAATGTCTGTTAACATTTTTGCGCTATTTGTTTTCCAGGAGAAAGAGGCTCAGGATAAAATGGAGGAAGATTCAAAGGGTCTGGAGAAGATGGCCTCCAAAGAGGTGCTAATCCAAGAGAAGATCCAGGAATCATTGGACAAAATAGCCGCCCTAGGAACCCTACCCCACGCTCCCGACCTGCATTCTAAATATGTTGCACGGTTGGGCTGCTTATATTACATATCTACACATAAATATGCGAAAATTTTAAATAAGTGGAACTCCCCTATATGTAATTACAACATTATCGAGTTTTGAGTATGCAAAGTTGTTCCTTAGATACGTATCTAGTAAGGAAAAATTAGATGAGTCATAAAATAAAATAACGTGCTATTATTTTTTGAAAAAGGACATGTGACATAATTACATACAAAAACAAAATTCCTAACTTTTGTTTTGACTCTCTTGAACATCTGCGTTTATCGACTCATCCCTTTTTTCCTTTCTCACACAGATAAGCAAAACCAGTCAGTCATAAAAATTAAAATAATATCCGTGGTCTTTATACAAAGTTATATTTTTTCTTTTCTTTAAATATGGCAAACCACAAAGTGATTGCTTTTTACAAAAATATATTTTTGTTTCTACCACCATTCTTTTTTGTGCAAATATTTTAATTTCATTATTTTTGTCACATTTGACTTGGTCCACTAAGCCTCTGGCTCTACGAGCTCGATCAATCCATTCACATTGTGTTTGAATGTCCGTATTTAAGGTGACCTTACTTTTATTGGCGAATCAATCACAGCAATCTTCTTGGAAGTATTTTAGTATCGGAGTTAACCTCACCATTCGCTACTTAAATAATCCCACCCAACAATATAGTTTTGTATTTTAAAATCTGTATCCGATTATATTGAGTTCATGTTAAATTAATGATTTTGACTGCATCCGATGCCAATTTCGATTGAACAAAAGCATTATTGCGGCAATTAATTTATTACGTTAGAACGTTAAATAACATCAAATACAGAATTCAACTGAATAAACATCATTTTATCGGAGAAATATATACATGAAAGGTTTATGTAATCTACGCCACAAATAAAAACCTTGTCTGCAGAGTTATTTTATTTTTTTTTGAGAAAGAAATTGGGGTAAAAAAATTATGGAAAATATAATAATATGTTGCAAGAATCGTGTATAATATGATACCACTTCAACCGAAGTATATTAAAATCCCTTGACCTTCACATAAGTTTAAATAAAATGTTTAATATTGTATCTTCCTAATTTGCAAATTTCATTATTTCTACGTTAGTTTGCAATATGTCAGAAAAGCTCTGATAAACGTTCTCCGTGTCAAACATCATAAACAAAAAAAAAAAAAACAAAATTCAGTCCATTCATATTTCGATTACAGAAATAATTATTATCTGTAATAAAACTCTATTTTTTTTTATTGAGTGCGAGCGGTTAAAATCCTCGGCTATGAATCAAGAGGTTGCGGGTGTTTTATATAAATAATACATTTACATATATTTCATGTTTTATGTAAATAATACGACATATTTTCGGCACGTTTCACAGTGGTATATACATATCGCCCTGGTGGACGGCCACCTTTCAAAATCGAAACGTTGCTTGAAATGGGAATGACCGTGTTAAGTGATCAGATCTGAATAACCCGGTACCTTCGTTTTTCCCGTTTCCTTCTTATCCCCACACCTTTTAGCCTCACAATATACCTCATTTAAGGATGCAGTCGCCCTACTGGCCCCAAACAGTAATTACTTTTAAAAATGTATGTTTTTACCCATGAAACTTTTACCATAAAATTGTAGGTCCATATGAGTATAAAAAGACTAGAAAGTTAACTACAATAAATGGTTTTATTTTATCCAAATGGGAAAACGTATTGTGAAATCGTGAAATTGGTGAGAATTTCTCGGGAAATGTCAGGTTTTCCGGTAGACAAACAAAATAGTGAATTTATGAACGCTTTCAGACATATTTCAGGAATCCGATCAGTCCGTTATTGGGGTTACTTGTTTGATCGGGCAGAAAGCAGTAAAGTATTCGTTTTTTGTATTTCTCCACCTATGCCGCTTATACCTACAATATATACATACATGTTGTAAGCCTACAATATACTACATAAACCTCAAGAACATTCGGAAAAAAATGGTATTGTAAAAATAACGATCAAAATTATTTTTACTCGGAAATGACAACGCTAGCCAAGCTAATACCCCGCTTTTTATATCTCTTTCGTTCCTTTTCATCTAGACAAATGCATCGAATTAAAGTATTGTCATAAATAAAGTTATTTTTTATGTTGTCACGTTATCAATGTATTATGTAACATATACACGCCATTGTGATCGGGAGAGTTTCATAAGCGATATCTACGTAAACAACGGTTGGTCGCTAAGCAACTCTTGTAAAGTACACCGAGAGCAGTTGTTTTCTGTCACGTTTTAGTTTTTTTAAAGTATACTCTAAAGAAATCTGTAAAGGACACAATGTTTTTTAATCGTGTTATCAAGCGAAAGTATCGCCTGTGAGTGACTTGAAAAAATGCAGGGTAAAAAACTGATGTCAAAAGACTTTCCAAAAAGGGTTATCTCGTAACGCAGTGTCCATAACGATATGTTACATATGTATATGAATACTTTACTGTAATGTAATACATCAGTTTCAAGTTACGGTTTTCCAAAAAAATAGAGCTTTAGACAAATTTTCTAATTGGTGAATTTATTTCGCATTTAAAGAGAAATGCTCTACTGGGACTATTTTGTCAGTTTTTGTGTTTTTAGCCGATAAATAAAACTTTTTGAACAAATAAGCTAAGTTATTTTAAAAAAATGATATGCACCTAAAAAATTTTTGAAATTTTATGACAAAGTGTAACGTCCAATATTTATATCTGTACCATTTTTTCGTCGCTTTGTGCCTCGAAATATAATATCCTCTGATCTGCTTCCGTGCGTAAAGTGAAATGATATTCCTAATCTCACAGGGTTGAACTTTTTAAATACGTAAGATTTTTTGTGAAAACAATACAATAATAAAATAATCACATAAAGGCAACATTAGAAAGCCGAAGGAAATAGAGGTGATAAGAAATAATGAAGGTAAAGAACTTGGCAATTCATGAAAGGTTATTAAACATTTAATAAAGCTTACGCCATTTGATGAAAAATTTCCATTCTGAGTTACGGCCTTTCAGATATCAAAATGAAAACGAATTCTCATTTGGGACTAAAACAAAAAAGATTCTCTCTATGATCGGGTGTATAAGCAGGACGGTTTTTTAGAATAAATCCGCCATCTCTCATTCATCATTCAATATGATTTGAGCTAAATTTCTGAGAAGGCAAACCAGATGACAGATGTGCTGCGCGATGAACATCAAAAGGGACTATGGGTAAACTGTCGATACTTCTTGCTAACCGGGTTCGAAGGTTGTTCCTATTAAGAAGAACAACTAAGAGGCCAGTTACATAGAAAGTGTTTTTTGGATTAAAGGCTAAATTACCTAACCAAACTAAATGATCTTTTTCACAAAAAGGTTTGATGTATATTAAATACGCTGAAGAAAATGTATTATTTATTTTTGTTTTTATTTTAAAAACATAGTTCAAAAAGGCTTCTTAATTTCATAAAACATAATTTAGAGAATTTTTTTCTGACTAAATAGAAATTATTTTTGAAAATAATACTTTAGTACCTAGTACTTAGTAAATGTAAAATAAAATAAAAATGACAAAATAGATTTTTTTGGGTTGAAAATAGAAATCACAATTGCGTTCCAAAGAAAATTTATCAGTACCAATTGAATAAACTAAAAATCAAATTTATGCTGATTTTTTTTATTGATATCAAAATGTGTTTATTTTAGGGTAATAGAGTAACATTGTCAATTTATTGCTAAGTTTTCCCAATAAATATTAGAATTCGTAAAACTTTTACAAGCACTTAGTATCTCATCAATTAAGTTTAACCTTACACATCTACTTTACCCGCTTCTCTAGAGGGTATCCGTTCTAAAAACTATTTAAGGATTATTCGAGATATATGATTATTGGCATTCAAAATACCAGAGCCGGCCCTGTGTTCTCCACAGATTCCACATGTTGCCAACAGCCAAACAGGCGTTCAAGTCCAAGGCTTAAAATAAACGTGGAACCATTTAACTCCGTGATGTAACGCCGGCGTGGGATGAGTGTTTATTTACTCCAAAGTCTTGGAAATGGCTCTAAATCAGTAACGTTATTCTCCAACCTCTGATCTTGGCATCAATATATAATAAATTATTGATCGGAGTACTTACAAAAGTTCTCGCAGGGTATTACACAGAGTGTGAGACGCATTGTAATAAAAATGATAATTTGATTTAGTTGTAGGTGCCAAACTGTCTAGAGTTTTACGTAAACAAAGCATTCCGATGTCTTTTTTTAAGGTTACCTCTGCTCTGAGCCAATAAGAATAGAAGGGTGTTCGTGTGCCTACAGTAAACTTTTTTTTTCTCACTTTTGTTGAAATTGATCAAAAAATTTTAAGCATCGAAGTTCTTTCTTGCACAGGATTTTAAACTTCATTCAATCATCTGGAGCCTAGGAGGAGAAAGATCTGTTGCATATATTTTTTTTTCAAGTTGGTATGGATTACACTTCTCGAAAATACTTATTCAGTTGACCATGGTATCCCCAATAGGGGTATGTTGTTAGGCTCAAGGGAGTGCGGAAGGGGAGGAGATGAGGAAAGAGTCAGTTTGGAAGTACTTAACTTTTCAGATCTACTCCCAAAACATGACTATTTTTTTTTCAAGCAACGTTAAGACTTTGAATGGTGGTCTGATATGACATGAAGAAACTGTGAATGTTTGGGACTGTGAAATCTAAAATTATTTTTAATACAAAACATTATTATTTTTATTTATTTGCCCATGCCGGGTTTCGAACCTGCGACTTTTGGATTCAGAGCCAAGCAACTTTACCTCTCGGCCGCGAAGATTTTCAAGTATGTACCATTTAAAATAAAATTAACAAAATTGTCACTTCTAACAATACTCCTACAGACATCAGATCACGTATATGTTTAATATATCCAACATTTATTTATAATTGCTATGTAGTGAACAAGTCCCCTCGTCTTTGAAAGGTTGGCCAAATGGATACGGTTGATCAAAATATCACCTTTGTTTGTCAGCTTACGACTTATGATGTTCGTCTTCCGTTATAATTTAATTTTAGAAATGTAATCATGGCATCCGTGTTTACTAGCATCGTGACTTTCAAATTAGGTTATTATAAGAAGATTTATAGTATAGTTATAAAAATAATTGCATTACGTGAACAGTGGGATATAAACAGAAGAAACATTAATATAAAATTTTATAAACATATTTTATACGACGATATATTTCGATTCCCAGTAGCTTAATGGTGGATTCACACCAACAACTGGATCCGCTCAGTGACGATACTGTTCCGCATGAGAGCTTCAGGAAGCATTTTTTTATTCTTAAAAATTGTTTTTTATCACTAAATTAAATGGAGTTCTTTCAATTCAACATAAAAATAATGAACAGAAATATACTTTATTGGAACTGGTTTTTTTATTTATAAAAAACTTGCCCCTAAATTTACTTTTTATAAAAAAAGTTTTAAAACCACATTTAGTGAACACGTGCAGACCTTCCGTAAAAGTGCTGATGGAACACGGAAATGTTAGGATAGGAGGCACCGCACTTCCTGAAGCTCTCATGCGGAACAGTATCGTCACTGAGCGGATCCGGACGTTGGTGTGAATCCACCATAAAAGTGCTTGAAAAAATGCACGCCGAGATGTGATTCTAATCACGAAAAGCATCCACGCTATTGGCACTCAGTATTCGGAGATTGCTAGGGATCCAATATTATCTTTTCGACTAGAAATAAGACGAATTTATATATTATTACACTATTTTCATATTCATTATGATTTTCGTCTGTATAAAGCTGGATTCACACCAACGTCCGGATCCGCTCAGTGACGATATTGTTCAAAAGCTTATTGATATGGTATGAATATCAATCAAGGAGTATGTGCCAAGACAAAGTTGTGTGGCAGTATATCCTTCTGCCCACCCTTGTGATATTTAACTACTTAGTTAGTTAAATAATTATTTTGATGTGTAAAAATACTTACATCGCAGATTTTTTTAATTAAAAACCGTTTTTTTTTTCACTAAATAATATTTTAATTAATTATTAAATATTAAAAATATTATTTTGTGATACAAAAATGGTTTTTAATTTTAAATAAGGAGGATTGAAACCAGTTCCAAACATGTTTATTGTATTGTGCAAGTGTAAAAGTTTCGATTTGTACAGGAAGAGAATTATAAAGCTTAATAGCCTGGTATATCTAATGGTTTTGTCCAAAGGATGTGTATGTCTTAGGTATTTGTAGTTGATGTGCATGTCTTGATCTAGTGTTGCGAGTATTTTGTGAGGCGACAAACGTATTTATATTTTTGTAAAGGAAGGTTAGTATATGTTTAGAAAATAATTTTTGTAAGGTAATTACTGGAACTTTTTGAAATACGATTGAGGTCGGTGTTTGTATTAGTACTTTAAGTACTTTGTACTTAATTATTTTCGTTTTTTTCCAAGCTTTGAGAAAAAATCTAAAAAAGCCCTGAAAATAGTAAAACGGGCAATACATTCTGAAAGGCACCCGCCGAAACTAGTTTATTTTTTTAAATCCAACAAAAGAGTCGCAACTTCCGGAGCCGGCAAGGATGAAAGTGAAAGGAGAAGAAGGAGATGGGGAGAAGTAAGAGAAAAAATGTGGTTGAAAAGTACTTGGATATTCAAATCTGGTTATTAAAAACGGCAAATATAATTTCCAGCAACGATTTTTCAGTTTCGATTCGGAAAAGACTATTTACCACTCTGGAACGTGCCCCAAATATAATATTTATTATTTGTAATTAACGCCACATTAGTCATAAGTATTTTATAATATAAGATTCTATCGGTACCGGAAGGTGACTTTTTATTACCATTGTTCTATCGTATTATAACCGCCATCGAAAATTAAAAGGTATTTTGATGAAGTATAAGAATTATTTAAATGAATTCTTCCGGTCTAGTTTATTTAAGAACAAACAAATTTATACATGCTGCTTTCCTTGTGTATATAAATTATATTTCTTAGCATCCACGTATATTTCTAACACTAAAAACAATGACACTCCTGAGCAAGTCTTTTCAAATCATTTCCCCGATCGATATTTCGATATTCGCCAACTACGGTGAAGGCTTCTTCAGTACAGATTAAGGTTGAAACTTCCTAACTTCGTCACTTCCCCATGATTTATTGAGGAAGTCAGTATGCTTTAAATATTAAACAACTACGTATTTCGGGTGCTACTATAGTATATACTAGAACCTACCGCCTACCTAACGGAGGAATAATAATTCATTATATAATATAACGAAGGTTCTGCCGTCTACCAAATGTTGGATCTTATGTCCATATTTAAACTGTTTCAAACCTTTAACGAGAAATAGATTATTATTATATGAAATTTTAAAAAACTTTGTATAATACCACGGATATTATTTTAATGTTTATGGCCGACCGGTTTCGCTTGGCCTAAGCAACATCAGGGTACAAAATTAAACTACACAAAAATACAAAGCGTGCGGTTATTTATAGATACAGAGGGAGAAGAAAATAAAAAATAAAATAACAGAACAATGAGAAAACAATTAAATCATAGCAAAGGAACAGATAGAAAGATACAGATAATACGAATTAAAAGAGACAAAACATCAACTGAGAAAGTGATTAAAGAATAATGATAAATTTGTTACAGATTATCATTATCTAAGAATTTTTATTTTGTCGTACAGTCACAAAATATAGCCTCAATGGCTATTTTTTAAAACTGATTTTTTTTTCGATTAATTTAAGAAAGGGTTTGTTGTATTTCACCACACTGATTGCAATAAAGTCTTCACTATTTATAATTTATTGATTTCACCGAAACAAAAAAATCAGAAATCTTCAACACTCTTAAAAAAATCTATTTCAACACAAACAACATCACTTTTGTAACAATAATCCAATTTTTTTTTTAGAAACAACTATGGAGCGTATAAAAACATATTATATGGTTAATAAGAGCTTTGTAAATTTACTGTTATATTCTATGAGAGTTGGGTATGCCTTTATCCGAATAATATAATATGGGAGCTGCTTCTCTAGCCGTTGTGATATTCATTGCTACAACAAACGACTTTTTAAATATGATACGAAATATTGGTAAAGAAAAAAATTATCTATTAGAACAAATGTACTATGAACTATGCGCCTTTGATATAAGCACAAATTTAACGATTGCGATAAGTAAGATATCGACAATAAAACACGAGATATCACACGAAGGGCCGAAGTGAGCCAAGTAGACAAATGGATCGAGCTCCAACTCAGGCGTCATGAGTCCTCCGTCATTGGAAAAGCAACATTTTCCGCTAATATTGATGGTAGTAGGAGTTTTTTTTTAAACATTGTCAGGTTATTCATAACCCAGGAAGTCTTTAAATTAAAGGAAAATAACAAAATAACTTCCCAGATATAAAATTTTGCCTGTGTGTTCCAAAACCTATCACCGTACGAGAGGGAAGATTTTGATATTGGGAATTATATAAAATAGGAGAAGATTCATTTAAACAACCTTGTACTTTCACTTAAGAAACGAAAGGTTGATTAAAATCACTCGCTACAAGGACAAACATCGTCGTTGCACTGACTTCTTCAGATCTACAGTGAAAGTAGTGAAATTATACAGTTAGGTACAGGGAGGTTTTCAGTCTGAAATGTTTTCCTTCAATACGGAGCAAGTTCAAAATGAAAGTTTCTGCTGAAAACGTGAATAAAATCCTTTATACGAGATAGGTCGAGAGTCGGAATTATAGAAATGTACGGAACGAGACGTATCACGCCCAGCACATTGAACTGTAATAGAGATCGGCTTCCTTTTTAGGTACCTCGTTTGAGAGTGTTGTGAAAAAAATACCTCTGATATAAAAACTGATTAGGTATAAGTATCACAGCTATATTCGACACGAACACAGTACTCTCACAGATGCATTGCTTGCATACAGCATATAATAAAATTATAGTGAACGGGAAAAAAGTTATTTTTTAATAAAACAAAGAAAACAAACTGGAAACATTTTTCAATGGCTGTAAAAACTTTTCGAATACCTGTTTTAGAACAAAAACGTGCAAACTTGGTGTATTTTTGTCACAAAAAAAATTGTTGGCATAGGCAAGATAAAAGGTTGTTTCTTAGTGACGTTTCGCAAGGACATCGCAGTCGGAAGTGTTTACATATGCACCAATACACACAATCATGTGCGTTTTTGAGTGAACTCTAATTGCGTGACCTATATACGACAATCCTTATTCTTTTGATTTACATTTCGAGAGCAAATAAATTTAAAAATCAAATTGTTATCATATTTTAATATAAGCTGGTTTAAAATTCGATTTATTATAATTATTTCAATAGTAGGCACTATGTAGTATGAGTTACTATCTTCAAGTTATCTATAAAACACATATTAATGACGCGTGAGAATAACTCCTGAAGTAACATTAACGTTTTTTCCGAACGATGGCTACAGTGATAAAAAAGTATTCCCGAATGCTTATTCGTCGTCTGCAAAATTAACTTGTGAACATATCGCTGTTCATTATGTAAAAAAATATCTGCACAGGATGTTTTTAAAGTGTTTTTCTTCCAGACATGAACTCCCGATGCCGACGGTTGGTAAGTCCATGAACATGTTATAGCAAAATTTTAACCTACGTGCCCCTATCAGAGATAGGGTGTTGTACAAAACAATTATTTCATAAAGCTAACTATGTATTTAACAAAAGATCTCATAAAAAATAATATTTCACTCCAATACATTAAGAGATGAAATATATAAAAAATTATAGATACATGCGTAGTGTAATCAAAGAAACTAAACATTTATTTACACCCCACAAGGTATTATATATCTAAAGGGGTTATATGAGTACAAACTGAAGTAGTGTGACGCATTATATATGAAATAATAACGCAAATAATGTGAGCAATAAAAAAAAGATAAGATATAAGAGAGATTCATTCTTATACACATGTTATGAGATATTTGTTGAATTGGCAAGGGTAAAAATGTGTATAAAACAATATTTTATTTAGGAGTATGTAGATCGTTATGTACCTAACGGTCACTCTTGTACGTACATCAAGAGATAGTGACAGAACTCTATTTATGTGCATCTAAATATATCTAAGGTAGATGCAGCTTCATTGATGAGTTTCATCGCTTTATATATTGGCGTGTTTTTGTATGGGGAAGTTCTGACTTTTGGTGTGTAAAACATCACATGATGCCTCGCACGAATGTACTTAGTTGGGGCAAACAGGTTGATCTCTTAAGTGTATTTGGTTTATAAATACCTCCAGAAATCAATTTGAAAAATGTTTACCCAAAAACATCTTCCGGCGGGCTTGCAAGGTGTGGAAGTCCAGCATTACGCATACAAATAACGAAATAAATAAAAATGGGTAATATGTATACTCCCTCGTGTATAAGTAACGCATATGACTCTTTTCCACCATCGAGCATTTCAGGTGTTTTATTCTACTACCCACAGTAATGTAATGTGAGTAAGGGACAGTTAGAACTATAATTCTTCCGCGAAATGGACTTACTGAATCCCCGGACAAAAGAATCCCCGGGTTATAAATCAGACGAACGTGCTGCTCACACTAATTGAAGTCCTCCGCCGCCAATTCAACGACCGGAAGAGCGGATATTGAGATAATTGTGAACAATTGTTGCAAAATGGCTTGGTGCTCCATCCCACCAAAGTTTACATTGTCATCGTGAAATACTGAATATCGGGTAACAATTGTTCAAACATTCAAGTCAAGGTCTCCCAAAATTGTAGCCTCCGAAAAAATGTTACGTCCGTAAACCTTTGACTTTTGTGTTTCTCGTTTGCAGTGAAAAAAATACATCGGTTGATTAGTTACTTCGAAGATGATTTCTTAATGGAATGTACCTACATACATACTACTTCGACCGCCACGTATAAAGTTGTTCATTTTAACAACAGTAAGACCAACATACATCAACACAATATGTTATGAATGAGAGAAAAAAATTACGTAATTATATTTTTTAAATCACGATAATTTCAATATAAAAGATACTCGCTTAGGAAACACTCTGTCCTACATATATTTGGCAAGGCATATTATATAATTTGGAAAGGACCCAAACAAATTATTTATAAACGCCCGTTCTGTATCCGGGGAATTTATAATTATGATGTTGGTACCGTTGGCATTTTCATTCGAGTTTTGGTTTGCGTGTTTCAGTTGAATGAATTCAATACACCATTGACTTTGACAATGTTAAACCAGTAATTCAACGTAACCTTGAAATGACCTAACTATCCTGAAACCAGCTAGTGTCATCAAAAATTTACATTTTTACTTACAATTGAGGACATTGAAAGATTCAGTATCGGCTTAGTAAACGATCATCTCTGGGCTGGGGTCCCAAAATACTTAATTAACCTGCTCTAATAGCGGAGGAGAGCAATTTTTCTGATGTTCAATCCACTGTTTTAAAACCGATAGCCATCATGCTTTTATTCATATACATTTTAAAAAATCTATTATTGTTTTTGCATTACACCTAGCTTTGAACCCGTGTAATCTGTACTTCAAGGATTGGAGGATCTGAACACTCTACGATGGCAGTTAATATGAAGAAAAAATAAGTTTGAAATGATCTGAATACATAATATTACGTTAAAGCTTCGGACGAAGCCGAGATTTTATTACTCATTATTATGAACTAATAGTGAAGGGTAGTATTCCTTGTGAATCAATTGCTGTGGTACCTGTAGAAATTATTACCATTTACACCATCCCTATTTTTAACACTGGTCACATCCTGACTAGCATTATCAACGCCAACAGAGAATGGGTCATCTCTTTGCAGCCAATAAAGAGCCCAGTAGAAATAGCCCCATCCTACTAACAACGGATAATTGAGGCCTTCAAGGATGTTGATGCGAACGGGATATTACTTAGATAAGCAGATTATTTGGATTCTGTTGTCGTTATCGTTATTGAATTATATTATAAATAAGCATCGGAAAAATTTGTATAAAATGAAGACCACCACTCTGCCACCTATTAATAATTTTCTAAAATTTGAAAAAGGAAATAAATATAATAGTTCAGCCAAAGGTTTCAGAATTGCGTCAATGCTAAATCGCAGACCTACAGCTGCACTGCATTAACTCGAAATATATCAAACTTTGATAATAAACGTTGAGGTTTAGTATATTTAATATAACTCCAGATTTTAATATATCGATTACTATTTGAAAGAATGAATAATGCTGTTTTCTTGGGTAAACAACAACAAAAAATGTGTCGGAAATAAACTAGTTTAATTATCCTAGTTTGACATGTTTCTACCTGTAATATTGTGTTTATTCATTAAATTAACTATCAAATACTTGTGTTAATGATACTTGTATAAGTTGATCCAAGTGTTTTTACATATCGTCGTTGGAAATGCAAAGGGGCTTAAGCGACACTTTGATCAAACATTAGTTAAATATGCGGTTTTCATCAGTTTTTTTTTCTGCATCGAATGCTCTGACTTTCGTTTGATTCAGAAGTATTTTGTGGCCCTCCAGCTATCTAAAAAATATTTACAATTTGGGAAAAGGCTTGACTTTAGCGACACAAGTTTGGGACTTTTTTAGCTTTCGTCGCTTCAGGTAACTCAGTGAGATCGTTGAGTCACCTGAGATTTTTCAAAATCCAACCAGCTACTGAAGACTTATATAAATTTTGTAAAATAAACACTTTAAAGTGCTCTAGTGTAAAGCTTTTAAAAAAATGGCGCTTCAGTCCTTTTGCCTATCCGGCGACGATATCATCGACTTTGAACGAATAAAAAGATGTTTCCTTTTCAGTTCGAATTTAATTAATAATAACTACCTGCAGCTCTACGACTTCTAAAAGTTGTCGTTCGAAAGCACTCGTTATATGAAGATCTATATCTCCTAAGTTTCCCCAAAATTGGCGACATGTTTACCATCAACAACTATAATCTAATAGCCCCACACACACACACAAAACCTCACAGATGTGAGAGTGTGGAGGAGTTGATTCTCAAAATAGACGTTTTGTTTTTTAACGTGAATACTGAACAGGAGTCACAACTGCTCCCAACTGTCAGAACCAGTAGGACTATGGCATCGCCAATCGGGGTATGTTGTGAGGAGATGGGGAAGAGGAAGGTCGGGAAGTACCTGGCTATTCAGATCTGGTCACCAATTAGGGCAACGTTTCGATTTTGAATGACCTACCCCTTAGAAATGTCGCAAATAAATATAGAGCATATATATAATTTGAATTAATATAAATATTCTATCACTATCAATATATTACATAGGTGTAAATTAAATAAGATATTAATTGCGCACGCCGGGCTTCGAATCCGTGATCTACGAATTTGTAGCTTAAGATCTTCAACACTTGGCCCCGCAGTGGCTTGTTTAAGATATTTTATTATTTCCTTATGCATATGGTAATATTATATTTTGTAAGCTTAGTGTATAATTGTCCGCTATTGAATTGTCTACTGGATGAAAACACGCAAACAATGACTGGAAAATTAAAAAAATATACTAACGCTAAAAGAACTTCATTTTTTTCGTAATATTTATTAAATTTCTTTGAATGAATTTTATTAATTACAATATATTAATATTTTTTGTGTTTGATATAAATATAATTGTAAGTACTTTATAATAATTATATAAAATTTATTTTAATTTAATAAAAAAAAAAAAACGAAAATTAACCAATTATAATACAATCATTATCAAAATATTTGTCTAGCATGTCGTTAAAAAGTTAGGTGGTACGCGTAGGATATTTTGTAGTTTTGAGTTAAAACCAGACTACCACGTTTTTTCGTTTAAATACAATTTTCGGGAAGTGAAATTTTCAAACCTTCGACCCCTCGAGTGATGACTTTTGTTAAAAATTATAATTAAAACAATCACTCCGCCCATAGACATCAAAATAAAAAAAATGTATGTACCTCAGCTGATTAAGAGAATCTCAAATAAAAAAAATCCGAGTTGAAAATGATGAGCACTATTTCACACACTTTCATTCAAAAACAGCACTTTTATGTAATATTTTCTTTGTTTTGTATTCAAATAAGAACAACGTATCATTTTAATCAAGCGATCTCCATTGTACCATAGCTCCGTTCTAAATCCCGTCCCAGAGTTGGGGAATAGGAATACGTTAACGTTGAGGTGTAAATCCCTTGGCAAACTACCCGAAGGGCGGAAGGGGGTGAGGGTTTATTCCCCGGAGAGGGAATGGATTCTAGCCCCTAACGAATCTCAAAGGTCGCTAGCCTTCCATAACTTTCGATATTTAGAGCTTTGATACAAACAAAACAAATGCCAAGGAGAGAAAAATATTAAATTATTTTTTTAAGTAGTTTGTGATTTAGGGTTGGAATTATTAATTATTAGTAATCTTAATTGCAGTAATCTGAGGAAGACATGACACGATCAAGTGATCGAATACTTAAGTCGGGTCATGTCAAGAGTCAGAATAACATAAAATATGTAAGAATGTGAATGAAGTATGAAGCGTGTGCCAAAACAGAGTTGTGTGGAGGTTCATCATCTCTGCCCACCTCTCCGGAGATACATATTATTGTTGTTGTTTTCTAATATGAATACCGCACAAGAGTCCCAACTGCTCCCAACCGTTTGGAGTCAGTCAGACTATGGTATCCCCAATTGCGGGATGTTGTGAGGCTGAAGTTGGTAGGGAGGAAAGAGATGGGAAAAAGGAAGGTTTTAATGTGACTATTCTGGTCACTAAATATGAGTAAAGCCATTTTAAGCAACGTTTAGGTTCAGAATGGTGGTCTTTCGCCAGGGCGATTCTTAAAGCACCTAGTAATCCAGTCACTCTAGCATTTGAGGAGAAATCCAAAGCGATTGTTTTGAAACTAGGCATTTCGATCAACATTTGAAATGGTTCTTCCCAATCGCTGAAATCGATAGAAGTGAGCGTGTCTAATGTACCCGAAGTAAAGTAAATATGTCCTTAATTTTGGGTAGGAAATTAATTTCATTGGTCTTTCTGGAGCTTATGTTAATTGATGATAACAGTTTTTTTTTCAAATTTATTTACATTTCACTTCTTGAAATGTTCTGTACGGTGATTCCAGGCAATATTTCGAAAACATTTAAGAAGTAACTTTACCTGTTATTTTTCTTATAATAACAGCCATTGACGAAGTAATAGCACTTATAGCTTGTACAATTTATAGGTTTGTGATTTTCTCGCCCAGATTAATGGCGTGCAATTAATTAAGGCGCCTAACGCGCAGTTTGGCGCCCCGTTAACTATTAAGTGGCAATCGCAGAACGGCCGTGAAGGAGCCTACAGACTACCCCAGCGTATATAATCCAAGTTTGACAAAACCAGTCAAAACTAATAGTTTAAATAAGATGATATTAATTCAGTTTTAAACCACTTACATCGTCGTCGGAAAGGCAAAAGGGCTGAAACACCATTTTTTTATGTTTACTCCTAGAAGTTTAAAGTCTTTGGTATCTGGTTGGATTTTGAAAAAAAATTGACTTGAGTAACTTAATGCTCTCACTGAAGCGACAAAAAGGTTAAAAAAAACGTCCCATACTTGTGTCGTTTGAGTCAAGCCTTCTTCCAAATGGTAAAAATATTTTAGATGATTGAAGCCACAAAAGTCTTCAGAATCAAACGAGAGTCCGAGTATTCGATGCAAAAATAACCTGATCAAAAATGCATATTTTACTCATTTTTGACCAAAGTGTCGCTTTAGCCCTTTTGCCTTTCCAGCGACGATATATGTCTACTGGTTTCAGCTGGACCTAACCTTATTCTAGAACAGTATAATTGACCAAAACTAGTAGACATATCCATGTTGTTATTTATAATGTTTATTATTTTTCATGTTGCAACAAAAGAAAAAAACAATACAAGTTCAATTGAATAAAAAATGGACCCATAAAATCGATAATTTTCCTACCATCCTTATAGAGAACATGGAATCTATGAATAATCTATGACCCTCGTGCTTTTCGTCTTCTTTTCATCTACTGTACTACTCGTCCATCTTTCTTATTTTTATCTTTATGTCTTACATTGGAAAAAAAAAGTGATATTATTTATTATTCATGATGAATGACTTCATGTTTACTTAAATAAATAATTCATTTATAAAAGTCATCAGCGGCCAATACTGAAGCGATAAACTGACAAAAGTGTTTTGTGCCCGAAGCACGGTCATTTTTTTCTTACTGCGAGTAAAATCGATTAAACATTTTCAAATGTAGGTAAACAATTCCACTGATCTGTCTGAGGTCCGCGAGTTGATAGTTCTTATGTAAATTAAATCGATATAGATCATACTTCCAGAGATTATCTGAAAATAGGACGGATACGACCGGATAGTCTGTAGGTCGCTTAAGGATGGAGCTCCAAACAATTTTGGATGACGTCCCTCTTGGTTAATTAAAATAGTTGACAGCGGGTGACAGACTAGTGCAACTACTGAACAGATAACTCCTAGATGTGTGATCTTTGATGATTTGAAAAAAACTAGTGTCACAAATTTGCATAAGACCTTTCGGCTCCTAGGCCCCAGACAGGGCAAATAAATTGATTATCTATTGAAGAAAAAGAACCAAAATTTTAGCAGATGTGATCATTTTTTCTGGGAGTAAGGGAAAATTTACCTTACATCCGGTACACAGACGCCCCCAACGCCCTTCTGTCCGTTTACACTTCAGTGGGCGTGGTGAAGGGTGATTGAAAAGCGTGATTGCAAATGCGGATAAGGATCATGTTATCTATTTTTAGGATTAAAAACGACGATGTCGCTAACGACATTATGAGTCCGTCTACAAATATTGGATGAACGCTACAGTACAAATTGTTATTCATTCCTTTATTATTGCATTTGATAAGAAAACCTCCATTAAACCTTTGTTTATTATTTGTACGTTGCTTTTTATGGTGGCTTTCACTTTTTTGATTTACTTTTTTAAAATGACTTATTAATTAAAAAAATTGATTACTTTATTTTAAATTTTCTAAAATATTATTAATTATTTCCTTTTTTTGTATTTACATAATACAAATATGGTTTACATCGCATTGCACAACCCATGCAAGTAGCCCGGAATAACACCTTTTTATTACGGGCTGATGTAAGCGTAATGAATAGAATCAAGAAAGGGACGCTTAGATGGTTTGGGCATGTAGAGCGAATGAACAAAGAAAGGAGTGTGAAAAGAATGTATGATACGAAATTAAATGGAAGAAGTAGTCGGAGACGCCCGAGGAAGACATGGCACGATCAAGTGAATCAAATACTTGAATCGGGCAATGTAAAGAGTCGAGAATAACAGAAGAGTATGTATGAGACGATGTATGAATGTGAATGAAGCAGAGAGTGTGTTTCAAGGCAGAATTGTAAGGCGGTCGGTCCTCTTTGCCTACCCCTGCGGGGAAACGGCGTGACGGTTAGTTAGTTGTTTTTATTCAGAAGAAGTAATCACTTTATGGTTCGACATTAAATTTAAATAAAATAATACTTCTTCTAATTGTAAAAGATCACATTGTGATCTTTTACAATTAAACGAAGTATTACAAGGAAACGTATACTCCGATGTCGCTGATATATTTAACACGTCAATATCAAACTATAAGTTTAGTTTAGTACAGTTGTTATCATCTGGAAGAGCTAAACTAATAGTTAGACCTATTACTTAGTATTGTTTTTTTTCTTTTACAATATTTTGGACCTGTTATTTATTGAATATTATTGTTTATTTTTGTATCTACTATTCAATACTCTTTTTATTTATTTTTACAAATTTTTTACAGGTTGTTGTTTAAAAAAAAAAAAAAAATTTTTGCACTTAAAAATGACGGGGTTGTTAAATTTAAATAAAAAAAAAAAAAAATGTTTACATGTAAATAAATAAATAAATAAATAAATAAATAAATAAATAAATAAATAAATAAATAAATAAATAAATAAATAAATAAATAAATTATCGACCGGTCGGTAGCTGAGTGGAAAACGCGTCGGATACCCACCCGGGCGTCGTGCGTTCAATTCCTCTGCTGGCTAAGTCCTCCATCATTGCACAAGCAACATCTTCCGCTTTTTATGATGGCAGTAGGAGTTTTTCAAATATTGTCAGGTTATTCGTAACCCGGGAATGTTTGTCTTACTTTGAAAAAAAAAAAATTGTAAAAGAACACTTTGTTTTAATTGGAAATGAACACTGTTTTAATTCGAGGTTTAAAACAAAGTGTTCTTTATTTTACCACTACCTTTTATTATTACTATAATCAAAATCAAACGTCCAGCGACTATACTCGTACATAATTCAATCAATGCACATTTTGACTGTCCCAACAAAAAATATCAGGTCTGCAGTTTGGTAGCTCTGTATTAGTTTAAAAGTGCCATAATTCATTTTTCCAATGATTAGGGGTAAATGGAAAATATAAATAAAATAAAACTAAAAATCTTTAGTAAAATTAAATAATAACTTTGTATAAGACCACATCTTTTACGAAGTTATTATTTGATTTTCATTAAATATGTCGAACCGCAAAGTGATTGCTTTCCACGAAAATATAAAAAATGAAAAAAACTTCAAATGTTTTTACATATTAAAAAAAAAAAGTTTAAAACCTTATATACTAAAAATAGTAAAAATGTAGACACAAATCTAGAAACGAAACTTCAGCGCTTATGATAGTTTACCTATGGGAAAGTCGATTTTCTTCAAACACTCAATGTTGACAGTCAGTACTACATTTTAAAACTTTTAAGTGGCATAATAGAACTTGTGATATATTCGTTAAAAGTTAGCGCACCGTATCTTGCAGCTTGATTTTTAGTAAAAGTAAAAAAATGAGACTTTTCTGCCGAATTACACAATTAAAATAACTTGTGAAATCGATTTGTCTTACTGAGATATTTTTCCATAAATAAATAACCCATTTTCAATACTTTTGACGAGATATTGCCGATATTTACTCATACAGATGATTGTTATGTATATTATCGTGGAAAGCAATCACTTTGTGGTTTGACATATTTAATGAAAAGGAAATAATAATTTTGTATATGACCAGAGATTTTATTTTTATTTTTATGACAAACCGGTTTCGCTTAGCCTAAGCATCAGGTTATAAAATTAAACTAAACAAAAAATACATAGTTTGTGGTTTTATATATTTTTCTTAATGTTCTCTAATTTTATTTTTTATATTGTGTTCTCCATCTGTTTGTTCGAGTAAATATAACCACACACTATGTATTTTAGTTTTTTAAAATATTGTGCCCTGATGATGCTTAGACTAAGCGAAATCGGTCGGTCATCAAAATTAAATTAAAATCTGTGGTATTATGCAAAGTAATTATTTCATTTTCGTTGATTATTATGTAGCTAGCTACCGAAAAAAAATCTGAAAACTGTCTTATAAAAATCACTTTCAAGTAAAGTATTCCCGTATTTTTCATGTTTAAAATTGGCTGCTAATGAAACTCGGGATGTTTATTTGAAGCAATTCAGTTTATTTGCAGCGAATAGATATGTATACATTTGGCCGAAACTTGTGATTTCATTCTCCAAAATAGTTGGTGTAAGTGATAAATTGTAGATATTATTACAAGTCGATGTATAAATAAACAAAAGTTCCCTAAATGTTACTTATTTTATAAACTTTTTGTAGTATAACAAGATAATAAACAGCACAGACATAAATTGAAGTCTCCCCGCCAGGAAATCGTATATCGTGATGACAGTTTAAACAAGTTGGCGTAGACTTTTCTAGCTACAGCTTGACATGAATAACTTTTCAGGAGGCCGTAAGATAAACCAAATAAACCATGCTGACAAAATATTTTCATTGGATTTCTTCAAAGGTTATTTTTTTTTATGATATAAGGCGATGGGCAAATATTGTTCTCAGGGTTTTGGCATTTATGAACTAGGAAAACAAATATCTATATATAGGAACTTTTCCAGATAATTTCAGTATTAGTATAAGCTACCGCCAGATTGACAGGAAAGGGCACTAGAAGAAAAATATCCTAACCTATCTAAGTTTTAAATATATCGTCGAATTCGTAAGGGAACAATCAAATTGTAATTATTTTTTTTACAAATTAAAGCAATACATTTTATAGCAAACAGAGATTATTTTTACAGGAATATTCAGTATTTTCAGCATTTCAACCGTTCTTTGAGCAATTGATAAATATCTAGAACTTTGGGATACGTGAAAGTATTGGAAAATTCAACATGATGGCATGTTATGTAAGTTTCGTGTAGAATACCATGAGATATTTTTTGTAGAGATTGAAAAAATCATTCCGCCAAGAAAAAAAATTCAAACAAAGTAGAAAAAGTGACTAAACCTTGACGTACCCACATTTAAAATGATTAACTGAAGTACTTAGACGGCCGTAGAGCGAATTCATCTGAACCTCATCTATCTCGAAACATGTGTTTTTATAATTCACATTTTGATAACGTGAAATATTTTGTTAGAGTGCGCTATTTTTGTTAAGACAAACTCCGACCTGTAGCCAAGCGTTTAAGATCCTTGGCTGCGGACACAAGGGTCACGTAATAAATTTAATTCGTTTTTTCACATATATTTAAAAGAAAATAATGAACAGTATGTATGCGTCAAGTTCAGATACTCGATGTATGCGATAAAACTAAGGACGTTATTTTTTTTCGGAATATGCAGAGAGGATGGAACGTCACACAGCTAGTTTCGATTCCGGTGGAAAGAAACTTAAAACGAACTTTAAAAAATTAGGTACGAATATCCTGATAATTTTTGGATTTGGAATGAACTCTAATCATGTATGACTATCATCGTGGCTTGTACTGCAGTTGAGGAATGAGCTTTCAAATGATTGAACCCGCCATGCCTTGGGCGAACCCAACTACAAATACTGCTTACAAAAATTTTCAACTAGGATTTTAATACCTATTGGAAAACACTTAGTCTTAATTATTTGTTTTGGTTTAGGTTGCCAGTTTTGTGGGTGCTTGGTGAACATGCTCATATTTCATTTAGTTTTTAATACTAACCCACGATTTTTTTATTTAAAAAAAAGACAAACATTCCCGGAGTTACGAGTAACCTGAAAATATTTGAAAAATTCATACTACCATCATAATAAGCGGAAAATATTGCTTGTGCAATGATGAAGGACTTCGCCAGCAGAGGAATTGAACCCACGACGCCCGGGTGGGGATCCGACGTGTTTGTCCACTCAGGTACCGACAGACCAAATCATATGAAACTTTAGTTAATAATAGCGATCAAATTCACGTAAACGGGTTGAGAAATCTTTTAATCAATCGAATATTTAAGCCATAAATTGTAATAAATCTATAGTGCATGTCTACTACTCTAACATAAATACATTTTTCTATTAAATTCAATGATATAATTTCTATTTTATATTCACTAAATACCTTATGATAAACTTTTCTTTTTTTTTTTTTGATTCTGTATGTGAAAACATCGCTATAATAATTGTACTTAGTCCCGTAGTATTGCTATGCTACGCTCTTAAACACAGTAACTTAGGAAACACAGTTTACAAACATAACACAAATGTCAATACCACAACTAACATGAACGTGTTGATGGGTAATCAACAGCGAACATTAAGCAAACATCGTTCAGAAGCAATGCGGCTGAATTCAGAATGATGCGCCCTAATTTTCGATCGGTATTTTCCTTTCAGTATTGCGCTGAAATTCCAATCGGCAAGCTCAAAGCATTTCGAATAACGCCCGGCTTCGGAAGCTTTCAGCGCCGCTGCATTTCGCCCCTTGCACCGCTTAATTAAACTGCAACATCAAAACCACACCGCCTATTTACCAAATTTGAGCCAAAGCTAGTATAAGCATCACTGATCCTCTACACAAAGCCCCAAAAATAATTATAAATTATGTAATCCTTCCTTACGACCCCTTACATAGTACGAAGTCTGTTCAAAAGAAAAGGTGAATTTTGAATTTTCGCGGGCTGTGTATATTCGATCATCGATTTTTTTTTCGTTATGTTGGTACACATATGTTTATCATATGTTAGCATTATCAGTCATTTTGGATTAATGGTTTGTTTTTGACAACTGGAAAGGTTAGTCACGTTTTTGTGTGTTCTTCGAATTTTTTCGTTTTGAAAAAAATGGAACAAAGAATATGTATTAAATTTTGCGTTAAAAATGAAATAAAGTGCTCCAACGCACTTAAAATGTTGACTGTGGCATTCGGCGAGTCTATTTTGTCTCAAAAAAGTGTTTATAACTGGTACAAACGCTTTACGGAAGGCCAAAAAGATGTTAATGACGATGAGCGTCCTGGAGTTGCAACCACGTCAACAAACAAAGAAAACATCGAAACAGTGAAGAAAATAGTTCTGGAAAATCGTCGATTCACCATTAAGGGAAGTTGCAGAGGATGTTGACATATCAATTGGCTCATGCCATGCAATTTTCTCGGGTATTTTGGGCATGAAACGTGTGGCAGCGAAGTTTGTTCCGAAATTGCTAAATTTTGAGCAAAAGCAACGTCGCATTAGTATCGCTCAGAAGTTGTTGAATGACGTCAACGACGATCCAGATTTCCTCAAAAGGGTCATAACTGGTGATGAAACGTCGGTATATGGTTATGACGTCGAAACCAAGGCCCAATCATCCCAGTGGAAGCGGCCAGAAGAGCTAAGACCGAAAAAAGCACGCCAAGTTCGATCAAATGTGAAGGTTTTGCTCACTGTTTTCTTCGATTACAATGGCGTGGTGCCTCATGAGTTCTTGCCAACAGGTCGTTCGGTTAAAAAGGAATACTACAAGGAAGTTATGCAACGTTTGCGTGAAGCAATACGGCTCAAACGATCGGAATTGTGGAAAAACAAATCATGGATTTTGCATCACGATAATGCACCAGCTCACACATCAATGCTTGTTCGTGATTATTTGGCCAAAAACAACACCGCAATCATGCCTCAACCACCGTATTCACCAGATTTGGTTCCCTGCGACTTTTTCCTATTCCCGAAACTGAAGAGACCAATGAAAGGAAAGCGTTTTGCCACAATTGATGAGATAAAGTCAGAATCGAAGAACGAACTGATGGCCATACCGAAAAGCGCATTCCATAAGTGCTTCGAGGATTGGAAGGAGCGCTGGCATAAGTGCATTATATCTGAAGGGGATTACTTTGAAGGAAAAAATGGATATTGATTAATAAATAAATACTTTTCGAAAAAAATCGAAATTCACCTTTTCTTTTGAACAAACCTCAAATGTATCCTGTCATATTTCTTATTTAAATACAACAACACAAATTCTCACGACACGATTATATTGTCGGAACTATATATAGAACCAACATACACTATACAATAGCTTTATTATATACTTTACAAGCTCAAAAGCACTTGGTCTACCTAGCTCCCGAAAACTTCATCTTTCTGACTAATAACTTACAAACCGTAATTCAACTTTACTCGTTCAGAACAGAATTAACGGAGTAGATCCTACAATACGCAATTCAATCATATAACTATCATATCGTCGCCGGAAAGGCAAAAGGACTGAAGTGCCATTTTGGGAATTGTACATCAGAGTACAACAAGTTTTTTGTTTTGCAATAAAATTTATAAGTCTTCAATACCTGGTTGGATTTTGAAAACAAAAAAAAGGTTACTCAATGCTCTCACTGAGTTATCTGAAGCGACAAAAAGCTAAAAAAGTTCCAAACTTGTGTCTCATGAGTCAAGCCTTCTCACAAACGGTAAATATATTTTAAATAACTGAAAGTCCACAAAAATCTTCAGTATCAAACGAGAGTCATTCGATGCAGAAAAAAAAACTGACCAAAACTGCATATTTAACTCATTTCTGACCAAAGTGTCGTTTATGCCTTTTTTCCTTTCCAGCGACGATACATCATATGGCTCACAATATTAATTTATGATAAAATTAAATTAAATAAACCTTTATACCGTCGCAAGGTGAAACCGGTCCGATCCAAAATAAATACGTTACAAAGGTTTTTAATTAAATGCTCCCAACCGTCTGGAGCCAGTGGGACTATGGCATCCTCAGTTGAAGTATGTTGTGAGGCCGAATGTGTTGGGGATGGAAAGGAGATAAGAAAAGAAAAAAGGTTGGGAAGTACTTGACTATTTAGATCTGGTCACCAAACACGGCTGAAGCCATTTTAAGGAAGGTTTCGATTCTGAATGGTGATTTTTCACCAGAGCGATACTTGAGTATCTACCGCTCTGAATTATAAATTCATCATTCAATCACAGATTAATCTCCCAATTTATAACATCATCATTTCATGTCAAAAAGAAATTTCACCACAAATTATCAGCTACGAAATTGTATTTATATAACTCATACTTTCTGCGCATTACCCACTTAACAACACCTTAAACTAAAATTTGATTAGTTTCAGTTCGTTGAGAAAAAGGTTTTTTTTAAATTGAACTTTGTTGTCAGTAAATGATTTCCTGTGGCCAAGAGATTTTTTTTTGCTTATCTATGCCTATGCTAAATTGAAATCTTGCTAAAACAATATATACCTTTTCACAGATGTATGCAAGTGTCTCTTACGGGATAATTAAAGCTTCAGAATTAATGCAGGGAACGCAGCGCGATGGTCTGATTTATTCCCACATAACTGCACACGCCGTATAGTATACGGTGCATATCCGTGCAGTCTGAAGCGGGGAGAAGCTTATGTTGATTGCAGCGAGCGCGGGCGTCGCGTTCAACTGTGCACCGGAACACATGGTTGAATTACTCCAAACAGTAGAGATTTCAAGAATTTCATTACGTTAGAGAATTACTCAAAAGCGGAGAAAATGCAGTTAGGCAATAAGGATTTTACTCGGAAATTTCTGAATTTTGGGTTTCAGTACAATGATAAAGGATCTAAGGGTGTTTTCATTCTGTAACATTATGATTAAATTTATAACTTTATTCCACTTTTATTTTGTGACTGGACCGGTTTCAGCCTATGAATTTTGGGTTTCATAAAATAAAAGTGGAATAAAGTTATAAATTTGTTTTATTAAATCATTAAAATGGAATTCCACCACGAATTAACAGTTTCAAAATTAGAAATAATATAATTAGACTCTTAACAAAAAAGACATCAATTTTTAAAAAATGGGAAGGGAGCTTATGCAGGGTCTTATTTATTAATAACTATAACCTAACCCTTTGGTAAACACCTATTGAAGTCTTGCCTCTAAAAAGGATCAAACCCCTTTTGTGGCGAATAAGAGTAAGTTATAATTAGAAACGAATCTTAATTTGACTTTTTATTAATACTGTTTTCATTCGTGATTTTTTTTTGTTAAAAATATTTCCTTTTGTGTCGTTTTGAAGATTAAATATGACCTGCAGTTCTAACCAGTAGCGGAACATGATTTGTACTATGAGACCAATATTAATTTGTATTATTGACTCACCTACTTTGTTGTAACTTATCCAGTTCAACATTCCTTGCCGTAGAGTCGGAAACAATGAATTGTTGTTCATCAATTATCACTCTACTAACTATGGGTATCATTCTCCACTGTCCAGAATGTCGAGACTTGTTAACTCAAGCAATGGTCTTGAATTTTTTCATTCATTCTTTACAACTCTACTAAAACTTTGATATGACCTTAGCTTTAACTTGAATGTTTTTTCTAATGTATATTTTATCTTGTTTTTGTCATTTTTAAGTATGTACGTGCTGTCCTTTCTCTGTTGCTCTTTTTTCCCATTTTCATGTATTTTTTTGTAATTGGATAATCGTCCGTTAGTTTATAAATTTCATCAACATTAACATTTCAACTGCAAATGAGCAACGTTTTTTCAATTAAAGTCTTTCGGATATGTTTTGTTCCAACTTAATTCTTTGCTTTCGGGACTTATGAATTATCTTTATCGAAAAAAATCCCGTTCATCTTATGCATTTTAACCAAAACTAACAGTAATGAAAGGTAACACATTCTTTGTCGCAAGTTCTTCATCGTTTCTACGAGCTACGAGTGAAAACTCGAACACGGCGCTTTCTCCATACAAGTTCTTTGAATGCACCCCCTATAGGTATGGAATGGAGTAGTTTTATTCAGCCTGGATTTTAGACGCGTACTTCAACCATGTTCGTTTTATAAATACTATTTATTATATCCCGCTTGAATATATGTATTATTCCTTTTTTATTGAAAACTGAAAAAGCATAATATATATTAGAAGATTTAAACTTTTTTTATTTAAAGTACCAAACTCTAAATTCGACTATTTCAAACTCCTGCATTCATAAATCTACGCATACTTACACAACAACCCTATAAAATGCACATTTATATTATATATTCCTTTCATTCTGATGTATAAAGCATCTTAAAACATTATTTATTTATTTCTGTAACGCCCTGAGGTTTTTTTTCTATATAATACAAATTTTTACATAATATATGAGAAATAATTATTTAAAACATCAAAAATATAGCGGTAGATTTAAGATTAGGATTGTATTAAATATTTAATGTGATTTACAAAATCCGCCAAATTAACGTTAAACACGTGTTTGGTGATTAGATTTGAATAGCCAGGTACTTCCCCGCCTTCCTCTTCCCCATCTCCTTCCTCTACCCTCTCCCTTTAGCCTCACAACCTACCCAAATTGGGTATGTCAGACTCCAGTTAAGGCTCCTGGAAGGTAATTAAAAATAGTGTAATATTAGCAACGAAACAAAAATTAAAAAGAAAATCTTATATTAGCAGAGGAACATCAATGAAAAAGAGGGTCGTTGAAAATTTTGTAAAACCAGTTGAATAATTGACTCGAGGATAGATGAAGCGTAAAGTGGGGTGACTAAATCTAATAAATGGCCGATGATCCGTTAACAAAAATAATAGATTGAATAGATCTCTTTCATCCTTTCAATGTAGGGTACCCATTATACAGGACGTACCTCATAGATTATAACCGCCGATTTCTGAGCTCATTTGTATTTAAACAGCAGAAGTTTTTTTTTTAAATACTTAATTACTCAAGAAATTCAATTTTTAACTAAAATCTAGGAAAATAATAAAAAAAAAAATTTTTATGTTTTTTTTTTATGAAATAAAAAGCTTAGGCGAAGTGATTTTAACCGTTAAAAAAAATCTTTCACACATCGTCACTGCTACATTCCTGTAATAATTAATGTGCTTAAATGAATGAGAGAACGTTGCCGGATGAGTTTTTTCTATATAGATAAGTACTGTTACATTTAATTTGTGTTAAAAAAATTAGAGTTTCTGTAAAAAAAAATACAATCCTTTTCATTTTTATCCATTAAAAACGATGCTAAAATTATTCAATAATTAGATTTTTTTTGCGCCCAACACTTGTACATAGTTCACATTCAATACATGAGAATGGGTCGCTTTACGACTAGTTCTTATGTTCAAAAGCTCGGCTATGGAACGATTTGCCGGCCTCTGTGTTTCCTCCCTCCTTCAACATGGGCCTCTTCAAGACCCAAGTTCACTCCTTCCTTTCCTTAAAAAGACCCTCCACACAGCATCCCCAAAGATGACATATGCCCTGAGGGAAATAATTTCCCTCAAGACCTCTTGTGTGGAGTTATTTAAAAAATAAAAAATAAAATACATATTGATAATCATTTTTTAATAAAAAAAATGTTTAATTATTTGAAGTATGTAAAATTATTGCTAATAGGATATTCCCTTATTTTTTAAATTTATATAACATTATTATTGTTAAAATGTAAGTTCGAATAATTATTTAAAAAACGCAACAATCAGGCAGAAATATGTGCATGTGTTGCTCAGAATGTTATCACGGGTGGCAGTGGTGACATGTGAAAAAATGTATGTAATTACGTTTTTTTTTAAATAGAAACAAAATGTTGCCTTAAAACAAAATTAAAACCATTTTTTTACTCGAAATAAGTTCAAGAATCGCCGGTTAAATCCTGTCAGGTACCTCCTGTTACACCCTTTATATAAACCTTTCCATTTTATTATATTTAGACCAAGCCTGCAGCGAGGAGATAGATATTGTAGGTATGGAGGTACGCCGCGTATGTTCCGGCAATAAATTATTCACTTCAATGATTCTTTTGATCCGATCGCTTTGAGTGTTTATTTCCGTTATCCAGTTTACACGGCGCAAGACAGGGTGGGACAGCGGGCACTATATCTATTACCGAATATTGATATCCCAATTATTAATAATACATTTTATACCGACAAAAAATATTCAAAAACCAGAAAAACCGGACTTAACAATCATCAGCATTGCGCTACATCCCAGGGAGGAAGTTGACATCCTCCACAAATGGTCTCCACTGGCTGCGATCCCTCGCCAGTCGCCTCCAGTCCTCACCTCTTTTTCGGTCTGCCTCTGGATCGCACCCAATGGGGCACCCACTTGTCACCTATCTGTCACTCTTTCTACATTTCCAGCTATATATTTTTGGAACCAACAGAATTGTACAATAGTCTTTCCACGCAAATATATTTTCGAATTCATGAGGGGTAAAGAAGCAAAGGCAGCAATCTTTGCATTCTAAATTATTCCTTGAAAAGTTGATAAAGCGTTTTATACACTTTTCTTACATGAATATGTTGATATATTAAGAGATTATTGTTTAAAAGTGTTCCTAGTTTAATGTAAATAAACATTTTGATACAAAAATTCTCTGTTTCATTATAATAATCATTCAAAAGTTGATATTTCTACAGAGCCGTTTTTGTAGATTGCTGCCTTTGCTTCTAAGCCCCTATGAACCGTTTTCCAGCACAGGTTCGAAGTAAAGTTTTACTAAACAATCATTACATGTATCAAAAGGTAGGGGATGACAAAAATGTATAATAATAACACATCCTCCTTCATTTATTTATGTATTACGGAATAATGTCCAATTTACAAGATAATTAACACGAACTTAGAAGAGTAATTTAAAATTAAAAGTAGGCATAGGATAGTATATATTATGAATAAATCAAATTCTTAATACAGTAGAAGTGGTCAAGACCTGGTCATAACAGGAGTCAAATAACTAATATACTATTTATTTAGTACCTAGCTTAGTAACAGATAAAAATGATGTTGGCTTACACTAGATTTGAGTTGACAAGTCTAAAGATTCGGGACAGTGTAGAATAGTAACAATAATTAGTTGAGTGTTAATTGAGGACAAGCATACCATTATAGTCTACGGTAGGGGATATTGAAAGAGATAAGTTATAGTAAAGTCAGTGAATCATAAATGCAATTAATAATTTTGAAGAAACAAATACGAGATTAAAATTTCATTAAAATTAATAATTAACATTAGAGCTTATGAATCTATCTTATATCCTTTATTAAATATCTCCATTGTTTTAGTAGTAGTCTCTTGAATAAAGGTATTAAGGCCGTATTTTAGAAAAAAAAACATTTGATTGGATTTTTCTTTTCCAGTACCTACTTAGATAATATTTTTTCTATAAATCTAGCAATGTGAATCTTAAAAAGCAGAAAAGCTGTTTGTTGAGCTGTAGCAATTTGTTTCACAGTTTTTTTTTCTGTCTGAAATTATTTGGCCAACGTATCTTTTTTAAACTCACTATGTCATTTTTCACAGAGCTCTAAACTATTTAGGTAAATATTAATACAGGAAAAAAACGCCATATTTTCAACCTAATTTTAGAAAAATATTTTAACCATCCTAAACATGATGTTTGAACTCGGGCGAAGATGGATAATAACTACTAGCTACATTGTCATATTGTTTCCGATATATTTTTACTCCAAAAACATGTGGCTACATAGGTTGATATATAAAACCAAACTAACCCACCCTAAATACTAATACTCCATACTAATGTAACGTCACCGCATATGTTATATTGAAATATTTGCAATTTAAGAAAATTATCCAACAACGATAACAATTTTACCGTGCACTTTGAATGCCCTCCGTTTGCGTACAATTCCCTTCAGTTGCCTCTCCTGTAAATTGGCCGATGGATAACCATTAACAACGTCATAAAATGAAGTTATTTTTTTTTTAAATCAACCTTAACCTTCAATGCTTAGATTGTCTAGACACAATACGAAAGTGCGCGAACACAAACTTATTTTCTTATGTTTGGTCTCCGAGTCGGCCCTTTGATCAAATCTTGTTAGAGATCCAGTTTATACGGCGATCTCGTTAAAGCTCGCCATCGAACAGCATCTCATGTGGACAAGCTGACTATAAAGTTTCAATGGAATGGGTTCCCACGCGATTTACAAATTTTATAGGGCAGCCTTTTATTTCCTCAGCGGAGAAAAACATTTTTCCTCTGGCTTTGAGTGCTCGAAGATTGAAGAAATCGCTAAGTGAAAGGCGAGGTGCATGAATTGTTTAAATATATTATTGTATTAATGTTGTACTACTTTAATAGTCTAATATATTGCATTATCCGATTAACTTTACTGAATAGTTCATTAAGATGATGCAATACGTACGAAACCTTTTTTGTGCTTTTATGTTTTTTTGTTGAAGAATTCAATTCGCAGAAATTGTTGGTATATTTTATCTTCGTGAAAATATCTCATTAATTTTGAACCAATTAACCACGTGATAAGCTGTAAAGACTGTCCTTGGTCTTGGTTTTTTTTAAATTATAAGCACTATACAGGATGTACTGACATTTAATCGATAGGTTTTTTTAATATGTATTTTAAATTAAAAGCAATTACTGTGAAACCAAACCTTCCCAATAAAACTGAATAAAAAATAAAACATTTATGACATTTTCCCTACGTTTCAGGTTAAAGTATATTTTCCGTATTGCCCTGGTAAGATGCCAACATTCAGAATTGAGAAAGGTACTACTAATTAAAAAGGATAAACTTAGGTTTTTAAAGTAAATTAGAATAGCCAGGAACTTTCTAACCTCTTACTCTTTAAAAACTTTCTCCTCTCCTACTCCCTCAAATTATTTTTTTATTATTTAAAAACTTTTTTTTCAGTGGATTCAATTTATCACGGGTACGTGGAACAATTTATTTTTGTTCATTTAGAATCTTTCAAAAGGAAAATGGAATAAAACTTGAAACTAGTTCAATACACGAGTATATCGTAAATAAAACTTTTTCAAATATGGCACAGCCATAGTGCACGATTTACGGTGAAAGAGTCTGAAAATCCCACTAACAAGTTTCTTGTAAAAATAAACATTTTTTTACTTAATACAAACAGTAGGTATAATATAAATTGAATTAATGTACAATGTCTAGTTTTTAGTTAATGATAATTACCTCTCTAATTGAGAAAAGTTCTCGTGCTTAGGGAGGGAGTACTATCATGGATTCCTTGAAATTGTTTTTGATTGATCAAAAATGAATATTATAAGAAAATAATAAATCCTAGATTATAACGACCTAGAGCGCCAAAATAATAAAGATGTGGTTGATTGACAAATAAAAAGTTTTTCTTGATAATTAAGACGAAGTCTATAATATGGCATAACCTGCAGCAAAGCTGCCAACTGGCTGCTTTGCATGACTACCTTTTTTGTTTTAGTAAACACTAATGTAATACCTATGTCTTAGAAATAATAATTATAGCCAAATTAAATAATTGTTATTTCAACAATAATAAAAAAATCTACATTAAATGTGATTAGTACAATCGGTTCTTTTTGGGTCGTTGTATTTAAACTCCCGCTCAATAACACATAGCCTATGGGGATTCTTATCAACCGCCTTTCCTCACGGAGGGTAGTTGCCCATACAGTTGAACTTGGAGGTTCTGGTTTGAGGGCGGGCCCTTTGTTGGGTCGGAATAAAGTAATAACTCATATTTAGTGGTAGAAAGGCACTTATTAGGACTTTCGCTGTCTGGGGTTTACCGATTGCGGAGAACGTTTTTCGTTAACTGTGTTATGAAATTTCCTCGATACATTTGAATTGTAAATTTAAAATCATTTTAAGTGAAAACATTGCGTTTATAAAACGTAATTTACAGACACTTCAGTCTTAAAAACCGTGAGCAAATTGATTTATCTCTCTCTAAGTCATCCTTGCACTGAATTAGTACAGCACCAAAAGTAGTCCGGAATGTTTTAAAAAAATATACAATTTCCGTTTCAAACATAGCAATCTTACTATCCAAAAAAATGAACTGTTTAGCTTTATAAAAGATCAATCACTTATCACGTCATCGCTATCTATTGGGAGTAGGTACCTTCCCATTCGCATGGGTAAGTATGTGCATAACCAATCAATCGGTAGGTTACGGTCGGTCAAACAGATTTCACATTTAGCGAGCCAATAGCGGTAGATTATTGCCTGCACTGTGCGATATAGTGTTTATGGTACAATATCTGATACAAGTCACGGTACAAAAATACAAAATATATATTTATTTATTTTATTTGGGCCCTATTTTTTTTTAATAAAATTAAAAAAAATAATCACCCCCTGGAGTTTCTCGTTACCAAACAAAAACACGATGAATATAGTGTTTTTTTTAATAAAAGATCACCATTCAAATGTTTTCTTGCGAAAAAATATCATTATTCAAGCCCTTGAGCATCTTTTAGTTTCAAAATGAATATTCAAATAAAAATCTTTCATCTTCTTTTTTTCAAACAGTTTAACGACGTAAATAAGACCGTGAATTATAATGCCTTAAACCATTATCCGAGCGACTAAGCTTATATGCAAACTAAATTACTAGAAAAAACTTAGGAGTATTTGATGTGGCCAAGAATTTTTACCATTTCAGGCATTTCACCAGAGGTTGGAAAAAGAACGTAAAAACTTGATGACGGTAATAATAATACAGAAAGCAAAAGAATTTTTCACTCTCTTGGGATTATGGGAGGAGCAAGAGATAAAAAAAAACGAAAAGCAGATACAGCACTTGATGGTGGTGAAAAAATGTAAACTGAATAAAAAAAGTCCATGTTGCTCATAAAATAATGTATCTATTTTCTAAAAATTATGTTTTATCAAAATCATTGAAAAACTATTTTTTGTTCAACTGAGTAAGTACCTATCACATTACAACGTGATAAGTGCTTACTTAAAATAAAGGTATGAATTTTTCTTCACTGACCAGAAATACAACAAAAAACTTTTTTTCTCATATTGTAGAACACATTAAGCGGGAGACCCATTGAATATATTTTTTAAAAGATATTTAAGAAGCAATCTATAGGTATATATGTAAATAATAAAAAAAACGTAATTTAGTTCAAAAGAAATGTAAATATTTATTATAAATAAATTAATTTGTCGTTCATAACATATATATTTTTAATTTATGCTGCATGCCTCGATTATGGCACGGGTAACATCCAAACAAGTTGACGTGTGTAAGGAATAATTTGTTTTTCATCAAATAAAAATATTTAAAAGTGATATACACAAATTAATTGCGTTTTCAAAATATATTATACTTTATCATTATTCGAATTTGCCACTTCTAAGATCATATAAATATATTTAAATTTGAAATAAAAGCTAAGACGCCCCACCCTGATATGAACCGTTAGTAATTATTTCTAAGGAACAAAAAAAGGCGTATTTTTAGAGATTATTTTTCAAATTGTAAAAAAATTAATGAATAAAACTTCTTAATAAAACTTTTAATTATATTTTGGCATTGAAACTATAAATTCAATGGTCCTCTTTTTATGGGTGAGACTGAGTTTGTTGATTAGTTTTATTCAAATACCTCGTCCATATTGTTAGTAGTTTATAGGCACCATTTCATTACGGCGGCGGTGACCTGTGCTAGGAATAGTTATTTGTACTTCAACCACAGAACGCAAAAGACCTAGAATGCCACATGTATACGAGTACATTGAAATAGCCCTAGAAGTTGTTATATGTGTTGTAAATAAGAACGACTTATAAAGTATTCGTAATATTTTTTATTCCACTTCTCGGTTCGACCCATTTAATCATGTGACCAGAAACAGTAAGAATGACTTTGACAATCCAGACGATAGTCATAGATGTGTATAATTAGATACAACACTACGCACATAAAGCAGCTCTGCTCCAGCTAGATTCACTACTTTAGTCGATGGTGAATATTATAAGAAAACCGAGCGAGAAAATCTGTAAAAATATCTGTCAAAACAAAAACACTTACATGCAACTGTCACGTGGGGCAGCACACTCGCCGCCATCCGCGAACCTGGTATCGATTCCAAGCCGAGCCGAATCGAGCCGAATCGAGTCAAATCGAGCAGAACGCGATATTCCCCTTCCCGCTCCACGCACCTCCCCACAACGAAATGGAATACGGTTTGAATTCATACGTGTCTGAACTTGGCAAATCTCTTTATATAACTCTATGACAATTGTAGGATTGACACTGTGGTGTAATCAATTCATTCATATTGATAGACAATCTCAATAACAGAGGGAATGTTGTGCCGCTGAAGGAAGCGGAGAGAAGAGTAAGACGAATATAGGAAGTATATTCCAGGCTCTTCCGATCAGATCACTAAATATACCTTAACTTATGTCCTAGTGCGTTTCTATTTTAAATGGTGATCTCTCACGAGGTCGACACTGAGAGCATTTTCTACTCTGAAATAAGAACATAAACGCATTTAATTTATGTATAGCACGTAAAAACTTACTTCCATAACATTTAAATATACATTTTGCTCACTCCACGTTTCGAACTTACGACCCTGTTGCGGATGTCGTCAAGTTGGCGATGAAACGTCTGCCAGAACCAGAAGCTTACATAATGACGTTTTCAGTATTCCGAAATTGAAACAAATCTCTGTTTATTTTTAAATCAACTAACATTTGGACTGTGCTTTAATATCGATTGAATCGCAAAATGTACTTTAAAACAATTATTTATTTAAAAAACAAACAAACTACCAACCTTTTATTTTTTATTATTATATCTTGCTACATAACAATCCCGATGAGTTATAAAAACTCACTTTGGTGTCTAGTGGATTGACGAGTTGGCTAGTGAAGTGACTGAATCAAAGAAGCTGCCTAGTCTTGCCCGGAGCCAGTGAATCTATGGTACCAACATTTGAAGAACATAAAAACTAAAATAAGAGGAAAATGGTAGGAAAATTAGAAGAGGGAGGTAAATAAGTATTTGACTTTTCATATTTCCCTCTCAACGAGCGATGGATGCAGATGATGCGGAGGCTACCTTGAAGCACGCTCGATTAAAATGACATTCACTACTAAGAGGAACAACTTATGCAGCTAGCGTTTGGATGGATCGAGTTTGAATCCCACAGCGGGATCCATACCCTTTTTACCACGTGAAAAGTAAGATATTGGCCCCATGAATCTTAACGCTGTCAGGATGGACTCCCTCTTGATGACGTTTTTCAGAAATGAGACATAATATCATCCATTATTATTTCAATTTCATGTATTTTTCTTATGAATGTATGTTTATTTTTCTTTATTATTATTATTGTGTGTATTGCAATTGTTATGTCATTATTATTATTACTACCATATGTATTATTATCAATTATGGAAGGTTTTTGGTTTTTTTTTTGTTTTTAATTTTATTTAAACAATAATTATTATTATTTTAATATTTTTAAGAAAACAACTTTTAGTTAAAAGCTCTGCGATTTAATTATTTTTACGCGTTACAGCTGTTTCGCCTTCTGAGGGCATTATCAAATTGACAGTTTCTTCTTCTGAGGGCATTATCAAACTGACAGTTTGATAATGCCCTCAGAAGGCAAAACAGCTGTCACGCGTAAAAATAATTACATCCCAGAGCTTTTAACTAAAAATTGTTTTTAAAAATATTAAAATAATAATAATTATTGTTTAAATAAAATTAAAAAACCTAAAAATTAAAATGGAGTTCTACAAAATAAACTTTAAAACCATAAATTAATTATGGAAGTTATTGCATTGCACTACTCCTGCTTTCCTTCTGGAATAAAACTTTATTATTATTATTATATCTAGTCACAAAATTAAGTTAAATCTATTTCAAGCAAAAATTCTGAGTGGTGGTTTCTTTCCAAGGCGATATCATTCACAAATGTCTTGGCGTTATCCGAACGATCGACACATCATTCAATTATTAACAAGTAGAGTATGCCTCTGACGATTATCTACGAGTATGTTGATAACTATTATAATAGAGCAAAAAACAGGTATTTGGATCACTTCTTTACCAATTTCCATTCTGTGGCCATACCTTTTCTATGTGCCAGGTCATGTATTGCTGACACGCACAAAGCTGAGCAGGCGAACCCAATTTGGATACCAAACTCTGTACAAACTTGGAATTCCATATTTGGGTAACTAAGGTCAATCGAGAGGTTGCTTTGGGGTTAGGGCGTATTATTCTACGTCGGTAACCTGTAAAATTGTGATATCATCAACTAAAAAAGTACATTCTCACCATCTATGTTATGTTATTTATTTGATATACTGGTTTTGAATATTCAGGCGATGGTCGTCAAAATGAAGAGATCGATCGTGAAAAAGGTGCGACAAAAAGATAAACAACTGTAACTTGACTGATTTTTACTTTAACTCAACATAAGAGAAGTCAGTTTTTTACCACGGCTTTCCAACAGCGTTTATCTCGTAAAGGCTGGAAAATTACAGCCTTACTTCTCGGGGAGAAATTCCAGTGTTGGATGAAATGGTAATATTTAATATAAAAAGAATAAAAATAATAATATTTAATCTAAAAAGAAGACGTCATATTTCATCTAAAAAGAAGACAACATATCCCCAGAAAAATCATTGCGTTTTAAGCAAATATGGAAGAATACCGATGCATAACTTTGGAATGTAGATAAAATTTTATTCAAGTTAAAAATAAATCTGATGGCATGTGTTATTTTTTTAATGACACGATTTTGGGACAGGCTAGTAAACCAAAAATATATGAATCGTTACATCTGAAAAAAAAGGTTTATTTCGAATTGCGCCTGGCCTTTATTCTCTTTTTAAATAACAGTCTCCAAGTCTGTTTCAATTTTTAAATGTTGAAACGTTTTGAGTGGATTTGCAAGTACTTAATCAAAAGACGTAAACATAAAACAAGCGAAATTTTCTCACCTTTCTTTTATTCTTTTTGAAGTTTTCTTTCTTGAGCAGATTTTATTTTCCTTTAGACGCTCTTAAAGGCATATACATATTACTTGACCGGTTAGTAGCCTAGCAGACAAATGCGTCTGGTCCCACCCTGGTGTCGTGACTTTGATTCCACTACTAGCAAAGTTCTTCATCATTTCATAAGCAATATTTTTCGCTTATTATAATGGTAGTAAGAGTTTTTTCAATATTGTCAGGTAATTCGTAACCCGGAAATGTTTGCCTTTCTGTCAAAAAAAGAATTCACTAAAATTAAAATAAATATCTCAAGATATATTTATAAATAAAACAAGTCTTCATCCCAGTCAAAGGCTAAAAATAAAAATTCTCCAACAAACGTGGGAAGTCAGATGGAAAAATCACAAATAATTTATTCTTAGGCAGGATTTTCGAGGGGAGAAAATTTAAAAATAAAGATATTCACTGAGTTCTACTGAAAACCAACTGCGAAGACACAGAACAGTCATGAAACTACACATAACCGAGAGGAAACATTATCAAAACAAAAAATCTTTAAAAAATGTTGCTAGTTTTTCACCTACAAGATGGGAAAAACTAATACAGAAGTTATACGAGGAGAGACTGGACGTAGGCATGGTCCGATGTCACCAAAGTATCGCGAGATGCCTAACTTAGGAAAAACGGAATGCAAGTTAATGTCATATGGTTCTGCGGAATTTGTGGCATTTTTTTTTTACAAATGTGGACTTTTTTGGATTGTGTCGACGGTAATCAACATAAAAGCAAACTTCAAGTACTATAAACTTTTTGTTGCAATTCGGATCAGTCAGTGTGGAAAAATCCAAAAAACGTTTTCTTTGACAAATCTAAAATAACATCAGTATCAAAAAAAGTTGAGCACCCTTGGAGTGATATTTATTACTAGACGGTGCTATAAAAATTCTCCGATAATAATAATCTACTATTCTACAAGCATCCTTGTACCTGTGTCGTTTTAACTGTGTAGCTACTCTTGATCAGCTGTCGAGATATTTATTTTCCACCAATGATGCGCTCCCCAAATCAATTATACTTTACCGAACATATCTTCTTTGATTATTTTCGTTTGATTTATGTTTGAAAGCTCTTTGAAGAAAAGTTCTTATTTATCAAAGTTACCTTTTCAGTTGCGTTATTAATTATTTTGATATAAATACATTTATTTCTAAGGATAAATAAGCCTTAAATTTTATAAGAAACAATAGCATGTCATTAAGAATTATATTATTTAGTAGGACGGAAAATAGGTTTGCGTGGAATAAGTGTAATTTAAATCTGCGAGTTTCAAAACCAAGCGGTTGTTGACGGAAAAAAAATCATAATTGCATAATTTTCCAATCAATTTTTCCAACAAAAAATTATCGATCATCAACAACTCTGCAATAGTGATAATAATGTGTACGGTATTTCAATGAAACATGTCGCCTGTCGGAATTTTCCGACTCCAGGAGGTATTGAAGTCAGCAGTCGGTTGGCTAGTTGAATGGTTGAATGGCTGAATGGCTGACTGTCGTTTGATTGTTCTCGGCCTGGTTACGTTCGAGTTCTATTCCGGGATGACTATTATTATACTCGAATATAGGTCAGCAGACACATGAACCCTTATTCAATTATACTGCCTAGGTGCCTGCCGCCTGCCGCCCGCCGCCTACCAGGTGTTTTTCAGTGTTTCATCTGGAACAGAAGGAGAGCGGATTCCTTGTGATGTGTAATTTAATCTATACTGCTCTGAATATTATTTCACGGGATATTGCTTAGTACTAGATATCGCAGATATTGAATGACTTTGATTGTAATGATTAGAAGTTGGAAAACAAAATTCAATTGTTTATCTAGGCATATATTTTTCCAACATTATTAATCGACACTTACATATTAAGTAATTTGTTCTAATTTTAATTCAATTTCATCTTTCATTTCTTTTCTTCTTTCTCCTTTTTATTTATTTTTATTTTATCTTTATTAATATTTACATTTAATATTATATAATTTATGTACACTACGTCTGTCTCGACACAGGAATATCCTAGTGAGACAGACATGGACCAAACCCGTGCATTTTTTTTATATTTTAGAAAGAATAAATAAATAGACATAATTTTTCTACCCAATAAAATTTTTACGACAGCCGAAAATCATGTTTCCAATGAATAATCCAAAATAACTTCCGTAACTTGCTTCTAAAATATATAAAAATCAACATGTTTTGTGGCCTAAATTTCGTAATTAAAATTAAAATGATTTTTGAAACCTTTCTCTGGTAAACTAGATGCCTTGCCTTATGATTGAAGAAATAATCATTTAGTCATAGCGGAGTGGACAAACGCGTCGGATTCCCACCCGGGCGTCGTGAGTTCAATTCCTCTGCTGGCCAAGTCGCCCATCATTACACAAGCAATATTTTCAGCTTATTATGATGGTAGTAGGATATTTAGAAATATTGTCAGGTTATTCTTAACCAGGGAATGTTAATCTTTCTTTAAAAAAAAGAAAGGAAAAAAAACTTTCTACTAGAAATTTCGTAAACAAAAATTGTTCACTTTAAAAACAGTGAAATGTCTAGTTTAGTTATCATTAAGTTATTTTTATAATTACGAAACAAATAATTATTTATTCGCATTTCTTCTATCTAAAGCACATCAAAGATGTTTAACCTCCAGTGAGTCAACAACATTTTATGTTTAAGTTTAACAAAATTATGGCGAATGCGGTCAATCTCTGCAAGTTTTAGGTGCACTTTAATTAAAACTGAAAACCGTGTAAAAATGTTTTCAGCAAACTCAGAATTAAAATAAAACCTAAAGGCTTGAGGAGGACTGTAAAGCGCAATAATTAGAATGGGGTCAGAAGTTGAAAAGGTGGTTAGTGTTCATGATTTATGACTCTTATATTATCGTGTTGCGTGTTTTTACAGAAGGCGGCTCTATTGATTATAGTTTTACGTTTTCTTTATCTCTCACTTGTTTTTTTAGCCAGCCACACTAGAATCACTGCAGAATGTAAGCTTCCTCAGAGTTTTCTCATTTCATTTTCTATGATGGATTTTGGCGCAATACATCACTCTTCACAGGCTGTTTCCCAAACCAAAGTCCCTTCATTTTTGTAGGATGTATTTTACTTCTAGAAGCATATTTTTTTCAATCAGATTTTTTTGCGCTTTAACTTTCGCTTTTTAATGCTAGTACTTCTAAACTAACGGCCACCGTGGTCGAGTGGTAAGACGCTCGACTGCGAATCCAAAGGTCGCGAGTTCAAACCCGGCGTGCGCAAATAACTTGTATGCATTAATATGTGCCACAACACATTTAGTTCATATAAAATAATATAAAGTAAATTTACAATTCACAATAATTTTAAATTTTATTGTAGTTACTCTAAGTATCGCCCTGGTGAAAGACCACCTTTCAGAATCGAAACTTAGCTTGATTAAAATGGCTTTAGCCGTTTGTGACCAGATCTGAATAGCCAGGTACTTCCCAACCTTCCTCTTCCCCATCTTCTTCCTCTCTCCACTACCGTCAGCCTCACAGCATACCCCGATTGGGGATGCCATAGTCCAACTGGCTCTGGACGGTTGGGAGCAGTTGAGAGTCTTGTGCGGTACTCACTATAATAATAAAAATAATTAGTTGTTATCTGTTTATTTTTATAAGAAATAACATTTTCATTTATCAGTTCACCCACACATTTCGTTCATTTAAAGACCGTTGATCTCTTTTAATCCATTTGTCAAAAATTGTATTTTTTTTTTTAATGTTTACTAGTGATATCTCCACGGTTATCAATTCAGGTTTTGAAGATTTTAGGGACTCCCAAAAAAGTATTTACTTTCAAATTGAAAAATAGCTAGCTTAGTATGTGAAGCGCCTTTGGGTTGATTTTATTACAAAACGGCGTATTTATAAATATTATTCCACACCCACCTAGATAAGTGTCATTTTTCAATAATAAACCTGTGAATTTCCAATCCATCTTTCAGTATACCTAATATAACACACCTGTTTCGCTTTGACTTGTCTTGTAATTTCCAAGAACCCTAGAACATGAATATTATACAGGAATATTGCGTGATGGTACGACAGTGGGCGGTTCGCCCCGAAGTTGAATTGAATTTATTATGAAGTATGTCATAGTTTGTACTAGCCTTGTAGTTTAAAGCTCTCCGTTTCAAAATTCGAGTAGCTGCTCGCTACTAGGATCAATAGCTGATTTAGGTATCAATGAAATATGAACATTGGTTGTTTCAAAATTTATCGCTATGGTACACACTATGCGTAATACCCTGAAGTGGCGTGCACTGCCATTTTTACCGATTTTCCATTTTGATTTATAACTTTTGCTATAGATGTTGATTTGTAAAATATATTTATATGAATATATATTGCACATATATATATGAATGCAAATAACTTATATATATGAATATAAGTTATGTGCATGCCATTGTAGGTTGTTTTTTCACTATTTGACTTTGCCTATGTGTTTTTTTGTTTTATCTACGTTGTTTTTTTCTTATTTTTTTTCTTTATCCTTTATCATGCGTTTTTTTGTTTAGCGTTCATAAAAGACAGTTTATTTTTGTAATCTTTTATTTTTTATTTTTTCAAAATGTATGTAACAAAAAATCAAATAAATAAATACTTTTTTTTTAAACTTTGCTTGTGAAATTAATTTTTTTTTTAACTTTTAATTCGTGGTGAAATCTATTTCAGCGTAAATTTATGATTCAAAACATGTATAACTTAGTTGAACATCATCATTTTCTTCTTCCCCTTGTCCTTTTCGGTTCCGGGACCCAAAGCTTTGATAAGGCATCCCCAGGCATCTCTGTCCTGTAGTACTGACTCTACCTCCGTTGATTGCAGGCTCCGTATCTCCTCGCTTCTGGAGGCGCCTTCCCATGTTTGACTGGGAAGACCAACCGAACGTCTTCCCTCTAGAATTGCCGCCAGCGCACGTATTTATTAAGATCGGTTCTTATAAAGTTTCATTTATTATTAAGGTCCGATCTTAAATAAATATATAACAGTAATTCTGCTCACCGACAAAAATAGACAGTCTGCAAATTCGCATGATTGAGTGTCTAGAAGTGATCACTCTCTAGATGACCTCAAATAGACTGAAATTGAACCCTTCAAAAACAGAGTTTCTCTGGACCGCCACAAGCAGACGTCAGCATAACATCGATAACTCCCAAATAGCTGTCTCAGAAAGTGACATTATTCCAAAGACATCTATCAAACTTTTAGGAGTTATTCTGGACGCTGATTTCTCCCTTAAATCTCAAATTAACAGGACTGTGAGCACAGGGTTCTTTAAATAAAGACAAATAAAATCAATGCGAAGAAACCTGCTAACAGAGGCAACCAAATTACTTGTAAAGTCGTACGTTGTTTCGCGTTTAGATTACTGCAATGGAATATATAGGCTAGTCTTCCTAAATATCAAATTAACAAACTATAACTAGTCTTCAACGCCGCGACAAGACTTATCACCGGCGTATCAAAGTATTCCCATATCTCAGAGCACTTCAAAAATCTTCACTGGCTTAAATGTCCCGAAAGAATCCAGTTTAAGCTTTGCTGGATGGTTTTCAAATCAATTAACGGAATGGCTCCGGCTTATTTATCGGAATTGTGTATTCCTGAAGATTCCAATTCGCGACAGTCAACCCTTAGATCGGCAATGTCATCGGCTATCGGAAGGTTGAAGGAACCAAAGCGCATACCAGACACTAAGTTTGGAGAGCGCGCCTTCGGAGTGTCAGGTTCTAAAGCCTGGAATGGACTACCACGTGATTTGAGAGTAATAAAAGACTCGACAGAGTTCAGAGCCAAACTCAAAACTCATTTTTTCAGAAAATCAAATCCATAATCAAGATGTAACAAGCCCAATAGAATTTCTGTTCAAACCAAGAAAACTTTTCAGACTCTCATTCCTTAAATGCATTAGAAGACTATTACATCATCTGTTCCTCATTTCGAAAAATTAAGAAATACCTCCGAAATACTTTATTTTAAATTTGCTCTCATGCCCTAAAAATGAAAAAAAAAAAAATATATATTTAAACATATATAAGAATCAGCTAAATTTTAAGTTATTATGATGTAGTGATTGTGTCCTTCCAGAAGTGACCTGCCAGGTAAGTATGTTACCGTATATTTATAGAAACTAAGAATTAATATTAAGTAGAAATTAAGATTTGTACAGCGCCCTTGAGGTGATTTTTCACAAAAACGGCGCTATACAAATTATTAAAATATATTATTATTATGATTAATTCATCACGGTTTCAAACGAACGTCTAATATTTTCTAATTATTAAAGATAAAATTATATAAAGTGTATTTTTATATTATTTACACTCTTAGTATCACCCTGGTGAAAGACAACCATTCAGAATCTAAACTTTGATGGCCTTAGTAACCAGATCTGAATAGCCAGGTACTTTCTAATTTTCTTCTTCTCCATCTCTTTCGATTCCCTTCTTCTTTCAAAATATACTCCAATTAAGGATGCCGTAGTTCCACTAGCTCCGGGGAGTTGGAACCATGTGCAGTATGCGCATTGAAAAAAAAACACCCTTATTTCTATTAGTTGATTTACATCTCGTATACTTATATATTATGATAATGTTGGAAACGCCTCAGAAAGATATGACACGATCGAATGAAGCAAATGCTTGAGACGACTCATGTCAAGAGTCGGATTAACGGAAGAGCATGTTTGAGACAGTGTACGAATGTGAATGAAGATAATAAAAGCGTAGAAACACTGTGAGAACTAAAGTTTTCATCAAATTGAAATACAACTGAGCACAAGTTGATACACGCACACCTTTACACGTGTCATTAAGAGTAGCGCCTTTCGTTATATTATTATGCTATCGTCACGCGCGATACTCGTAATTCCTCGGATATTTGATACCTCACTAATCAGTCTTATTCATCAAACACGCTTGTGTTTCCGCCACACAATAAACTAACGAAAGCCATGCGAGTAGGTTGGGAATAGAATGAACTCCATAATGTTAAAGCAACGTGCACCCATTAAAATGGGAAACTGGAAACCTTTGACGGTCTCCGTGGTCGAGTGGTAAGACGCTCGACTACGACTCCAGAAGTCACGGGTTCAAAGGAGTAGTAGATACCCTGAACGTCGCCCTGGTAAAGGATGTATCAAAACGTTGCTTGAAATAGCTGTGGCTGTGTTTAGTAACAAGATCTGAATAGCTAGATACTTCCCATCAATCCCCAAAATTTCCTCTTCTCCCTCTCTTTCTCGTCGTCACTACCTTCAGCCTCACAACATAACCCAATTGGGAATGCCATAGTCTCACTGGCTCTAGACGGTTGGGAGCAGTTGGGACTCTTGTGCGGTATTCACTGTTTAAAAAAAGGCATAAAAATGGTGAATGCTCAACTCGGATATAAGTATCTACTAATTGAATTGACCACAAATGAAACGTTCATCTCTCAAAATGAGTCACCCTCTTTGTTATTTGTAAGATTTTACAAATTTGATAAGTATTCGTTTCAAAGTCACTGGTATACCTACTACTTTTGTCTGATTTACTTATTTTTTGAAGGGGGTGAATAACATTAAAGGGTAGACAGACATGATGAGATGCTGAATCTTGTTGTATCTATGAACTCAAGCTTTCTGTAAGTATTTTAAACTTTAACCAAAGTTAGAACAACAAACATTTTATAATTTCAAAGAAACAAATTTCTACGGACTAACCGCACGTTGATTTCCAGCAACAAAGTAGAAACTTATCGCCTCGTTATGCTGTTCCGCATTATGGAACAATGGAAAAGTTTTCATAACGAGAATGAACTTTAGAAAGGTACACGAATAAAAGTTCTACGGAGTTGTACATCGGTTTGAAGCTGCAAAAATGTGGATGAATCTAAAAATGTTGTATTTTAGTTTAAGATACAAAATTTTACTTGAACAGAATATGTTCTATTTTCACAACAATTTTGCAAAGTTTTCATAATGGATTTAGAAACTGCGTTTATAGGCGTGATGATAGAGTAAGTATTAAACTCATATCTTGAGAAGACTAATATAACACTAAAATCCAGTAAATCTTTCACTAACTGAGCTGTATTGTAATGTTGGTAGAAGTATATTGTATCCTGTTAATTGAACAGGCACCACGATACTTACCACGACAGGGTTTTCAATACCGTTACAACCAATCTTTTTTTATTTCGTGAAATTAAAAAAAAAATTCTCAAATTTCTTCTAGTGTTTTAACCTGTTATTTCTGAATTGTGACAAAATTAACGTTTGCGTGAAGCGAAATGAGACTTTAATAAATGGTACCTCAGAACAGTGTTAATTAATTATTTATAGCTATGTCATGGTGATTCTTTTTTACTACAAATCCGGAGATAACATGTTTTAATCCCGGCGTGCGCAAGTAATTTGTTTTAAACATATATATATATATTTATATATATATTTATATATATATATTTATATATATATATATATATATATATATATATATATATATATATATATATATATATATATATATATATTTATATATATATATATATATATATATATATATATATATATATATATATATATATATATATATATGTATATTAGAATGAAATAAAATAATAACTTGGTATAATACCACAGATTTTATTTTATTTTTTATTCTTAATAATCAGTTAAATTCGTCCAGTGGTCCAACATAAGGTATTTTTCCTGTAAACTCATAAAATTCCTCATTATTCCTTTATCGCCTTTTTAGTTGACGTTTTGCCTCATTTTATTCATATTATCTGTCTCTTTTTCTCTGTTCCTTTGTTATAATTTTAATGTTAATCTATTGTTTTCTCATTGTTCTCTTATTTTATTTAATATTGTGTTCTCCCTCTGTGTGTATATATAACCGCACACCATGTATTTTTTGTTTTGTTTAATGTTGTACCCTGATGATGCTTAGGATAAGCGAAACCAGTCCGTCATAAAAATTAAAATTAAATCTGTGGTTTTATACAAAGCTATTGTTTCATTTAATTAACTATGTTAAACTTCAACGTGATTGCTTTCTACAAAAATACAAAACTTAATGTAATATTATACATATTGAGAATTAAGCTGGATTCACACCAACGTCCGGATCCGCTCAGTGACGATATTGTTCCGCAAGAGAGCTTATTGATATGGTATGAATATCAATCAAGGAGTATGTGCCAAGACAAAGTTGTGTGACAGTATATCTTTCTGCCCACCCTTGTGATATTTAACTACTTAGTTAGTTAAATAATTATTTTGATGTGTAAAATATATTATTTAAATGTTATAATAACTTCAAAATGTTTGTTAATATTTGATTGTTACTATGTACGTCACTACTATTTATGTCATCAGGCTAATACGTTCAATAATTGTTATTCTGTATTTTACAGACGTCTTTTCAATGTCATGTTTTGTGTATCATAACCAAAGCAGGCCGTTAGTGGAGCACATTGGGGGCAATTCTTGTTAGAAGAAAACGCTAACGGAAATGTAATTACGTAAAATACGAGTGGGCAGCAGATACGCAACATGCCTTTCCGCGAAAGCTTTTACCAACACCGAGCATTGTTTTATTAAGCTCGCAAACGGGCACAATTGCTTGAACTTCGCAAAGTACTTACTCACTACCCTGGGCACGATTTATATACAGCCTCAGACAAGTTACGTAAAGTAAGATGTAATAATTAAGGCTTTCGTTAAAAGTCACGTTGGAGCTGACCTCAAACAGAAGGTTGTTTTAATTTTTCGCTTAATTTGCCTGCAAGATTCTTTTTGTATTTTATGAAAATCAACAGTTTTATACTAGTCATCTTCTATGTGAAGAATCTAAAAAAGGAAACCACCGTATCTACCTCTAATGCACACTTATTTGTTGCTATTTAATATTTACCTAGAGCCTCAAACATTACTAATCAGTCTTATCACAGACAAGATGTCAAATAAACTGTACCATAATTTTTTAAAGAAAATCACTGTTTGACATTTCAAACATTAAGGTTTTATGAATATCATTTTTCATCAATTATTAATATTATTTTGCTTTACATTCGTGGAGGCTAATTTGCTTTCATTTGCAAATTAAAAAGTTGAGAAATGTTTTGGTTCTGGTAACGTCTTGGAACGGGCTAAACCTTAAAATACCCTAAAAATAACATGATTATTCAAAAATAGTTCAATTACTATATCTTTCTTGGCTTTTCTTTTCTATTACGTTGGCTGAATGCGAGTTACTTTCAGTCAAGTTGTTTAAAGAAATCGGAGCTAGTTGAACAAAACACTAAAAATACACTTTAATTTACCGATTTATTTTGGAATAGGTTTTGATAGTATTAGAATCCTGCACTGTCTTATTTATAATATTGAATTTTTAATGGCAATCCGAATTCACCATCTTCATTTCATTCAATTCACTTGTTTTTTGTGAAAATAATGAGGCAGGTTTAAAAAAATAAAACACAATTGAGATGATATGGGAAGGTAAGTAGACATTTATTAAAACGAAAAACGACTCTTATTCTGTTATATACTCGTACATAAGACAATGTTACGCCGGTAAGTTCAGTAGAACATGCTTTCATTACAGCATATTCACTGTGTAATCTTTCTTACTGTGGCAAGATGGTGTATGCTAAATTTTTCGTTTATTAGATTTATTTCATGCATACGCCATTAAGAAAATGAGCCTTATGGAAAATTACACTGAAGGAACATATATTTCTCAAGTTGGTATTTTTCATACCGACATGTTGTAAATATTACATTGTTCCGAAAAATATATTAAATATTCCTTTTACGAGCTTTTTGGAAACATCTTTTATTAGTCAACGTAAACAAAAACTTATAAGCGTTAAACATCTCATTTGTACATAATATATACACGGGTGTCTCCGAAATAAGACGATCCAACATAAAAAAGTTACCTAAATTTAACGAACCGAAGTTGAAAAAAAACGTTTTCACGCTTATCCTGTTTTTAATCTACCCCCCATCTTCGTTACAATGTATTTACATGTTTTTGTCCGTATACATGTGCTTCAGCATGTAGCTATTTTTCAAGATGTCTCATGTTAGGAAACAGTTTAACAGCTAAATAATAAGCATAACGTGTAGAAATAAATTGTGAATTTTCAAAATGAACACCTACTCAACTTTACTTGTTTTTTTAAGAACAAGATTCCAAGTTAATGAAACATTTATGTAAGAGAGCGTGAATTTCAGGTGCCCTTGGTGAAGGCAATACGGTTGACGTACACAAAATTATAATAATATCAACGTCTAATAATTCATCTTGTAGAACTGTGGAGAATGCGTCACGAAGTTGAAATTATTTTGCTACAAACTTTGAGATGGATTAACCTAAAAACAACAAGCGTAAAACAGATTTCAAATATTCAGAAGCTCAACTTGTTAACAAGACAGATAGAGAATACGACCTCCGTGGCCGAGTAGTTAAGATCGTCAGCTTCAGATCTAGAGATCGCGTGTTCAAATCTTGATGTGCGCACATATGATAATTTAATTTATCATTCCAGAATGATAGGTACTTTCAGTACCGCCATTGAAAAAGACCACCATTCAAAATCTAAGTTTTGTTTGAAATGGTTTAGTGACCAGATCTGAATACTTCCCAAACTATTTTTTTCCCATCTCCTTCCGCTCTCCACTCCCTTCAGCCTCACAAATACCCTAATAGGGGATGCCATAGTCCTACTGATATCAATCATTTGAGACTCTTGTGCGGTATTAAAAAAAAAAAGAAAAAACTGAAGACATCATCCAATATTTCAAAAACCTTATTTTATGGGAAAGGTAAATGCTTTAAATATTAAAATTTATCCATTGATGGGACATCATTCAAAATATAGATAAACTGCGGTGTGCTAAATATGCCACGATCGTAAAAGAATTTAAAAAATTAGAGTTCCTACTGCAAAATTATTGGAAATTAACGAAATGTGATAATTTTAAATTCAAGGAAAGTAAACAGAGAACATCCCCGTCGAATAATCTCCAAAAAAGGTACGGTGTGATACGACATTTTTTTTATTAGAGCAGCCTTTAAATAAATATAGTAACGATGTTATTTTAACCTCCAGTATGAGAAGGACAGAAAGAAGAACGAAATAAATTTATTCACAGATATTATATTTCCACTATGTATCGAACCATTAAATAAATTCTGCGGTGTCTGCCCAAAACCAAAGTATTTTCTCGGAAATAGAAGACAAAATTATAACTTGTGAATAGTAAATAATTAACTGTACCTTTGCAAAGCCCCCGGACCCAGATGGAATGATTTAGAAAATAATCCAAGAAAATAAACTATGAAACCAATGAACAAAGGTCACAGAAGTAGGTGCTTTCTGCTGCTGATTTCCTGTGACGACATTTTAAGACCACTTTAATTGTCTGTGCCTTCGAAAGACTTATAGTTTATTTATTTTATAATTGACAATTTGAACAGCTCTATTTAGAAAAAAAATCACTTCCAGAGCACTTGATTTGACGTTATTTGTGTAAAGTACTCCAGCTACAGATCTGAAATACTTTTTAATTGTTTTGTTATAAATTATATTTAAACTTGTTTTTTATGTTGTTGCGTATTTTTAATTGAAAAAATACATTCTTCAAAATCAATTTTAGCATAACTAGTAGTTACTAGATTCCGCCGAGAATCATTTTCTATTATTTTGTTTTACCATAGTGAATACTACACAAGAGTCTCAACCGTCTAGAGCCAGTGACACTACGGCATCCCTAATTGGACAGGGTAGGGGAATGAGATGGGGAAGAGGAAGGTAAGGAAGAACCTGGATATTCAGATTTGGTCACTAAACACGGCTAAGCCATTTAAGCAACGTTTCGATTCTGAGTGGTTTCTTTCACCAGGCGATACTTAGAGTATCTACCACTCTGAAACGTGCCTCAAATATAGTATATTATTTTATATTTATTAAACGTGTTGACGAAAATTTATTTGCGCGCGCCGGATTTGAACCCGCGACTTCTGGAGTCGTAGTCGAACGTCTTACCACTAGACCACGGAGGCCGTCAACTAAATAATTCTCCATAATTTTAAAAATATGGAACCCGCACAATACAATGGTTAGTTCAAAGAATATAAAAACTCATAACTCATTGAGAAAACTAAGTTAAAAAACTGAAAATAATTACGTTAACCTAGAAATTATAAAATTTGACGAAAAAAAATGTTAAATTTCTTGACGCCAGATCCGGGAAAGGAGATTTAAAAAAATAAAAATATATGTTTTTTTTCTGAAGAGAAAGAGATTGGCAGAGTACTCTAAGTAGGGCTCGTCATTCTAATATAATTAGTGCCTACCCTTATTAAGTTTGGCATAGTTATTTCATCGTTGTCTAATATTTATTTAGCGAATCCGGGAGGAGGGGCGCTCCATAAATCCGTTGAATTATTAACGCCGTGGAAATTACTAACGGTACGGCGTAATTCGCCAGGTGACTGGAATGCCTTGCCTATTAATACCGGTTTATTAATAATTCACGTCTGCCCTCATGTAAGCCACGCACAGTTATTCCCCCTTAAAGGGCAACCCCGAAGCCGAAACAACGGATAAACAAAAAAAACAGTGTTGCTATTAGACGGATATTCCGCTGAGTTCTGGAGACGAAGCCTCCAGTCCGAGCAGATTTGGGCTTGGGGCCATCTCAACCCACCCTTGATTATGTAGTCGAGTTGTGAAGAATAAAAACTTTGGCCCTTTGAACTTTCTCTTGGGCTGTTCAGTAGATATTATGAGTGGTAGATACTCTTAGTATCGCCCTGGGGAAAGACCACCATTCAGAATCGAATCATTACCTTCAGCCACACAACATACCCCAATCGGAAATGCCACAGTTCTACTAATTTGAGTCATGTGCAATATTCACATTTAGTAAAAGTGTACATAATTATGTGACTAGAAACGCAAATAGAATAAAATTACCACACATGAAAAAAACAGAGTCACAAATTGAAAATTGACAAGTACATATCTGTGTGTGAAAGAAAGAACGGAATGAATAAAAAAACGAAGGTTTTTAGGAAACACAAAACAAAATTTAGGAAATTTCTTTTTTTCATGAAATCATGCTTTACCTGTATGTCCTTTTTAAAAAAAGAATCGCACATTATTTTATTTTCCGACTCGTCTTATTTTTTCTCGCTAGATAAGGTGTAATTCTGCATACTTGACTCAAAACTTGATTTTTTTAATCATTCCGGTTTTCCTTTCACACACAAATAAGTAATTATTATTCTATATACCATTTAATATGAACTAATTCAATAGGTAAATAATAATTTTGAATGATAACAAGGTTTTGCACAGTACTCTCAAAAGTAATAGTAATTGGATAAATAACATAATTAGTAGATGTATTTTAAAAAAATTCAAAATAAGTAAGCTTTCTGTAAAAATGCATCCCCGCGAGGTTTGACTATATATAAGTGTTTCTAAAAAGTCGAACTTAGATTCAATGGACTTTGTGCAAATATTGTTAGGAATTGATCCATAAAAAATACATATTCACTAGGAAATCCGCCTTGTCTTACCTAATTGTCACTATTCAACGATTTTGTGTGTCGAATTGTACAATACACTTTTAGTATTAATATAACATCTAATACCTGTATATTCAGTTAGTCGATCAAATACTGCCCCAAGGAAAATGTTTTGCTTAAATGTTTGTTGTTTTTGGGTAAGTCAATCTTAAGTGGTTTATGCAACATTTCGCTGTGCTAGTTCAATCTATAACAAGTCAATTTGTTTTTACCTATTGGTGTTTTTTGATTCCTTATAACATAAAAAATCAAAAGACACCAATAAGTAATTTTTTTCTTACTTTTTATAGTATTGAACTAGCACAGCGATTTTATAAACATTAATAATTGTACATCAGCTGTATTTAACTAAAAAAATCACTGGAGTATACAATATTATATTACAAATTGTTTATGAAATATATTATAGTAAACAAATAAATATGTATTTTGACAAAAGCGTACCGTAATCTTATGCATAGTTTTAGCGAAAAATTATTTTCATAAATTTTGTGTTCACCAAAACATTTTGTTGGTATTTCAAGCATTTTATAATGCATAGCGCACGATGCTGACATTAAAAATGTAAAACAACATTTTAAAACTTATTGCTGAGATTTTTTTGCAAAAATTACTGTTATTGGTTAAAGGTTAACACGCAAAGCTTTCATTTTATGGATATATTATAATTTACTCATGAATTATTGGTTTGTATTTTTGCATGTGAAACGTAGATTCTTTTGGATATGCAGATTGGAGCACTTCTTAAAATGCTTAATTAATTATGTAAATGGGGCACCCATCTTGTATTTTTTGTTACTAATGGAAACAGAAATTTCTCTAAAGGAATAATTTAACTATGGCATTTTAATAAATTATTAGACATCATATCGCACTCCCACAACTTCACCGCTATCAGCAAAAAAATAGTATTTTGAGTTAATTTTCACTTTGACAGTGGGTAGTACCAGATCACTAAGTAACATAAACGAGCACAAGTGTTTTTAGGCGACTGCGATTCTGCTTAATTATTATAGTGCAATGTTATTGAGAGCTTTAAACACTACGTTACATTGTCATTCTATCTCCCAATTATAATACCTAAACGTTTAAAATATATAAATGTTTACATATCTATACTTAGTTTGAAGTATTATTACTTACAGCACGGAAGTTGCGGGTGTGCGATTTATTCTCCCAACTCTCGGTTATTTGCTCCACATACCGAAACCATATATTTGTCTTATTTTCCATATTTTTTGAGAACCCTCTTCATGTTCTTTAAAAGAAGAGAAGACGTTTATAACTCTTACTTACATAGGCCTTGCATTCTATTAGAATCTCCTCATTCGTGTTTAAGTCATACTTGGTTTTATCACACATTTGCTTCGGGTATCCTAATTAAAAGAAAATTAAAGATAATTAAATGGCGCTAATATAACAGTTCAAGTAAATTTACATACACTTTCCTCTTTTGAATTCACTGACACATGAATATTATTTTTCATTACAACTTATAAGAAGCCAGGAATGTATAAAATAATATAGTTAGTATGTAACGAGGCAAGATTCTACATGGACTCGAGCCTTTTCTATCAAAGCGAAACTCTTCTAACGAATTCCAGTTAGTTCCACTATTTCGTACGAAGGCTTTCATTATTAAACAAGACATCAGGTAGTCTAATTACTTCTAAACTTTGCCTGAAATTTGAATAAAACGGGAAACTTTCAGCTTTCGGCAGCGTGTTGGCAGATTAAGAATTTAGTTAGAGGGAAAAATGTATGTTGTTAACACTGTTCTGTAGTTCAGGGAAACTGTTGAAAAGGAAATGTACTGTACGTTTCTAATTTAAGTGGGAATAATGACTTTTTAATTATATTTTTGTAAGTGAAGTTCCCATCCAGGCAGCGCAGGTTCAATCCTCTGCTATCGGTCTTTCATCATTACGCTGACTTAAATATTTTCCGCTTATAATGATGGGAGTAGGAGGAATTTTAATATCGATTGGTTTTTCATACCTGGAAATACAAGTGTTGTTTTAAAAAAAGAAGGGTACATTTTATGTCCAAATTAAGTCCCTTTAAACATTAAAAGTATCACGTACATACCGACGTATCATCTGGAATCATTCTAAAAATATTAGAAAAAATAGTAATAGTAGTAAAATCATGTTTTTTGAAGTATGTAGTAACGGTATAATAAGACTTTGTAAGATTTTCATTACTTTTTTAAATTTTAAAAATACTGATAATCTAAAACACAAATACGAAACAGAAAAAAGCCAGAAACTGAAAAGAACAGTGGTCATGGACCGACACTCGAACTCGGAACCTCTACTCTATCTGGGAGTAACACTGTGCTAATTGAGCCATAAAGACCTTTTTAGAAAGTGGCATTTTTGAACGATCTCAAACCTTTATTTCTTAATCGGTTATGACCATTGTTCTTATTAGTTTCTGCCTTTTTTCTGTTTCATATTTGTGTTTTAGATTATTAATATTATTTAAATATTTATTAATAAATAAGTATTAATCTTTAAAGTTAATTCCAATGAAAATATAATTCATTATTTTTGTTGTGGCAAAAAACGAGCGCTTTCATCAAATGCATATTTTCTGTTTTTACACTTGTTTTCGACTTGACAGTAAGTTGTTTGACAATTTTATGGTAAAGAAAGTTATTTGTTATTCGTCACACTGACAAGTAATTTGGAACAATAACTTTCAACAATTTCTGAAAACTTTTCATCTCACCGCAATTGTAGATTCTAAAACTTTTTTGACACAACCCATAAACGAGTTCATTTTTGGAAAAAGAGTTATTCAAAAAACCTTCAGAAAGTTTTTATCAACTTGTCATACAGCTACTAAGCACATAAACAATATACATAATACCCCTCATTTTATTAAGCTAGGCTGCCTATGTTGGAAGAAATTGTTAAAAAAATTATACGAAGAGTTTTCAAATAAATAAGAGATTGATAAAAATGACAGTATTTAAAAATATTCCAGCAGAGATATTACTACCGGATGTAGTAGAAGTTTCGAGTTCTAGTCTCGGTCACAACCTAACCTTTTAATTTTCTGTGTCTTCTTCTGTTTTATACATATCGTTGAAAATTATTGACATTGTTTCAAAAATTGATATTAAAATAAAGCAAAAAGCTGTTATAAGTTAATCCTAAATTAAATCCAATATTAACCATTAGTGTACTAAAAGTTTTTTCAAAGGTTGATGGAATATTTACTAATTTATTATGCCTTAGAAAAACATGGTAAGGTCCGAATCCTCTCGTTGGCAGTACGACTACTCTAAGCCGATATAACAATTGGGTATGCATGAAGACATGCATCAGCACTGAAGTTTAAATACTGAACAAATAATCCTAAGAAGTGTGATCCACATCAATTTGAAAGAAAACTGATGTTGACAGTTTGAATAAGAACTTTCGACGCCTAGGCCCTAGACAGGCCAATGAAATTAATTGACTATTCAAGGAAAAAAAAACAGTATTTGAAAATCTTTAATGAAGAAAAAGAATTAAGGAAAAATTGAGTCTACCTCGAGCACAGGAAAACACCCAAACACACTTTTATCGTTGAATCTCTTCGGTTTGTTTATAAGATCTTTGAACATCTTTAAAATAACAATTCGGAAAGATTTACGAAATCATTAATTATTCTTTTTTCTCAAAAAATACAATCATAATCGACAAAAATACTTTCTTTAGAATTTTTTTAGCTTTTCCAACAAAGCCTCCACAAAAACAAAAGAAAACGAAAATCCAAGCGTGTTTTTGACAAGTTTTTTTTGGCTTCCGAAAAAGTATTAAAAAATCATATTATGTTTGATAGGGTGACTGATTAATCGGGCGTGTGGGCACCAATGGGGTGTAGCAGCGGCGGGCCAGGCAGAAGGAGATGCAAGGCGAGAAGCACCCTTTTTGCAAAGCGCCGCCCCTAATCATTCCGACCGGGCGATAATTGATTACATGCTCGGAAGCTTTCTCCGCGCTGCAGCGGTGTGACTGTACTTTTTTAGAAACGTGGAAGATGTTTTATAAACTTCTATAAAAACTATGTAATTCGTTAAAAGGTTTTCATCTATTCGGGTGCGGGCGCAGCAATATACTCGTAGTGTGCACTCACTTTTAATATCTGACAGAAGAATTACGAAAAGAGGACTGATGATATGCACCTACAACACTATCTCAGTATATTTATTCACTATCCAAAGGCGGTTTATATTTTATTTTAAAGTGCTTCGATGAATTACTGAGGAATTAAATACGGAAAATGATCATAGCAAGAATCATTCTTTTATTACCAATCAAAGATCCGATCTGCATTAAAATATAATTAGTGAGTACATTTTTTATTAGTTTAAAACTTGTTTACAATGAGAAAAGCCAGTCAATTGTTTATTGTTTTTAGTTCAAATATATAATTTCCATTGTGTATTACCAGCACTAACATTATATCGTCACTGGAAAGGCAAAAGAGCTTAAGCGACACTTTGGTTAAAAATGATTTAAAATGCAGTTTTGATCAGTATTTTTTCTGCATCAAATGTCAAAGCATGTCAGAGCAAAAGTCTTCAGAATAATACTAGAGTCAGAGCTCTCGTTTGATTCTGAAGACTTTTGTGGCCCTTCACTCATCTCAAATATATTTACCGTTTGGGAGAAGGTTTGACTCAAACGATATAAGCTTAGGATTTTTTTTAGCTTTTTGTCGCTTCAGGTAACTCAGGGATTGCATTGAGTTACCAAATTAACTTTTTTTTTCAAAATCCTACCAGGTACAGAAAAATTATGAATTTTATTGTAAAACAAAAAAAAACTTCAATGTGCTCTGGTGTAAACTTACCAAAATGGCGCTTCATCCTTTTTACTTTTCCGGCGACGGTATATTTGTATTGTTAAATATATATATATATATATATATATATATATTCGTGACATATTTTTACAGTCCCATTTTTAAAGCCACGGTATGGTGACCGCACTAGCCGAGTATTGAGCGGTTGAAACTTTTAGGTCACCCTGTGGTCGTGCCCTGAAACGTCGGTTCTAATGCGGAACCGTACTGGGTGACCAACAACAAGCTAGCTACAACTAAATATTTGAATTTATTATCGTGGATCTCGTTACCTAAAGAAAGCTTAGTTGTGGTAAAAACAAAGGTTTTCTCAATTCCATCAAAAATAATTTTATTATTTCTACACCTTTCTAAAAAAAATTTTAGTATACCATATAAATGTAAATTTATTTATTTTTTCATATATTTTTTTGTATTCATAAAATCTAAACTACTTCTTCGCTACCCTGATACATACTGGGTGACATGCAGTGTAAACTACTTTCTTAACAAAACAATTTCATTAATGAATGTTTTATTATTAAATTACAATTTAAAACACACGGTAGCACAACACAAAAAGATCCCAAAAGAAAATGTAGTCCTCCAATATAAATTACAAAATTTCATATAAATATTTTCGCATTCCAGTATTCAAATTCCTTTGGATGTGTAGTATGGGTAACTTGGGACAAGAAATTCCTTTACACAAAACATTTTTTTAAGTCTACAAAGTTATGTCAATATGAAGGTAAGTGCTCCAATGTCTGACTATCACTATGAAGGATAAATTCTATTTTCTAAAATACCATAAACATTCGAACTTTGCCGATTTCTATCGTCGTGAAATTAGCAGAATAAAATTTTGTAGATCACTGAAACTTTTTTCAGCGCCAACTACATTTCCATCACGACCCGTGGAGCATTTATTTTTTTATTTAAAAAATTATGCTCCATAAATGTTAAAAAAGGTTTTATTTATAGAATTTATTATTTATTCTATTTCAATTTTTGTTTTCAGACATAGACAGGTAAAAAGGTCAATTAGTTTTAAAGTTATTAAGCTTTTGAATAGTAAATTAATATTGGTATTAATTTGGAATGATGTTTTTTATAATATTACCATTCGTTTTATAATTTTATTTTATTTAGTTTTTATTTTTTATTATTATTCGGAAAATAAAGTTATACAAAACTTAATGAAAAGAAATGAAAAAAAAAACTTTGTACAAGACCATAATTTTTTTTTTTTTGACCGTTCGGTTTCTCTTAGCTTAATACAAAGATGTTCGGTTAAATATACATACAAAGAGAGAACAAAATATTCATATTCTTAATAATCCGGAAAATTTGTCCAGTAGTCTAATATTAGGTATATTTCCTGTAAACTCTTAAAAATTACCACTATTCTTTAATCACCTTCTTAGTTAACGTTTAGTCTCTTTCAATTTATATTATCTGTCTCTTTCTATCTGTTCCTTTGTAAAATTAAAAAGTTATTCTTTTATTTTCTCATTGTTTTGTTATTTTATGGTATATTTTGTTCTCCCTCTGTATGTAAATATAACCGCACTAGATGATAATGCTTAGGCTAAGAGAAACCGGTCGGCCATAAAAAATAAAATAATATTTGTGGTCTAATACAATTGTATTTTTTTTTAAATTTCTTTGAATTTGTCAAACAACAGAGTGATTACTTTCTACGAAAATACAAAACTTAATGTTTTAATACAAATTGAGAATTAAACTTTATAAAAACTGAAATAACTTCATTTAGTACCTATGCTTTACATTATCTACTTCGCTAAGTGTAATCCGTTCTGAGGTAGGTAACAGAAAAGTACAGTGACATATAAATACATCTTTAAAGATTCGCCCTCTTATTTATAAACGAGGTGTAAATGTTACGCGTGTTATAAGGTCGGAATAGCGATAAACTTGCTTTATAACCACGGCTTATCTGTCTAATTTAATGGCTTACGTCCGGTGTAACTAAACCAACGCTAAGTAGGCGCCCAAAAATCTAATAAGTAAGACGGAAGATGTTTGTATTAATAGATAAGCAGTAGAGTTATTAAATTGCTTAATTTCAGATTAAAATCCGGACTAAATTTACAAATTATTTCTTGAAATTTTTAAATTGCCTGTTCGACCCTTCCTTCGGCTGCATGCTTACACCAAAATAAATTGTCAAAAGTCTGGTCAGGGTTGCCATGTTCGGACAATACGGACAAAATCCGAACTGAAGGCAAGTCTGGTAATCATAACAAATAAAACGGTTTGACAGGTTTCTGCATAATATGCTATATAAGATCTAATTTTGTGTTATGATAAATTGTTTACAAACTTGTAATTGTTTACAAAAAAAAAAAAAAAAGACTTAAATGCGACCCTTTAATTATTTACGACCTTCGGGGACTTCAATTCAGAAGGAGTTACGAATGAATGTATTTTTGAATAATTCGGGTGAAGCCTTGTAATGAATGTCACGAATAACAACTCAAAGAATTTATTCTTTTAATAATGTGCTGTGTGCTCTCAACTTAACGAAAACTTTTTGCTTTCACAATGTCAATAACCCTTTTTCTGAAAATAGGGTTGTTAGAGTACCTACTCCAAAACAACAATGTTCAGTTCCACTTCTGACCAATCACAAAAAAACGATTATATTATTTATTATTTATTCAAGTAATGTTAGCAATTCAAATTTATTCGAATAAATGTTTCAAAGCCGATGTTTTTTTCTTCCCAGATCATTTTTTCGTCACTGTCGCCAAGGGTAGCAAATATTTTTTAAGGATAGTTTTTTTGTAGCGTTTGTTAGTAGAGGAAAAGGGAGATTTTTTGTAAATTTGGTTTTCAAATACAAATAATTTAATTCTTTACAAAATTAAGTAATAAGTTACTGAACAAAGGGTTCGATTTAAGAATGATGATTTTTTTAAGGGCAGAGGCATTGCATAAATGAAATAATAGTGGATAAAAATACGTGCAGAGTAGAAAGAGAAATGAAAAAAGTATGTGTTGAAATCAGCTTGCTTGCTCATCACTTGATCGAACACTTAAAAATGTAAGCCTACGTCTAGTGATAGAATGGAAAACAACGTGAAAAGTTTGACATTTAAGTAATAAAATAACTTTGTTTTACTTCTGCTTGAGTTGAAATTTTGCAAGGCGATCATCCACGGCCTCCTACCACGGCTTGAAGACAACATGCGTGAGAAGTCCTCTGAGAACGCCAACCAAAATATCGTATGCATCATTAATCCCCGAAGTTTATGGTAATTTGCTTTAATAATGTATGTTAATATATGTTTTATATCTATCTTTACGTTCTAATTGTATGTCTCCCTTTGTTTCTCACCGGATCCAAACCAATAATGGGAGGGCACAGTGGCTATCCGCAATACACTGGTAGAAAAGGTAATAAATAAACAATAATTATAATTTTATTGATTATTGATTTGGCAAAGAAATTAATGATACATTATGAGAAATTGAAAATGAGAATGTGACAGGGAAGCAATGGTATAAGAATGAAAAATGAGAAAGGTTTTAGATTAACTTTGTTATAGTAATGACTGATAGAAAGCATGTGATATTAAAGGCTTACAAGGATATTAAATAGTAGGTAAGAAATTATTGTCTTATTCTAATCATCTGTGTACAAGTGCTGTAAATATGCAAATGAAAAATAATACAATCTTTGATTATTTACATTTTCTGCACACCAAATCGAACTCATATGTACGACAACTTCCATAGTTAACCAGTTCAAATCCTCAGCTCCAGATAAAAGAAATATTCAGTATGTTTGCGATACGTTACTGGGTGGTAGAAAATCCCAGCATAAACTGGGATTTTTTGATACTACCATTCATTTAGAAAACATTGCATAAAATGACTTTAGCCATCTTTAGTGACCAGATCTAAATAGCCAGGTACTTCTCGAACTTTTTTCTCCATCTTCTTCTCCTCCTTATATCCTTCAGCCTCACAAAATACCTCACAAGGAGATATCATAGTCCCACTGAGTCCGAAAAGTTGGGGCTCTTTGCGGTATTCACATTTTGAAAATATGTCTTAAAATGTTTTTCACATGAAACGTTTTTGGCGAGGCCCATCTAATTTCTTTGAAATGAAACTTACAGCTTCAAGCGTTTAATATCTAGTACATTACAAAAAATCACTTTATGAAAACCGACGTGAATATCGTCTTTGTTAAGAAATCGATTTTACTATCAAACTACCCATCACGCCTTTTTTCAACAGGGATGATAGGTGGAAGATGGAACGACATATTTTAATAAATAAATGTACGCTTTTCACTTTCTTCGAGCTTTTAGAAGCGTCGTGTATTTTTCTCTGTGCAAATAAACTACATACTACTATAACTTTACGTCTGTGAGAAATGCTTCTATTTGGATAAGAAATGCCTATGCCATGTTATAAATATATTAAATAGATTTATTTGCTTGTAAAATGCTGAAAAAATATTATCGTTAGGCCGGTAAGAAGGTGTTCGGCTAGCAGTCAAATGGATCAATCCGGTCCTAACAACGTGTACTGGATTAGGTACTAACTTAGTTTTGTTTGGAGAAAACTTATTTTAGTACTATAAATCTAAGTGCTTTATTTTTTAAATATATTTTTGAAGATAGTTTATAGTTTTCTCAATTTATAAGTAAGTGTTACTGGAAAATTAATTATTCTGTAATAGACTGCCACACAAACTGAGAATGATACAAGACTCACCTGTATAATAGTATTTCATGCAATGGTCGAAAAAGTTTCGATCCACTGTTATACAAAGAGTCCGAAACTTTTTCACAGCCCCGGACATATGTAAATATCAATAATTAACGATAAATTTTGTTAACACCTAAGTAGTGTTTTTAGGTTTTTCTAAGGTAATTCTAGGTATGGTTTTAATTATTTTGATAAGGTCACCGTTTTAAATAAGGTTTTTCAACCTTGCTAAGTGCCTTTAGGGTGATATTTCACAAAAATGGTGTTACATATATTGGCAAATTTTTATTATTATGTTTTAATGATTTCAACATAATTTCTTCTTCTCATTCTGATTTCTTTTCTGATTTCCGGTTAGCTTTCACCAGCGCAATCTTTATTCTACACCAAATGAATAGCATTTGCGCTTAAACATTAAAAAAATTATTTTTTCCCATTAACTGTTAGAGCTTCACGCTCTACTACAATATTATTAAAACAAAGTTAACAATATGTAAGAAAATTAAAAAAGATCAGGGTGCGACCGAGATTTGATCTTGGAATTTTGTTTGCCGAATGGACGCGTTAACCAATTCTGCCACTTCTGATTTTCAAATCCTTCCTTTAGTTCTGATTTTTTCCATCTTACGGGGAACGTGCTCGGCCGAAAGGTATTTGGCCAATTTTCCTCTCAAACAGATAAATAAAAACATGAGTTTTAAATATTGTATCTAACGTGACTCATTTGCAATGCAAATACTCCGTGCTTATTTATTCTTGCTAATAAACAGAAATTGCTCCGTCCCTCGCGCTGTTTTAAAAATCCATAACCTGTTTATTTTGCCGGCATCATTACGCACAGCTATTCACGTGCTATTCATAATTCCTAGCATTCAAAAAGTCAGCTTTCCAAAATTGCCTTTGATTAAAAGCTGTAGAGCATCATAAAGCTTTTCATAAATTTATCAAAGATTTCAATTAACAAGGTTAAATATCCCAGCCAAAAATATACTCGTTACAAATTATTTTTATTAACAATGTAAGGTTAGGTATATTGTATTATATTATAGGGGTAAAGTGCGTTCCTGGCTTTGTCCCTTTTAAACAAAATTTATCTAGTGGAATAACATTTATAAAATTTTAAGCAAACAAATTGATCTATTTTTTTACGAATAAATTAATGTTTTCGTAGAAAGCAAACTACTTATTTAATGAAACAATGAAATAACTTAACTAAATTAGGCTTAGGCTAAGCGAAACCAGTCGGTTACAAAAAATAAAATAAAATCTGTGGTCTTTTACAAAGTTATTTTCTCAATTATTGATTAAATAGATATTTAAAAAAACGTTACAGCTCATTTTATAAACGACGTTAGCTGTTGCAAATTATTTCATTGACCCAGAATTTTCAAATAGAAAATAAGATGTGCAAATTTCGACCAAAGCTCAGTCCGAGTTTTTTTTACGGGTTCAGAATCTCACACAAAAATATTCAACTTTTTTTAACACATAATCCGAAAAAAAAAATTATTTATATATCTAAGCTGCATGGTTTAAATGAGAAAGAAATTCCAAGGCAGAACTGGAACAAAGGCGAAACAGCAAAAGGTTATTTTTTTCAAACTTCTAAAATACAACGACATATAAAAAAAAAACACTTTGACGCTTGCGTCCTCCCAGTCCTCACGTATGGTTCTGAAAAACCACAGTTTTTACACAAAGCGCCCTACAAAAAAGGAAAGTAGCACAGGGAGCAACGGAGAGAGAGATAATAACACACACAATATGACATATATGGTACCTATATACTCGTATGAAGAAGTACACATAATACCCATTTCTGTTTCCATCGTTATTTTTGTCTGGAATGCTTAAATTTCATACCCTGCAAGCCCGACGAAAAAAGGTTTTTGGGTAAACATTTTTACAAATTTACAAGAAGGAGATCAACTACTTTGTCCCAAATAACTACAAAACATACATACATATATATATATATATATATATACATATATATATATATATATATATATATCGTGCTAGGCATCGTTTGTTGTTTTATACATCAAAGAGTCGAACATCCTCATATCAAAACACACCCATAAATAAGGCGAGAGAAATTTTACTAAATTTCACTTTGGGTCGTGTTTAGGGGTGTAACGCAAAACTTCATGAGGAGATATAGATCTATATATGATAACGATAACGTATATATCTATTAGAATTATTAACCCCTCCCCCTCCCTCCCCTTTCGCATGGGTAGGTAGGTAGATTCATAACCAATGAGTCGTTAGGTTATGGCCGGTAAAAAAAAAAATGCGTGCCAATAGCGCTAGATTACCGCATTTATCGGGCGGTATCATATTTACTATGAAGGATCCGTTACTCGTTACCGTACGCTAATACAAAATACATCGTAAGTTTTTATTTGGGGCCCACGATTTTTTTTCCTTAGATTTTCATGAATAATAACCCACTGGAGTTTCGCGAAACCACCCTGAAATACCGTCAAATACGGATATTGCATAACACAATAAGTATGATGGCCATTCAAACATGAAAATAGGCCCTTAATAATTAATATGGTCAGAGAAAACAGGAAATACGTTATTTCTGAAGGCCATTCCACTAGCTCTTTCATCTTTGAAAATGACTTGATACTTCCGCGTCCGTATTAAATGTATCAACATCAATAGTAAATTAGGACTCCTTGGTTTTATTTCTGGATAACAGCTTAGCGAAAGCTTAATTGAGTTCAAATAATAAAATTATCTTTGAACGATTTATTATTATTTCCGTTTTGCACGTATTTTCTTCAACCTTTATTTCGTGAATAGACGATTTTGTCAAAAACAAGATTATAATACTAACGGCCTTCGACACAACCGACAAAATTATTTAAAGTCTTTATTTACTACTGGTGTCACATTTAATATGGACGTGGAAGTATTGAGAACTCTAGAAACAAATAATGCTTCGGATTGTGATGATGAAACAAGTTATTAAATATTTTCATAGAAAGCAATCACTTTGTGGTTTGACATATTCAAAGAAATAAAAAAAAAAACAACTTTGTATAAGACAGGAGAAAAAGCATTTTCATTTTTATTACTGGTTTCGCTTGGGGTAAAAAAAATAAAAAATAATAATAATAATAATTTCAGAATTTGTCATCTTATTGATGTATATTTCCTGTAAACTCTTAAAAAATATAATTATTCTTTAATCACCTTCTCGGTTGACATTTTGTCTCTTTCAATTCATATTTTTTGTCTCTTCCTCTCTGTTCCTTTTTTACAATTTAAAGGTTATTCTATTGTTTTCTCATTGTTTTGTTATTTTATTTTATACTTTGTTTTCCCTCTGTATGTTAACATAACCGCGCACTTTGTATTTTTTGTTTAGTTCAATTTTGTACCTTGATGATGCTTAAGCTAAGCAAAACCGGTCGGTCATAAAAAATAAAATAATATTCGTGGTTTTATACAAAGTTATTTTTTCATTTCTTTAAGTTATTAAATCATTTTATTAAATAAAAACATTTTGATAATCCGATATAGACTCCGTGGAACAGTAGTTGCATTGATCACACTTTTTAGAATATCTGCATGCCGCAAATAAATAAAAAATTATCATGTGAAATACATGGGATAATTTCAATAGGTACGCTTGGCACCCATTTTGTATTTTTTTTTTTAATAATTTGTTGTTATGTTTACCGCATTAGGCTTCCAACGTTCAACTACGCGAGGAAGGTAAAGATTTTGGTTTAGATCTGATCACCAATCATACATAACTAAATCACTTTTAAGCCAAATGGATTTCTGAATACCGGTTTTTCACATAAACTCTAAGCAATGAAATAAGAATTTTCTATAAAAAAAATACTTGATAATAATCCTGGCACCGGTTTTTTTTATGTTGCTTAACCTACGTATTCGCATGATAAGTGTAGTTGAAAGTTCGTCATTGCTAAGTTTATTTGTTAAACTGCTCAGAGTCAGGTGTACAAAGGGGTATGTTGTGAGGCTGAAGGGAATGAAAAGAGAATGAGGTGGGGAAGAGGGGGTTTGGAATATACCTGACCACTCAGATTTAGTTACCAAACACGGCTGAACCCATTAGAGCAGTGACCCCCAACCTTTTTTGTCGCCGCGGACTGGTCAACGTTTGAAATTTTTCCGCGGCCCGCTTAGGGTGTTTGAAGAGGGTGCGGGGGACTCATTGAATGCAGATTTTTTTTTAAATGTTTTTGCGCGGCCCATGGGTTGGGGACCACTGCATTAGAGTATCCACCACTCTGGAAAACGGCCTAAATATACTTTGAAAGCTATTCATGATTTGCTTTTTTTTACCCATTCCTTGTTTCATAAACAATACCAATATACAACGCCAATCATTGTTAATTTTCAAAATTTTCCTCAGGGTGTTTTGCAACGCGCAAACAGAATTAATTTCATTTTTACAGGCTGTCAATTCCCACATAGCTAACTCCTTAGAACGCAATGCAATCTATTGTGTTTAGAGAAGGCAAAGAATGCATTGATTTGAAAGGTTTCTTGTACCCTGCTCCCGACAACAAAATACGAGTATCTCTGGCAACCTCAAGCACAGTGTTATTCTCAAGTTCCATTACAGCCCCCCATTTTCCTTATGCTTGTGTGTTTCCCTCTCTTCCCTTTGATGCATTACGTACAATTACATTCCAATACCCTCCAACGGGGATCAATGGAAGTGAATTGATACAACATTCTGTGTGCGAGAATCCTTCTAGAATACACTGCGCACAGTTTACAATAGTTAGTGTGAAGTGCATTTGAGGTGAACTATCACAAAACTGAACATTACTATTGTTTACAGAATGCTCTGCCATCATTTTTGATTAGCCTTACTGGAAAATAGTATAATTTTTGTTTTGCGGCGAAAGCTCAATTTGAATTATTTTATTTTATCTCTCATCTCATTATTTTGTATGGGACTCTGATGGCCTTTTGCACTAGCAACCCAACTAATATAAAACATTTTAAAATATTTGATTAAATCAAATATTTAGCTATTGATCGCTAAAAGATCGAAAATGCGATTTTTCTATCCTAATGAGGCCTACAGACGATCCAATTTATTTTGCAATGTCAGAAGGTTCGGCCATCCAACCGTCCTTTCCTTGAGCCACACCCATTTTCCGATTCCTTTTGACATGTTTCCTTCAAATTGGACGGGCCTAATTTTCGAATCCGTCTATTGGCCCATTAACATAAAAATGCTCTAATTTTTCATTTATATTCGCTAAATAACTAATAATAAAAATCTTAGCCAACAGAAGTAGAAAATATTTGAATGTTCACTGTAAGATATTAAGCGAATATAAATTAGAAAATTAGTGCATATATAATCAACCGATTAATGTATTTATGTTATGGTGATAGGGCTACATTTGAGTTTTTTTGAAGATTTATTTATGTTTGATAATCATCGAATAATTCATAGATTTCCGTATACTTCAATGTGAATTTCGTCACTCGTGTCGAGGGCCATTAGCACTTCGTGTTTGGAAAAAAGACATTATCAGTAAGAATCACTACTTCATATTATAAGAAGTAAAATAACCGACCTAAAACTTTGAGTGAATGTCTTTATATCCTGTCCTGCTGTTCATATAGGCTGAGTCACGAAGAATATTTATCCATTTTCCCTGACTTAGTGAGGATTCGGCCAATGAGCCTATTGTGAGAAGGTGTATAATCAAAGGTAGTCGAGAAAGTCTCCAATAAAAGTTCACTAAAGTCCCAAACAGTTTTCATGTATCTTCCTCTTACCAGTAATATTGTTTTCCATGTCATACTTAAACCTATCAATAAAGTTATTTCTGTTCAGTGAAATATGATGTAAAACGTGCTTACGACTTTACAATCTCAATAATAAAGTCTTGTCATATAAAATGTATTTTTATACAGGCTTCTTATGCTTATAAACCCCGAGCGTGAGATCACGGCATTACAATAAAATTGATAGACATATGACATTGTTGAAAATATTCATCTTACATATTGTGACAATTCCACGCGTGCAAACACAAAGTAAAAAGAGACAAACCACAATTATCCAATTCTAAACAAATCACGATGCTTTTTTCTTAATAATTCAGATGTCATTTCGAACATTTTTACTTGGAGTCTTTAAATTACTGACCAATTTTTGTCTACCGCGTGCCGAGAGTTTTGTGCAATTTGCTTACATCATCCATCTTTCAGTTTTCGAGGTACCTTTGTGTATTAGTATATTTAGTATAGAAAACATTATATGGCATTTTTTAAAAATATTTTTGACTGTCAAGAAGATTTTCCGGCATTAAGACAGTCAATTGATTTAACCTACGTATGAGATTTTCACATATTTGTTTGATTAGTATGGACCGCTTTCACTTGGACTCTTATCACTGGGGCTGTTTAAAGCTGGTATGAAAAAACAGCATGGATGCAAAATCTCGGAGGCCTTATCTTAGTGATTCCAAGTTTTTTTATGATAACCACTGCTAAGTTTCGCAAATCAAAGGTGTGAACAAGCGTTGATCAACCCTTTCTTTGCACTTTGTGTTTTCCAGTATTTTGTGGATGCAACATGCTGTACATTGTAGTTAAGGATTTTGAACTAATACGGCACTATTATTATATGTATTGATTGATTAACACACTTAGAGAATAGAACAAATAATAACAGGTATTAACCGCTTAAAATTAAAATAGAAATTCATCCCAGATACAAAACACCACACTTGACGAAAGATTGACAAATTCAATTTGAAATAAAATAAAATTTAGTTCGCATTCGATTTGCGTTAGAGTAGAAATTTGAATGAACAGATATATATTGTAATTCGATTGGACTTATATGTAGCACATGCGTTTATTTAACTGTAATAACATAGAAACCGGTTAGCGGAAAATAAAGCTGTGTCGGGTTGGTGCTACTAACATTGTGCGCTAGAAACAAATTTACACTACGTTTGATTGGTGAAAATAGCCGTTAGACAGAAGAATAAATTTAAAAAGTGAAGAACTTTTGGCCTTTTCTACGGACTAACAAAAAAGATTTTTTGTCCCACTTTCTTATCTTTTTAAATATTTGTTTATGGCACGTATTAATGTACGAAATATATAAATTTGAAATTATGTTCACTTTTAATACTAGCAAAATAAATAGTTTCCCAATGAACAGATAATCAGATGATGGCATACAAGCTGGGTCGCTACCCCATATATAATGAGCTTTTTTGGCACAAATCGGAAATAACCCATTTGTAAAAATTATTCCAATTTAACGCTTTTCTATTATCGGAGCTATTTTCTTTATTATAACTTAAATGATGTTGATATTACTATAACAAAATGTTTTGGAGATGTCTGCAAAAAACTTGACGAGAGTTGTACTATTTGCGTTAATCTCTTATTTTACCCAAAACCTCACAAGGTATACGTGTGAGGCTTTAGCGTAAAATATATTTATAGTGTCATTTTTATTTTCCTCTCAATCATATTTGTTCGCCCCTGTAGAGAAATCATAATAAAAAATGAACGATGTATAAATCGATACCATTGCTAAACACAGGAGCCACTTTTATTATTTTGAACTAAACCAATTGCTGATATGAATCACGTTAAAAGAATGTTTTCTTTATCTATGTTTAAAATGTAGGTCTGTGATAATTGTAAACACAGATAAACCTGGCATATTTTTCTAGTGATCTGTTTTGTATCTTCGGCTGATTTAACAAAGCGGAAATGCCAATCCGCCGAATTTTCTGTAACACTCCTTCCATCTCTCGGGAGAGTGTGAAAGCTCGCTGATAAATCTAGCCGAGAAGTAAACAGTTTACGATAAAGCTACCGAAATTTTACAGGAGACTTAGAAAAGAGCTTCGATTTTTATTTATGTAGAAAACTCAAACCCCACATGCATATACCCTTATTATTGTTTTATTAATGGACATACTTATGATTATGAATTGTTATTATATAAAGTAAAACTAATGGATATCAATCAAACAATCAAAAAGATTGTTGTTTGACGCATTCTGTACGTATATTCCAAAGCTGTAGATAGACTATACAGCATCCCACTGGCATTAACTAAAGGTCACCTACAATAAAGCCTATCGCCAGCTGTTTCACCAACGTATAATACTAGGTACTTTATTACCGATTGAACAAAAATCTCTAAACAAATATTTTTCTTTCAGCTCTAGTATAAATATAAATTGAAACTATTGATCCACTCTATTCTTACCCTTCAATTCCTGCCTATTTAAGTCTGTGACATCTGCTGGTATGTATTTTTCAGCGGAAACGCCGCATTAAACTTTGCAGATAATTCAATTTATCCAGCGCAAGTAAATATTTTGTATTTATAAAATTTTGTGATGTTCTTAAATATTTATTTAATCATTGGAAACACAAACAAAGTATGAAAAAAATGTCTTCACACAATATTAATTATAGAAATTCTCTATTTAATATATTTAATTAATTATTATTTGACTGGCCGTAACCTAACGACTGATTGGTTACGTACATAACTGAATATGCAAATGTTATTAGTAATGAAGTTAGCGATGACGTGATAAACGATGTATTTTGTAACGTGGCATCTGCCTTACTTTGTACATGTACTGAAATTGCAGTGGTAACTCCATTACTAATTTTCTGTATTGCGGTGAAATCGATCCGCCTACTGTCAGTTACATTAGAGATTATTTACTCACGTAATGCTCGTCTGTGGATATGGGTAGATGCTCTAAAACTGTTACTTTATTTCTTTGCAACGTATTCCATAGTTGTAAGCGTAGCATCGCTTATTATTAAAACACCAGGATATTCCTAGTATGGCGGGCGAAAAATACACATGTAATATATATATATATATATATATATATATTTATATTTATATTAATTATTTAAAAAATAAAAAATGTTTTGAAAGTAACTAACTAACATCACACCGCTTCACCGCAGGGGTAGGCAGAGAGGACGGACTGCCATACATACTCTTCTGTTATTCTGACTCTTCACATGGCCCGATTCAAGTATTTGATTCACTTGACCGTGCCATATCTTCCTCGGACGTCCCCGACTTTTTCTTCCATTCACTTTTGCTTCTTATATTATTTTCACACTCCTTTCTTCGTTCATTCGCTCTACATGCCCAAACCATCTAAGCGCCCTTTCTTGATCCTATTCATTACGCTTACATCAATCAGCCTTGCATTCTTTTCGGATATCCACATTTTTAACACGGTCATATGCAAATATATATTATTTATTTTAAAAATAGAAAACGTTTTGAGATAAAATGAAATGGGAAGGTAAGAAAATGGAGAATAAAGAGTGAAAATACTGAGCTATTAAGATTTAGTTACTAAATATAGATAGGATAATACTTTTCAAAAAACTTAATTTTTGTTTCATCTCTGAATAAAGATTATCAGTTTTCTCTTTTCAAAACATGCCAAAACTCTCACAACTCTAACCAAGCAACTTGTCTATAAGATCAGTAGTATAACATCGTTGTGTTGAGGTTATTTAAATATTGTTTTAGGAAGCATTAATATATTTCTCTTTAGACATTAGCAATTCTATTATGCAAACACGCTTTTTTCGTCTCCTAAAATACCCTTCCAGGAACTAAATATAACTCATGTGTTGTTCGGTTAAATATAATGTGGTTATATTTTTGGGGCCAGTCAGTTTGGATTCCTTCGATTTGAGCAGGTTGAGTTTTGTGTGGGGTTAAATAGACCAAGAAAATTACATTTTGCTTAAATGAATTGGGGTCGTGTATATGATCATAATATTATTAACAAATAATTCCTGCTGGGCCACGTGTATCCAGAAATTGAGAAATTTCATGACAATGATTTGGTTTAACCAGATAATTATTAGTATTGATAACATACTTATTTTTTGTTTATTATATTTTTTACGCGTTGGAATTTAAACCCACACAGTTACTGCAAGTAACTTTTCAGCAGAAGTTTGGTTAAACAAAATTAATCAATGTAATTTCCTTGTGCGTGCGTACGTGCATACGAGTGTGACATATTAAAATTTAGAACTGTTAGGAACATTATAAAAATAATGCTTTCAAATCCAGACAAACGATTAAGTAGCATCGTTACTGCTCTGCTATGCCAGTCTACAAAGATCTGTAGTATATATTTCATCCCCCCGCAACAAGATTTGTTCTGCAAAACACGGCTGGACTTCTAGTTCAGATGACATAACATTTGATTTGGGAAAAATAATTCCTTAACCTTCTTCTTCATTTAAAAAAACATTTCCTTTTTATAATTAAGGCCATTCTGCCTATTAAATACTCAAATTAAGAGGTGAAATTGATGAAATAGCTTACTATATTAAAATATTGGATTGCATTACTCGAGTAAAGGGGGACCATAATGCAACAAAACTCTTTTCTCGATTTGATGAATTTTCTAAAAATAGAAAGTTGCACTCCGTCTGATAGTTGTTACACTGCCTATTAATCTGATATACTCGTGGAAATTAATTTCACTTTTCTTCAAATCAAGATATTCACTTAACAATCGTAATTATTGGTGTGTAATTTCATAGCAGATATTTGACAACCGAGCAAATAAATTGCTCGACTAACAGTCGTAAGGGTCAATATAGATACTCATAGCGAGTTCCGACTGACTCTCTCTTCTAAACGAGTCTGCTTAGTGAAACGATTTAAAAAAAAAAAAAGGTTCTTAACCACTTTATGGACTGCTAGCCTTGATTGTCTTAATTTTAATTTTCTTTGCAGTATTATGCAAAACAATCTCCTTGTTCTGATGCCCTCTCTCATCGGAGTTTGGCGATCATTCGGGCTCAATCTTAAACCTGCAGCCCGAAACAACTCTGCAGCAACTGAACTTGTACCAGCTACGTGGATTTTAAAGCCATGAAGCGGGGCATCATTCTCTGTCACTTCTTTCACCAGAGTTCCCCTAGATTATCAATTGGGTAACCATATTTTTCTTTCTTCATAATGTATCCAATATATTGAAGTTTTCTTATTTTACATTTTTTCGATAAAGAACTTCTATTTTGATTTCCTCAACTGTTGAGGATGCGCCTATCCAATAGTGTAAAATAAAAATATTTGCTAATACGAGTAAATATTTAAAACTCTTGAAGTCTATTGTGATTTAACATTAATTTTATCTGCTCTAAAATCTACTGGTATTCTTAAAGAGGTACTTAATTACTGTAACCGGATATCGAAACCTAGAATATTTATCTAGAATACATTTTAGATAATAATATTGTACCAGGCTAGCAACAAACCGGAAGAGCTTTACTCGTAAAAGTATCCAATCTCCCTATGAGTATAGCGAGCAATATTTTATGAAAAGGGAGAAGTGAAACTAAAGATTCTCCAGGAATACGTGTTCTATATCGGAAATGAGGTTTTCAGGATTTTCCCGACGGTGCATGTATTATCATTATTCCCCGTCGCTTTTGTGTTGGAAACCACCCTTAGCAAATATTGAACATTTCAGCGTTTAGCAGAGGGTAAACTAGTGTGGAGAATTTTCTATACATGATAGAAAAGGTCGGTATTCTTGAGATAAAATTTTACTATCTGAAAGTCGATGTTATATCGCTAAAACATATTGATTACTATATAAAAACGATCATATGATATATTTAGTCTTCGACACCTATGTTATTTAAAATTCTTTTTTATTATTTTTAGTATTTCTCATTACCACTGCCATTATGCAATTTATTTAAGACTAGTAAAAATCATAGGATATAACTTGACTTGCAAAGAAATAATATTAGTTGCTTTAATCCACTGATTTTAAATGCGGAATAATGTCTGCTAAAACAAATTATAGGTACTGTAGTGTAATACAAAATAAATATTTTATGACTCCTGAGCAGGAGATTTTTTCTTCGTTTTTCTGTTAAAAAACTAATGCGTTGACCAGAATAATTTCTCTTTTTTAAATATTAACTCCACAAAGGAGGCTCCCTTAGGGCCTTTGTCATCTTTAGGGATGCTGTGTGGACGGTATTTTGAAGAAAAGAAGGAGAGAATTTGGGTCTCAAAGAGATCCATGTTGTAGGATGGAGGAAACACAGAGGCTGGCAAATCATTTCATGGCCGAACTGTTGTACCCAAGAACGAGTCATTGAAGGGACCCGTTCTCGTGTAAAGAATTTCGACCATGTACAAATGTTGGGCGCGCGTTTGGCGTGTTTCTCGGCTGTACACCGGCGCCGAAGGGATCAATGATAAAAGTGCTACGGAGCATGTTCCATTGAAATACCGGTATAACCAGGACATTATTCCCTGCTGTCGTCTATGCCCCAAAGACAGCAATTTGTTTTTTTAGATTGGGGAATCTATCAAACGGGCCGCCCATTTATGCACAGAGTCAAGGGATTTTTCAGGTATTTTAAAGCTCCAGAACAAAGGTGGCTCTTAATATCAACAGTAAGGCGTACTTGCGACTTGTACATGGTCAACTGTTGTGTACTGTTAAAGCATATTTGGGCCTTGTACGGTATACAACACCCCCAGCTTCTGAGAGGTTATCATAGCTATGACTTTGATGGAGCCCCGTGTCCAAGCTGGTGGCTAGGGTCACACCGAGCTTATCAATCCAAAGTCGTTGCTTCTTGGGAAGATTGGTTCCATTAAAGGAGACAAGATCGTCATCTTTATTCACCAACAGTAAATAACTTTTAAAAGCAAACGAATAAATCGCTTTAAAGTTGCCATTGAACACGAGTAAAATAATTAAATTTAGGTCTCTATCATACTAATAGAAATAATTATTTTTTTCAAAATTACTATTCTTTGTCATCTGTTTTCTGAAGAAGGAACCAATGAGCATTACGTATTTGAAAAAATAATTTAGAAATTTCGAAATCTGTATAAATTTTAAGTTCTGACACTGTTATGTATATAAATCTACGAAGATATCCATGCAGGCGGCCAAACGAGCCATTTTATAAACTTAGATTTTTTAGTGCAGTTGTGAAGCATCTGACTGTACAGATAAGTTAGCCTATCTGTACACAACAACAACAAAATGGATTACGATTGTTCCACAATGAACTCGAAGATGTTAAACTTTATGGTTGTCTTATTGATTTAATGGATAAACTATGTGGATATATTTCTAACTCATTGGTAAAACCATAGGAAACGAAATAATAAAAACACTAAAACTCGGGAGCAGATTTATGTAATTCCATACACACTATATTGATGCTCATTCTGTTATTCATTGAATTTAATACATTAAGGTTTTACATACATATTACATGATAACAATACAATAAATATATTCTTCGGACAACAACTTTGTCACTAGGGAAATAGATGGATTCTAGTGGTAAATATTATTTATAAATCATATTAGGTACTATCGACTTGACTTGCTTTTGAAAACACAACATGAACCCTCAGCAATACCAATGGGTAGTAAGAGATTGACTGTTTCCCTGGTCTGGGGGTTACCATCCCTTAATAATGAGCGCCTTTTCGTTAGGTGTCACTAAGGTCAATTTTGCATTTTCTACGTCAATATCAAATCCATAGACTTTTAAAAAGCGTGTGAAAAACATTTACTTTTAAATTGGGTATAGATTTCTAAAACTTTTGAACTGGGGAAGATATTACAAGCGATAAAGTTTAGAAAAATATTGTTTCCCTATCGTGACAGATTTTAAATTTTTACACAATAATAATAGCAAAATATATTTAATACACTACTTTTGAAGCCCTCTAATATTATGTTTTATTCTAAAAGGTAACTATAAGTTTTCTAAAATAAACCAATCTTTAGCATGAATCTAACAATGGTGCATTTCTACGACAAGTTACTTAGTTTGACATTAAAGAGACTTAACCATAATGTGTTCTTATAACAATTTAAATATATTGGCTGCATAAAATAATCAGAAATTCAGCTTCTAGACAACGTTCTATATCATATGTATACATGTGTGTTATATCTACCGGGTTCAGTACTAAAAAATCAAAACAGTGGTTTTCTTATTCAGATATCATTATAAGAAATCATTTATTTGGCAAAAAGCTTCAAAATATTAACAGCACTACAGAAATACTATGAATTTGTGAAGTAAAACATTTATAATGATTATGAATTGATATTTGATAGATTCATTTTGGGGTCAAAAAACTATGATTTATACCATCGTTCTTTGATACAAACTTCTTTTCGAAAGTCACCTGAGAGAACATACTATTTTTTTTTGTTAGAGGGATATTTACAATCAAATAACAATGCAAAAAAGGCATTTTTTTTAAATCTAGTCAATAAAATGGTTTCTAACTATGGTAAAATACTGGATTGGTATTGGTAGATAGACAGATATTCATCAGCATTATTTCATCTCCCTAAATTAAATACATTTTGAATGTTTGGCTCTAAGTACAAATTATAATTACTACATTACATTTTTTTATAACACAATCAATCAGAAAGGCGCAACAAACATCAAAATTAAGTCAAATTGGTCAGTTTCAAATATTTGATTTGCAAGCAACTGAAAAATCTAGGGTTATTATTTTTTGTTATGGGTAACATGCGGTAGCCTAGAGATGAACGCAAAGTTTTCAATCAATGGTTGTTTATGTGATGCTGACATGAGCAAACAACTATGTTTGATACTTCTAAAAAATATTTGAAAAATATATTTTATATTACAGATTTTATTCGAATAAGCATACAGTAATCAAAATAACAGCTGCTTTGCAGTGCACAGTAAAGTTTTGATGACTCTATTGAACTGTAACAAAATATAATAATATAAAATATTTTCTGAAACATCGGTGGTCTATTATAAATGAAACAATAACCTACAAAAAGGCAAACAATTTTTAAAATTCCAGGTGTTTATTGAAATGATATAACCACAATCTAAAAGCAAAACACTGTAAAGTTGATCCTGTGCAGAAGGTGATCAGCGGGTTGGTTGGTTTGGGTCTGTGTATGGGGTCGTCGCGAGGCGCTTAAGCTGGGGGGGCCTCGCGCCTCCTGCGGCCGGGGCCTCCGGGGTAGTTGGCGGTGGCCTGCCCGATGAGCCCCTTGGCGGCCTGGGCAGCGGGGTAGCCGCGACCGAATCCGAGATCCAGACCCCTCTTGGCACTAAAATTTTAAATTTTAAAAGTATTTAAAATCTATGTTTTTGCGACAAGAATCCCGGTCAAAAGACAAAAAAAAAAGAGAAATTAATATAGAAGATTAATTCATGTCATCGATCCCCCAGTGAGCATGTTTTCTCTTTGTCATAATCTCTGATACCAATAATTGTCCGGTGCCATCTAATCCTACAAATTATCTTGTCGATGTAATCTTATCTCGTTGACAAATTGTTGAGTGACATTTACACGCACAATACGCATGGCCTAAACCCAAATTAAAACAACCAAATCCTACGTTATTTATATATTTTTTATTTATTATTCTTAATTTATTTTAATGTATATGCTATTCCTTCTCTGTTACTCTTTTTTCCATTTCGTGTTTAATATGTATTTTTGTAATTGGACTTTGGTCCGTTAATTTATAAATAAATAAATAAATTTTGTCATTCATAATTCGTGGTGAAATTTCGTTTTTATATCAATTTATGGAAATAAGTCACAAAGGTTTTTTAATCATAAATTCATATTCAAATCCTACGTATTACGATAAGTAGTCTGAGAAGTCTCAGGTTTGACTTCGGCATTTGTCTTTCATCATTAATTTAATTCTAGACTCGCATTAATAAATGCCTCCGTCCGTCTCTACCATAGGTACTGGGTGATGATATACTCGTACATAGGCTGGACTGTGTAAATCCAGGGGAGCTCTTGTGATGTGCCATTCAAAAGCATATGATTCTGGCCTCACTTCAAATTACACACCAAAAATATGTACCTATCTAAAAGGTTCAAATGTTGTGAGAGCAAATAGTAGCAAACTTTTCAACCGTACAACGAGAGAGTTTGAAATTAAAAGTGGTCACTTTAATAGAAGAAATGAGATGATTTTAAATGAAACTATTTTAATATTTCACTCACTTATCTGCTTCAGTACATCTTGATAAAATCTACATACCTTTAACAGGTATTTCCCAAGATTAAACACCTTAGATATCCCGATTTTTTTTGCACCTATCTGTAAAGTAATCGCATATATTATTTTCTGTTCCTTCGTGTTTTCTGACGTAATAACAATCTCTGTTTTTTAAATTATTTCTATCTTTGCGATGATTATCATTGATTCGACGTGTCAAACATGGATTTAACATAATGTGCATCTTTAATCATTTTGTGCATTTGACAGATTTCGATTAGCAATTAACAATATCTCTTACGAAATGTTGCCAGCCAACCGCAGTACCATATAGTATTGGTTTATAAATGTGAACACTGGTTTGAACCATTTAAACATGAAAGGATATATCTTTTATTCCTGTATTGCATGTTTGATAACAACATGTAATCCTACGTTTTCAGGAATGCGACAGAAAGTGAATAGTTTTTATGGATGATAATTCGATGCCTTCTTTATGTATATCGGACACGAAAGAAAGCGAGAAACGGAGCAAAGTGGGTGTGGAGATTTCTCTGCTAAGGCAATTGGATAAAGGTAAAGGTAACTTAAGTTTAATCATGTCTGCTGAAGAGATAAAAACATGCTTATTTCTAAAGGATTTACCGTCGCATTTTTCAAACCAGAAACTATAAATGCAACATGTAAACTTATATAGAGTATTTTTCAATGTTTTCTTTATTTTTATCCGTGTGGTGTAAACACAAAATTTCTGAAATCGCTCTGATGTGTTTTTTTTTAAAATTTGGTTTTGAATTTAAATAAAGGACTACATAAAATTAAAATTAAAAATCAATCAAAATTTTATTGCCTTCTGAATTTTGTGGTGATATTGTACGATGAATTTAATCACGAATGCCTGACTCCACGTTCTTTAATCGGAATTTTGAAGAGTTAAATTATTTTCAAATTTTGACGGTCAATCAATAAAGTTGTCGCAGTGAGGAACTATTATTTTTTATAAATATTCGTCGTCTGACGTAATTAAAGATTGTGTTATCTTCGTTTTTTTGCTAACACGTTCGTTTGAATGGGGGGTTTAAATGTCACCCCGAACGAGAGTTTTGTAATAAATTTCAGATTTAGATTACTGAAATATCGTTGATATACTTCTCTCTAAGTATTACTCAAAATAAATTACCTTACATTATGTTACGAAAACTTTTAAAACCTTTCGGATTGTAAGTTTGATTTTTACTTTGAGGTACAAAAAGGTTAAACATATTTTTGAAGGTTAAAAGTAAAAATAAGTGTTTTTGCCTCGTGACAACGGACCCGATTTAAAGTGTAAAGAGCTTCATACGATTTTAAACTAGATAATTATAAAATTTAGATATCAATCAAGATTATTTTTTATGGCGTTATTTTCCATACTAACGATAGTAAATTACAACACCTTTCCAACCATAAGACAGGTTTCTAATTTGAATTCACCAATACATCGCACTGCCGCCTGAAGAAGGGTCTACTGGGGTAGCCGAGTGGTCCGGAGGAAGAGATGATGGAGGCTTGAATGACGTAGTTTCTCCGACGTCACGGGATACCAGTATTTCACTAGGCGTCGATTCGGCTCGACTTTCTTCGACGCACTTCAGAACACTTAAAGCTTCAATCTTGAATACTGAATACGATTATGTTTTTAGAAAAACTCGCCAAATAGGTTCATTTTGTAGGATTCAGTAGAAAATTTATCAATAACTTAAATTTTTTTCATGACTCTTGACTAAAATGAATAATACGAAGGTTGGTCTTTCTTTGTACGAAATCGGATTTATATTTTACATCTATGCGCAATTAGCGGAAACATGTTCAATCCATACGAAACAATCGGTTTAGGTAGGATTAAGTTAAGATTCAGACTGAGACACTATTTAAAACGTATTATTTTATATTTTTTTCATACGATATTTTAATTGCATTGTTTGCAGTCATAAATCTACACTTTTTTGTTAAATCAATACAATACTTGTTTTGTATTGCGGCTGATTGTTATCTCAAATTTCATGTTATTTTGGATTCCAATTTAATGAATTTGTCATAATTCGGGATTTTTTAAATTTTAAATGCTTCCGGATTTCTTTTGTTTTGATATGTGTATTATCAATCCAAATTATCTTTATCAAAATTGCGTTTCTTTTTTCGTAATTAACTGATTAACGGGTTCAGAGAAATTGTTGCAATGGAAGAAGCCGCTGAAGTAGCAGAGGACAGAGACACCTCTGGAGGCGCATTATTGAAACAATAAGACCCAGAATCGTATACGTGAAAGGACTCAGCGATCCTACCACAAAGATACGACTTTAATATTTTTATTATTTTTAAGACGGTAATAATTTTGTACAATATATTTTATAGCGCCAATCTACCAACCAATATTTTATTTCCACCTCGACGGGGAGCAAACCCGTGACACAGATAGCACGAATAGCACAAATAGCACGACCAACACCTGGTTCGTTCCCAGCACGAAGGTTCCTGCGCACGCGAACAGAAGGGTCGTTTTACACAGCGGGAAGTGCTACTCGTTCTCAAAATCGTGAGAATTGGACGCTAGCAATCATTTGAATCAAATTCACCCTGATACTTTAAATGTCTTGTTTTTGATCTAAATTTTTTACGGTATTTAGGTCGGAATTTCTAATATAGACATCCTGATAAATACAGATAACTTATTTTTATTTTATTTTAATACAACTTTGGAGCATTTTGGTGGGTCATCGAATTTAGCATTCAACAACACCTTCACGGGCCACTTTTTTTAATGTTTTTAATTCTCCCTTAGTTATAATTATATCATGGCAGAACAGTTAGACCAAGTACTATATTTCAAGATTATACGGGTTCAAGCCCGGCGAAATGACATAAATTGAATAAGTAGTTGGTTTAATAACTTACGGTTTTTTTCAGCCTGTAAAATTCTTTCAGTTTCGTCCTGATAAAAAACCATTAAAATCGAAATGTGTTACGTGAAATGGCTTTGGCTTTTCTGTAATAAACAGATTTTGCTCCCGAACTATTCCCAGCTTTTCTCGACAATTGTCTGTTTTCCCTCACATTTGTTTCCACCTCACAATAAGCAATTGCGAATACCATCTTGTGCATACTCGAATAGTACTTTGTACACTTTACTCGCCAAAGATATGAATGTAAAACACATCATCAGGATTCAATTAAAAGAATCCTCCTCATTATATACACTACCCATAAATTCACAAAGGAATACAATGCTCATTGTTTGTATGCATTGAAAAACGGTTATAAGAAATAAATATTGAAAAAAAAAGTAGATTTAAATATATTTAAATAATTATAATTTATTTAAATTTTATTGCGTATCTATTTTTACAGTATCTGCCTTTGACATGCACCAAAAGAGAATTATAAACGTCGTTCTGACGGTGATATGAAAGTGGTACAAAAAACTTGAAAAGTAGAACAATGTAGTAAAGTTTCATGGCTCAAACACCATGAAACTAACAAGGACAAAATACAGAACGCTTCATTGAATATCAATTACACGATCTAAGCCGTTTCTAAAGTAGTTAAATAGCTTCAAACTATTTACGTAAAAAAACTATTTTTAGATACGTGAGATTATAAATTAAGTAAACAACAACGATTTGCTGAATGATTTGATCAACAGAGCATGAAAGATCAACAAAAAAACACGAAGTAGAGCCTGGAAATTTATTTATAGTTTTTTTTTGTAAAACATAATCTAAGAATATACTAAAATTTTTCAAAAATAATTATCAATAGTGTCTAATGTTGGTTGATATTATTGAACCTACGTTTCAGACAGCCTTGCAGCATTCATCATCAGGTCAAATATGATTTTTACTTAAAAATTAACTATTTGATGGTAAAAAAAAATATGATTTATTAGTTTCTGCGTAGGTATATTATTATTAAATGAGTTTAGTTGGAATAAAACTTTAAAAAAAAACGTTACATCAAAATTACTGATGTGATAAAATCTGAAATAACGTGTTATTTATTTATTTATAAATTAATGGACTAAAGTCCAATTACAAAAAATACATATAAAACACGAAATTGAAAAAAGAGCAACAGAGAAGAAATAGCATATACGAGTACATAATAATAAATGAAGCGATGACAAACATAAGGCAAAATAAACATAAGAGAAAACATTCAAGCCATGGTCTAGTCAAAGTTTTGGTAGAGTCGCAAAGAATGACAAAAATCATTTAGACTGCTACCAAAAATTTCAAGACCATGGCTTGAGTCAACAAGTCTTGGGGAGAATCATACCCATAATTAGTATTGTGATGGTTGAGGAACAGCAATTCATTGTTTCTGAGTCTACGGCAAGGAATGTTGAACTGGATAAGTTGCAACAGAGCAGGTGAGTCAATAAAACAATGAATAATTTTGTAAATGAAAATTAAATCAAAGTCTTTCCTGCCCTTTTCTAATGAAGACATTTTCAATAATTGTTCTATTTCATCATATGAATAATCGCCTCTTTCTCGCCCTAATCTCCATGCAATACCGCGTAAGAAGCCATGTTTTACGGATTAAATACATTGTATTTTATGAATTGTAAATTGTAATCATGAAGGCATTAACGTCATCTAGCAGTGAAAATTGCAATTAACAAGATTAAGTAAGGATTTTTTTGCATAGATATGTTTTTTTAATGACAACAGTAAGTAAATTGTGCTAAAATTGGGTTAAAAGAGTGTAAACTTTTTTTGGTTGCTGTGTTTTTTCATTCATATGTGTTTAGATTTTTTCCAACTACTCTGGTTGATTTATTTAATAATTTCGATACCCAGATCGAAATTATTTCAAATATATATTTGAAAAAAATTTACATTTGATATAATATGTTTATCACCCAGCAAAAATCCATCAAGTGAATAAATCGAAAATGATGGTTGTATCGAGTATAATGCTTGGTACTTTATCATATATCTCTTACTAACCCTATAGATTTAAAAATCATTTTTATGAGGTTGTTTAAAATTTAAAAAAAAAACTAATTAACAAATGAGTTTCGTAGTTTGTTTATTGGCTCAATCACCTTAATCCACCAATAATACGATTGATTTATAATCACCTTTCAATCAATTGTTTACGTTTTAAAGAGAGTGAAGGTTCGTGGTTGATATTCTTTGTTAATATCAAAACAAATAATCACCTGTTTAATTTTCCTGTCATATTCTAGTCAGTCGTAATTTATTGACCCTATAAACAGAACGGATTATATCCGATTATTGGATAAAGTCCGCTCTGCCTGCATGTAACATAGATAATCTACAGATAAGATAATATATTATCGAGGACACGGATTTTAACACATTGACAGTAAATAATCAGGATTGCCAACATAGCTGTAATCCTCGAGCAAATTGTTATTAAAAATCGTGCTGAATGAGCTGCTTACATGTTTTTTTTTTAATTTCCCGTCCAAGAAAGATTCTTTAGGAATTAATTATGTTTTTCAACTTTTTGATAGAATTTTCGAAGCTGCAGAAATTAAATGAAAATAATACATTCTTAACACCATTTTTTTATCAATCGTGAAGGTGGTTATTTTGTCGTTTAAACAACCAAATAAGTTTTTTAAATAAATCAGGCTCACAGAAAACTATTACTATGAAAATTAAATGAGTTTTATTTTAACTATGACAGGGTTCACGATCGAAGACATCAAATAATTAAAGATTGTTTTACAATTACGTTAAAATAACGTGCGCTCGCTTAAATCGTTAATTTCACTGTCGGTTTTTTAAATGTTAATTACGAAAATGCTCCGTTTTGTTATGTATAAACAAACATACCATTTTCCTGTAGTGACTTTACGAACCAAAAACACGTAAATATGAATGCTATTTTATTATTGTACACTCTTCTTATCCTATGCAGAAGCAAATACTTCTAAAAGAATAGCAGTATAAAAACTGAGAACAAAAAGAAAGAACCTACAAATAATTATTTTGTGAAACGTAATATGTATGTACTTCAAAGCTTTTTTGATTTAAAAATTAAAACAGAAGCATTAAATAAAATTCTAGCATGTTCATATTCTCTCAAAAATCTTTCTACGTGACTTTTCTAAACCAATTAAAAATACATCCAAGAGGCTCGTTTTAAAAAAAAAATCTTGTACTAATTACGGCGGGATTCCGGAAAACATAATATACGACGCCAAGCGGAGCCGATAGCAGAGTCGACAAATATAATGTCATTGTTCCTAAATAGTGCTTCACGTGGTTGAAATATTTTTTAATTGACCTTCGGGTCGGTCAATGAAACGGAATTATAATTGGTGTTAAACGATGCATTGGTATTGGATTGCAATAATTATACAATTTTTTAATGCATCTTTGATTTTATACCCATTGTTCTTCTGGTTGAAAATGTTTAAATTAAACCTTTTATTAAAATCATACGGTGCACGGTGGTCGACCGAAAGGAGTCCTAATAAACTGAAACTGATGGAATAGAAAAATGGCGAGGTGTCGGGAAAGGGTTTATGTTCTCTGTGGGACTTTTCAATTTAATCTCGGAAATTTCTGTCAGAAAAGAGTAGTCATCGAAGGAGATATATTGATAATTGTACGTAGGTTCTTTAATGAATTAAAATAGTGGGAATATTGCATGGAAACATGGACACTGAACCAAGGACACTACGTTAAGAAGCCTATGAAATGTGGATAAATAGAAGTATCCTCAAAATACCCTGGACAGGAAGGATAACCAATTTAGAAGTTCTTCATCGAATAGCCAAAAGTTGAAAAATTATTTGAGCTATTAAAAAAGACAACGCTAATGTCTTGGTAACATTATGAGGATATAAAATACAAGATTACCCAATTGATAATCCAGGGAAAATTTGATGGGAGACATAGAGAAAGATGCCATACTTCATATCTTTGTTATCTACGTGACTGGTACGAGTGTAAATCTTTAGGGTTATTTCGGGCCCCAGCATTCAGGATTAATATTGTCCTAATGATAGCTCACCTCCAATAGGGGAGGGCTCCAGAAGAAGATGACATCTAAGGAATCGATCCCGTAATCTCAAAATAAAATTGGTAGACCATTACTCTAAGGAGACCGAAAATTAATGTTACAAAATATATAATATATAGTTATCAGTAAAAGATACCAACTTTGGCCTTTCAGTGGGTAGATTGTAGGGCGCTCGACTTTACGAACGCAAGTTCCCTGAAAGTTAGATAAGGATAATAGAAATGGTCAGAGGAGCTTTTACCAAGATGTTCTCTTTTGCATGTGACCGATCGCAGAATTTGTGGCTGAGATAGTGACCAAAGCTGCTTATATAGATAGTCTCATCCAGTTTGACGTATGTCTCCGAATAGACTTCAAAAATCTAAAACAAATCCTCCGAAAAGATGGGCCTCTTGTAGCCGTTTCAGCAAATCAAAGTATATAGTTCACTATTTAAAAAAAAATCAGGGGTCTGATTGGCCCGGTACTTTAATTTCCAAATTATTACTCGATAAGACGAAGATATTTGAAGGTATTCATGGATTGGGTCCAAAACAAACACTTAAGCTCTAAAAGACAAAGATAATTTTGTTTGATTTGCAGGTACAAATAAGAATCTTCTTTCATATCGTCGTGTTCGTGTTTTGAGGTGTTATTATTTATCAACAATAATCATAAATTGTCAGTTTCATATTTATATTTGAATATTGGTAACAGCCATTTCAAATCATCAAATTGACCACCGAAATCACTGCAGAAGATAATACTATTGGTTATTTATAGCCAGTCTTGTCGAATACTTATTTAGACGTCATCACCCGAACAGTGTACATTATAGAGACCGTGGGCCGAAAAGAACTAGCAGAGAAATAGTAACCACTTCCTCCATGATGTAACCGATTACAGAAATTGCCATTTTGGTTTGCGGTGAAGCTAAATACGTGTGGTTTTCCTCACCTTGATTATAATTCAATGGGTTGTTTTCATATTGTTATTCCAAATCGTCTCGAAGGTACCAGACTAAAATAGCCAAGGGATTTATGTAATCACTTTATTTGGCGATGTTATAAGGCAGGTTTAGCAAAGGGACTGAAATGGGGTATTTGTTAATACCGGTCTGAAAGGTACACTACAAAGGTACTACAAAGAAAGAGAAGAATGAACGTAAAGGAAATCGCTCCACACTCAGCCCATTTTACAAAATAATAGTGAATATTATTTTTTAATTAAATATCTCACGTGTTTCACGCTCAGAATCAAAATAAAATTGTTAAAAGTCGGCAACGCGGTATCAATTGTCAATATTTAGGCAAAGATTTTGACAAAATTGGCTTTTTGGTACCGGAGAACGGCTTCATTTACCGAAATAATTCAATTTCGTCGTATAAATACGACAGATCCTATTAAATTCATTTAATTTGAGAGAATGGTGAATGTTCAACTGCCCAGTGGTTATCGGATGAAGTCGCCCTACCGCCCTAAATGGTATAATGCCCTGACCTTAGAAATTGCCCAAGGTCCCGAAGTTTTGTACAATGGATGAAGCGACTAACTCGAAGAGGCGTTTCTTGAAGTTGGGTTCCGTTACCCATTAGTAGTTCGCCGGGTTACGATTACAATATTATATTACTTCATATATAATATCGCTATTGCCAAGGGATCGGGATATCTATTTAGAGATTAAATTATCCTGATTAAAGCAGTCCGAAAACTTTCACATTCGATTAATATAATTTTCGTCAAATAATTATGCCTAGTTGAGAAACGTTTTTGTTCAATTTCGTGAAAATTTGTATGGCTATAGAAAAAAAAAACAGATTTGAAAAATAATGGATTTGAAAGTCAATACAATTTTCATACTCTTACAAAAATGTTGAAAACAAAACCAAATGATTAAGTGTGATGAGGTTTGGAGAAAAGGGTAATAAGATTTTTAAGTTAGGTACCTTTTTTTAATCATCAAAAGTGATAATTTGATGAAATTAAAAAAAAAAGTGTTTCGTGGTCTTTACATTTTAAAACCGTATAATATGAGCATCGAATAATAATGAACGCAACGATTGGTAGGTAGGTATGTTAGTAGATTTTTCGTATAATTATTATCTACTTAAAATTTATAGAAGTTTTCGTATCGCTATTAATATTATAACGACATTGGTTATTTTATGTCTTATTCATCGACCAGATATATTTGGTCGATGGTCTTATTAGAACTGATTTTTAAGAACACGATTTTTGTCTATTATTTGATCTACCTTATAATCAGTGGCAGACAGGGTCATTAGAACATTGCCCCACAAAATGTAAGACGACAAGTATTTATAAATATTATAACTGAAAAGTAAGTAAGAACTTCTTGTATATTTTTATGTACTTTAAACAAATCGACGGCACTAGCAGTACCATCTAGCGTCTGAATAAGAAGCTACTACGTGTAAGTATTTTAAATTATGAAGTTATTTTAAATTATACTCTCAATTTCAGCTTATTTATTTTTAATAAATATGTACAAATAATAAACGAAAAAAATACAGTATCGTTTCAAGTAGGTGAAATGTCATATTCTTGAGGAACTCTCATTATAGGTGTTTGGGGGAGATGGCGGTAAAATGTCAGTCAACTATTTAACCCGTTGCGATAAAAAATTTGACATTTTGAATTAAGACAGTCCGTTTTGGGTTCAATTATTGAAAACGTTCAGCTATATAATATTTAATCATATTGAAAGAAATCGAGAACAATTAAAGTTTTACGTTTTAATTAGGTATAAATAATTTTCGGTAAAACATTAGTGTGCTAAAGGCATCTAGTTTTGGTCCCGACAAGTTAATAACTTTTACTGTGTTCATGTCTTATGATATTAATTAAGGTTTCTCCTGGAGTTTCTTATAATTAATACGTGTAACCGAAATGCCTTGGCATGCTCTTACTGTGACTTTCACCGAAAGTAGTTCTGTCCTAATCTTTTTTTTTAATTTCACCCTCTTATTTGTCATTCAATGATATTTCGTTAATGATAAAAACCATGTTTAATTTATTATTTTTTCACCCTCTTATTTTGAAAGACGTACGGAGGGCTGTATGACGAGAAAACATATTTTAAATTCCAACTACAGGGGACGGATAGTAATAATAATTATAGGCATCACAATATAAGTACATATCAAACGTTATTTGTTCAAAACCACTCCATGAATGAGTATACGAGTATATCAATCTAGAGAGAACCACCGATGAATAGTGTAAAGTAAAAACTGCCTACATTTTATATTATTATTGTTCGTGTACTAACAAAGGAATTTACTTCAAATTTCATTAATCGAATAACGAGGAAAATTAAAACAAAATCTACTTAATAACAACGATGAGAAAATAACCAAAAATATATAATCGAAGGAGTGGCCTTGCATTCGTTGTCTGAGAAGTGACTGTCCAACCCTTGCGAGAATTTCCATCACCACCTCTGGATACGGGTCAGAATCTCCTTCGGAATAGTAGCTGAAAAATTATAAAACGTGTTAAAATACATTATCATGGAAAAGGTTTGCAACTTAGCTAATCATCTTTATTTTGCTGGTGTTTTTGACGATAGATGGCAGCCCTGTTTTAACTAATTTCAAAAGAGACATCTGTTGAGCTACGTCGTTAATAATTCACGTTTTGTTTTATAACCATTCTGTTAGGAAATTTAATATGAAAAAATCGTAAAATAATTTCGATTAGCTTTTTTTAACCTTTTTATCAAGCCGTTAAAAATGTTTTGTCCTGTGGCCAGAAAATTTTAGTTGAAGATTTTTAACTTTGCATCAGTGGAAAATTTTGGTTTAGTTTGAAACAATGTTGTTAGGTGACCATCGGGGAAATTATTTACTGAAAAAAATATTATTATGTTAAGTTCACGTTTCATACTACCTTATATAGTATCAATTTTGTTTTAGTTCGTGAATTTAATATGTAGTATATGACTTTACTCCAGTGAAATACAAATACATATGTATGAATAGTACATATACCTGTTGTATGCTCCTTGGGCCCCCTGCGCCTCGGCGGCCACCAGGAAGGACACGGCCAGCAGGAGGGCCGCGGGCAGTATTGTGTTGTGCCACTGCATTTTGCTGGTAGGCGTTCTGTAAGGAAATGGAAACAGACTGTAAAAAAAAAATGGGAAAATATCAAATATTCATTTTATCTATTCTTGATTTTTTTTACTAGAAAACCGGTATTTTAAAAAAAATAGATATAAATATATTTATATGGTTTTTCATTATTATATATATATATTTAATTTCCACCAAAATGATATGTTCGAGCGGAAGACGGGCGTGACGTCACGATGTTCAACGTTTGTATGCAGCCCCGAGTCTCGGTGGCAGTTGTGATGTTAGCTAGTAACGGAATCTACATCATACCATAAACCGAATTCAAACCGTTTAGGAATTTTCGAATCTAAATATATTTGTGAAAAATATCATATTAAAATTAAACATATTTGGTTCGACGCACAACACCATGATCGGAATCAAAAAAATACACTTTACTATATTCCATACATCTTTAATGGTAGGTCTCCTTATAAAAAAAAATACTGCATTGGTCTATGAAATGGCTAATTTTGGACATTTTTGACCCACCGACTCATGCTTTTGCGCAAAACGCATGAATTAAATTGCACGAAAACATCAAGAGATGAGCCATTCGTGAATTTGAAGTGAATATAAAGGTAGCCTTTAATTTTATCTGCCTAAAAGCACTCACTCAAAATGAAGCGAGGTAGTTATGTTTTTTAAACCAGCAATGGACACAATCGATATCAATAAAATTTTAGAAATGGTTCTCAGTAATGTTCAAATTTCATTAGAATGGATATTGACACATTTTTGAAAGATTTATTAGTATTTAGTTTAGGACACTGATGAATTTCGATCACTCATTTCAAAACTGATGCTTACTCATCGTTGTCGCTGTTCAGGGCTATAACTTTTCACAAAAATACACTTTCGTGTTACTTGGAAACGAAGAGATTGATTTAAAAGTTTCGTAAAGAAACAATAATTCTAACTCCTGACCTAGATTCAGCGCTTTCATAGCTAAGTAAAGAAGATTGTCAATGTCAAATTAAATAAATACAATATTTAAATGGTTCCTTTTAGGATTCCCTTTAAGAAAATTTGATCCTCAAAAGTGAAAAAGTAAAATTTTTTTTAAAATTCGTTCTTCTAAATGTTTTACAAATCTTGTTTCATATTTTTTGAAGTTGATTGAATTTAATTTATGTTTTTAAATTTACACCCCTGTCGTGAATATCAATAAGCGCCCACTATCCGCCCTGTAAGCGAACCATCGTGACCAGAATAAATGTTCAACCCTTTGAGCGTTTCGCTCGTCCGAGCTCGATATTTTTAATTAATGACACCTAGTGTCATCTAGCGACGGATTGTGTTTAACGAATCGAATGTGTTTTTTGAATAATATCGATTTGTCGAGCTGTGATCTGTGAGCCATTTGTACAAGTTTGCGTTTAATTTACAATAATTTTCAAAGGAAATTCATTCTTTACAAAATAATTAGGTGCGTGAAAAAAATTATATCGTCGCTGAAAAAACAATAAACCTTAAGCGACACTTTGGTCAAAAATGCGTTAAATATATAGTTTTGATAGCCTCTTTTTTCTGCAAAGCTCCGACTCTGGTTTGATGCTGAAGACTTTTGTGGCCATTCAGCCATCTAAAATATATGTACCGTTTGAGAGAATGCTCGACTCAAGCGACACACTTTTTGGGACTTTTTTTGCTTTTTGTCGCTTCAGGTAACTCAGTGAGAGCATTGAATAATTTTTTTGAAATCCAACCATGTACTGAAGACTTTGATTTTTGTTTTTTTAACCAAGTACTTTGGTGTAAATTTCACGAAACGGCGCTTCAGCCTTTTTTGACTTTTCGGCGACGATATACTAATTTTAATTTTAAGGCTAGAATACGTATCAAAACTTAATAAAAGTATTTGAAGTACACGATCAAAACAACTATTACTTTTAATAAACGGATACATAATTTATTTTTTATTATATCTGATTTAAAAAAAACGGTTCTGATCAAAAAACCAGTAGGCCTTTTCAGAAAACCCAATAAATGCAACTTTTTTTTGATCCGTGATGTTTATTGTTTGTTATTGGTGATTTTGTGTTAATTTGGTTCTCCTTTCTTTTGTGTGACCTTTATGTCCAGGGTTTCAACTAAGTAGTATGTCAATTGGATAAAACTTCAGAAGTCTTAAGAAATAATCTGGTGTTTTTGTCTAAATCCTGATGTGGAATCCGGTATTTTACATAAAATTTGTTAAAAAACACTTCTTTTCGCGTATCTCTTTTTCTCCCGCAGAAACATCTCCAGGCAAATGACAATCGTGCGAGAACAATTTGTCAAAATCTGTGGTTCGTGTCACTATGGTACATACAAACAGACTGGCGAGATTGAAGCAGCACATGAAAGTCCCCACAACATCTGGCTGACATCATGTCTAGAGATACAGTGGCAATCGTGGCTCCTTTAAATTATAGGTAACACAACTAAAGAAAATGAAATCCCTTAAAAAATACGAATTTGATTTTTTAAGCACTGACCCTTACGTGAAAGCTTTTGTAATGAACATATACAAATAAATAAAAATATGAAGCTAGTTATTCTGGGTTAAGTACATTGGTTAAGGTTGAGTTTAGGTCCATAAGATTTCAGTTACCAAATTGCTAGTACTTAATGTACGATCAAACCAAATATGTCACACATTTGACTAAAAAAAACAGTACAGCTGAAGGCAACGGGGTATTTCATCGATATATCGCTCTTAATCGATGTGGTATGCAAATGTCTTACTATTTCATATTAACTTTTTTCTACGAGTATTGTAGAGTGATGTGAGAGCTCGTTCATATTATATAATGAGATATAACGTCACCCTGAAACGGAACCCAAATAAGTTTCCAACTGACCCTAGTTTTGCTCGCATTCTCTACGGTTCTTTCATCGTTTGTTCTGCTTCTGAACGCGTCACGATCCGCACTCATGTGATACGTGACAGCGAAATGCCAAATAGAGTCATTGATGTTCCCAAAATGGCGTTTACACGTCCGGGGAAGTTGTTAACAAGGACCATTTCTTCATTCCTTATATATCGAAGTTATGGCAGTAATACTACTAAAAATAATAACAGGTAAACTTTCTAAGCTTGAATAAAGATAGAAACTTAGAAAGTTCGATCCCCCTGACATCTCCACTTATCGAAGTTAACAGTCCGATGATTCGGGATGAATAATGAATTTATTCGTGAAATGTACCAATTTAGTTTTTGTTTCAGTAATCGCGTTGGTACTAACGAATAATCAGGGGATGAGAAACAAAATCCTTCGTCCTATTTTGCTGCTACGGGTGTTGAAATGATAGTACAGTCACCAGTGTAGGTACTAACTATCAGAATTAGAATTAGGTTTGATTCACTACACCGATTCAGTAGAACTTTTTGTAACAGAACAAGGGGTAATTATCGTGTGCAATCAAATACGTAAACTGAAATAAAAAAGTCAAATATAGTCAGTTAAATACTATTTTACCAAATTTCCATCGTTACTCAATTCAAATTACAACTGATGCAATAAATTCATGAAACATCTTTGTATTGGTGAAACCAAATAATTATTTAGTTTTTAAATATCATCTTATTTTGAACAAGTCGATTTTTATTACGAACTTTTTTTACTGATTTTTGGATAAATTAACTTAAAATGACCGATTAGAAATAATGTACAAAGTAAAATATATATTTTTATAATTTTGTAAGTAAAAAATTACGCATGAACAGATAATCTTTGGTCAATTCTCCTAAAAAAATAAGAATACAGAAATTTTCTAAGTACTCACTGAATTAGATAAATGAAACAAAAACGTCGTTGTAGAATAATAATATACTGAAATATTCACCACAACCGTACAAAAGAATATAATAAGTACTGATGTAATTGTATCTTGTGCACTATTTCATTTCATGTATGTAATTTGTTTTAAAGCACAGCAAAGAAACAAGTCCCGTCTTGTCGCATTAAAATCCAATAATTTATACACAAAACGTATTGTGAGATTTTTCAGGCATCCATCATCTTTTCAGGTGGAGTTTTGTATGGAGCCTCGCACAAAGACCTGTTGCCACAACTCTGAAAGGGAAATAATCGCTCGCCGGAGAGATTATTATTGCCAAACATTAATTTTGCTAACCCTACCTTACGTTTCGTTTCCAATATTTTATGGAAGTCAATCGAAAATTTGACGTGCGAAATTCTTTTTGTTCGAATATAAGGGTGGTTTCCATAATAGCGGTGGTTAATTTTAGTGTTAAAAATATGTAAACATATTTTACAAGCTTCTACGCGATACATGGAAATAATAAAATAAATCCCGATAAAAAAAAACGTGAAAAAAGAATTCTAACCCTTTTTGCTATTATTTTTATGCTAAACATAAATGCGCTAAGTAAGGCTTTTCGTTTGAAATCCAAAATTAATACTAAAATGTATGTAATAATAGTAACTTTATCATTTTGTTTTTAACATTAAACTCAAAAAAATATATAATGGGATTATGGCATCACCAAATGTGAGTAAAATTGAAATGAGAATCAAGGAAATTGGGAAGGCGAAAGAAAAGAGGAAGAGAAAGGTTAAGGCCAGGGTCTAGAACATTCAATGTAACTTACTGGCTGGGTTGTACTTTATTCGTCAATATAATCTTTACCTCCTCACTGACTTTTTTATATTTCTCAATGTGATTAAAATTCAAGTACTAACCTCCTGACAATCGAAATTCACATTAGTTTACGTGTTTACGGCCTTATCAAATAATACATTTCCCAATTAATTGACGAAAATAATTATCAAAGCAAGTTTTTTTTGACACAGTTCATCCAAAAAAAATCATTATTTCATTTCACGGCATCTCAAATTCATTTAATTTTTCCATATTTTTAATGACCAGATTGTCCCTTTTTATCTACCGCTGATGATTAATGATACGAAATTTCTTTTAACTTCATAGTACTCAAACATTTTAAGAGGAAAACTTTTGCAATTTATTATATCATGCAAATATTATTCACAAATTTCCAGTTTTCAGTTAATTGGCAGTCTTGATGGCCAAATTGTTTTAGGTGAAGATTGAAGATCTAAGAATACAGTGAATTGAAGCTTCATGAGTCGTGATACTGTTTATTTTTCATTCTGAACGTTTTATTGAAGAGATCAAAGCTGTTAGTTTAACTGAAAACTCAATTGAGCTTTACTCTTTTTCTCGATGGTTTAAAAAGTTATAATATTAAAATGAAATCTTGCAGGAAAAAATCTCGCCCTTGAAGTGATAATTCACAAATAGAGCTTTACAAATAAGCCAAGCATTATTAACCATTGAGTATTTAGAAATAAAATGACGCTTTCCATCACTGGCGTAATTGCTTTTACCGGTATTTTACATACTTATTATTATTGAAATTGAACACAACTATATGCGTAATACATTCATCAATTCGGGACAAGGGTTGAATATACACCCCATCTCGTAGAATTATTGCTGTAGAAATTTGTTGAGGTTTTCGCCTTGTTTTACGAAGATTTCTCATGTTTCTATCAAAACACGGCATTCCTTCAACTAAACTCAATGTTTTTAATGATAACATGATGTTTGCACCCAAAAATTGAATTCTCTGAATACGGAGTGGGAACAAAGATTTATCAATAGAAACTATCAATTCGATCACTAGAATCTCATTGTTCTTAAACTAATGTGTTGGGCTTCCATTGGAAAAATCAACATATCAAATAAAACAATTCTTCACACTTTTTTAAATTCAGAAGATGTTTTGACTTTTTACAAGTCGAGAATAAATTTTTAAATTAGAATTAACATAAAAGCATTGATGCATATTTATTATTAAATATTTAAAAAATATGGAAAATTATTAACATTCGAATTTCTTCCTTAGGTTGCCATCTTTTGACTAAATTCATAGTTCTACTCGAACACATATTGAATATCTAGATGGTGTCTTGAATAAATATCCATTTTTTTAATCCTAAAATTGGAAGAAATTCAAATATTCATAATTTTCCATAAAAGTATGAGATCGTTTAATATGCCGCTTTCTAATGAGGTATTAATGGCTTAATTAACAGAGAGTTACTCCCGAATAGAGAGTTTCCGAGTTCGAGTCTCGGTTATGACCATTGTTATTTTTTGTTTCTGGCTTTTTTCTGTTTCTTTTTTGTGTTTTAGATTATAAATATTATTGAAATATTCAATTTTTTTTAAATAAAAAAAACCTTATTTGCACTGTGATTTAGGGTGGAAGATTCTCTTAATGTCAGGACCACGAATTATATTCGAGGCGTTGCTTGAAATGGGTTTAGCTCCCTTTTGCTCACAACAATTCTTAACTTCATGTCAAAGACCCGCTGGCTCCGGATAGTTCGTTATCATTTTCAAAATTGATTCTTTATTTGGATTAAACGTCTCTCAGGCTATCTTTCAAAATGTCTGCTCACTACCGTGACGTGACAAAACGCAACGCCTACATTGAACCCAACATTACAATTGGTATTTACCAAGGTATTCGCTTAATCTTGGTCGTGTCAACCATGATTGGATTGTATGAATAGATCTGTACAAATACGATATTAGGTCTAACCTTTGTTTTATATGAGAATTGTCGAGCAAACACACAAGCCGTGTGTGGGTTAAGTTATTTGCAAATCAAGGTTGCCAAACAAGATTATTCTTCCAACAAAAACGTTAGGAAGAACATTTCAGGTTTCATTTGATTTTTTGAGTAAGAGTTGGAAGGGTAGATTTTCTCATTCCGGAAATTATTTATATAGAATAAAGCCAACCTTACCAATATAATTGTGAAAAATCTAATTTATATAAGAATGGTTTTTAACTTCAAAAAGATTAACTGTATTTGAGAAATTGATCTATATATTTTTATTATATTTTCCATTAATTCCATTTTATGAATTATATATTAAGGGTACACTCTGTCTCGAGTATTACAAATTTACCTAATTTTATGTTTTTAATTGATATAAACTAAAACTGCTAGATGTGAAATATAAAAAATTATTTTTATTTATATAAGTTTAAAATATTCCATCGATTTTATTTATGCACACAGCTTGATAGAAGATAACCTAAAACAAATATTAGCATTTATTTATTTATTTAGAGAGAAAAGACATAGAAATCAATTAAATGCGCAAGTGAATAGCTAAAAAGTCGGGAACGTCCCAGGAAAACATGAGACTAACAAAATGATATATACAATAATTCTGAGCATATAAAAACTAAAAATAACAAAAGAATTTTTATGAGAAAACATGTGGATGTGGATGTGGGTATGGATAAAGCAAGGAGTTTTTGTAGGAAGATAGTTATGTGGCGTTTTATGTTATCTGCCTACCCCTACGGTAAAAATGCGTATCTAATCGTATCAATAAAGATCACCATGCAGTTTTTTTATGGAAAGTTCAAACCTTTCATCATTACATTGGGCCGGATACAATAAGTTAAAATATTTGTTAATAATCAATGCACGCTGAAAATTATTTGAAAAGTAACACATTAACGTCCGCTATAAACCGTTTTGTGGCCAAACTTACCGCATAAATCAGACATAATATGAAATCCGACATTATTTTCAATTTAGAACTGGGTAGTTAAATGGTAAGGGATTTTTTATTTTCCTCAGATGGAATAGAACAAAATAGATAACGGTTAGAATTATTATGAGACATAGAAATATTATAATTGAGATGCTTTATAAAATATGATTTATTTCGTAGGAATAGTTATTATCGTTACTTGGGATCATACGCAATAATCTCAATTTATTACAAACATTTTTTGCCTTTGTGTATTCAATGTTAATATGTAGAAGCTAAAACAATTTCGGTACCTACTCAAACAACGAGTTTTTATTTTGTTTTATAATGAGGTACCTACTCCATTTAAGTTTTTTTTAATAATATTATCACCGACTAATTCAAAAGTGAGTATTAAATTAAAGCAAGTTTTCTAAGTTTAAAAAAAATAGGGATTATTTTTTTACCTCGTGAAAATGGGCCCGAATTGAAGTGGTAAGAGCTTCATACGATTTTGAATCAGATGGGATCACAACAATTATTGTCAATCTCCTCACATTGTTTCGCAATGCGGCTTCAAAACGGTATAGAATAACGTCAGATACTTTTTTATATATTTATTTGTTTACGGCATACAGTTTGTTTTTAATAATTTTTCATGGTCGATTTACTAATTATAGTTAAAATAAATAAAACCGAATATCTGTAGGCTCAAGCAACAAAAATACGGCAAATATTGCGGCACGTTCCAGAGTGAAAGAATCAAAACGTTGCTTAAAAATGGGTTAAGCCATGTATGATGACCAGATCTGAATAGCCAGGTACTTCCTCTTCAACCTTCCTCTTCCCATTTCCTTCCCCTCCCACTACCTTCAGCCTTACAACATATCCAAGTGGGGATGACATAATCTCACTAGCTCTAGACGGTTGGGACTCTAGTGCGGTAAAAGCTCGGTGGAGAAGCAAGCTAACCAAATAGAACCTTCACAATATCAGAGTAATGTAAATATAATAGTATTATGGTATAGCGCTGAAGTTATTCAAAAGATTTACCACTAAAATAAATCTTTTTGAATCTGCAGTCGTAGCTTTTATAAGCTCTCTGTGCGAATTTAATATCTGAGTTTCTTGCAAAAAGTACTTCTTCTATGAAGTTTATCAGACGACATATAAATTCGTTTGATTCGAGATGAAGCTAAGACAGGTTTATTCACAAAGCCTAGAGTTTAGTAAATTGTAAAGTTTCTACAACTTGTTCGTGTAAATTCATACAGTGTTAAAGTATCTTTTGTCGAATTCAAACGTTTCCTTTACTATTTCGTGTAGTACTTTTAGCTTAAATTGAGAAATAATTACGACTCAAAACAATTATGTTAATTACTGACATCTTTGACTTTCAGTTTGGGAGTTTATGAGAAAAATGAATGGGAGTACACAAAGACACACGTGTTTAACTAGTGTCAAAGTACATTTACCGTGAGAATCAAAATGTTTTAAAAGAAAATTTTGGTCCTCTAACTAACAACAACAGGAAGTTTATTAATTACATATAGTACTATTTGGTAAAAATATACGGATGTTACGTAATTAATATAGAATATATATCTCCAAAGGATGTTCAATTGATATAAGCAATCATTTTATTCATTATTTGAATAGATATTATCAATTAAAAATAAAACACAAACACCGAATAATTCCTACAAAATAAATAATATGGTATTTTTTAATATGTACAAAATTACGATTAAACGAACCCCAACCGTTTTAGTGAATATTTTATTAACACTAAATAATTATAATTATTTTAAAACTAAGAAAGTATTTTAAATATTTATTCTAGATTTTAGGTGCTCTGAGACTTTCCACAACTCGATGCAAAAAGTTATATTTTTTTATGAGTAATTTCCTGTCACTGGAAAACTTATATAATAATAACAAAAATAGTTTTATTCCAAGCTACTTAAGGGGTTGTACAATGCAAATAATCCATATTGACATTGTATGAATTAAAAAATTAAATGATTACATAGTAGAAAAAAAAAAATTAAAATGAATTCATGAATATCTTCGTTAAAAAATAAGTAAATATATCGTTTTAATTCATTCGGTAAATGCCATGTTTAGTATTTATTTTACTTGTTTGATTAATAACCATGCATTATTGCTTTCAATTTATGTACGTATGCTGTTTATTTTCATGTAAGTGGTTATGTATTTTATTAAATTATGCTTTTGTTCAGCAAATAAAAAATACATAAATATAGTATTTACGAAATAGAGGGTAAAATTATTTTTTAGAGCATTGTGACGCCCTTTACACGTGTGTTCAAAGGAATCTCCTGGGCCTAACTTGTCTTATTCTTTGAGATACTCTTGCTATCGGCTCTCGCAATTACTTTTGTTATAATTCCTGGCCTTAAGTCTCGCGAAGTTGGGATAATATAATAAACACGCCCCATGAGATCTTCATTTTAATGAAGAATGCCTAATTAACTCACGAGTCAACTTAACACATTTAACAATTTCAACGTAATTATCTTCTGTGATAATATTTTATTTATTATTATACTTATAACTCATGGGTGAGCAAAAATATTATTTTGTTATTTTATCTTGTTAACAAAGACGCAACATATTTGTTGTTTTTTTATTTAAAATTTTCCAATTATTGTTGTTGCCATAATGGCTCCATCTATAGAAACCTTTTGAGGTATTCACAAAAAATATATGAAAAGCTCTTCAAAGTTTTAAACTTGTATGTATCAAACTTTGCAAATAGATAAACATGTTTTTGAGTGCTTAATTAAAAAACATCCTTTGGCTACGAAACTGTCAACGTATAGATTATAAATATCTGAGATAACGACATTGCTGAATCTGTGCAGCGGGTTTGCTACACTGAATCATTTAAGTGACTACGAGCGTGGAAAATAAGCTACGCTGAAACCGTAGGTCTTTATACTGGGAGATGGACTTGTGCGGTAAAATTGCATCCGTTAGCGTTTTTGGTCCACTGATGACATTAATAAGAAGATCCCATTCAACAAAATGTTTATCGTTTCGAATAGATGTAACGGTGGTACTGAGAAGTTATGACGAAATATAAAAATAATATTAATGTGATAAAATGTTACCATCATAGTTGGTTATATAAGTCGGAGAATGATCATAAAATAATAATTGCAGAACCGCAATTAAATATGATAATAATCTCAGGCCTCGGAAAATGAAGCAAAAGTTTTCAGTTAGTTAAGTACTAGACAATTTCATCATGTACCACAAAACTCAAAGGTTTTATCTCCATCTTATAAAATCATCATCTTATTTAATCATGATGGATTGCTAAACCTATAACGCAATTAATATAAAGTGGTAAAAACACTAGCTTAATGTTTTATAAATTCTTTAGAGAGATCCAGAGATTCGTCTTCAATAAGTCCGAGAACAAATTTAATGGAACAAGGACTGAGTAATAATCCTAGTTAATTTCATTAAGTACGGATGTCCGTGCTTGGTTTTGCTTAAGAAATTATCAGAATCCTTTACCGGAATGGGAAAATAAAACAAGTGGAAAACACGTCCCTTTGGTAATGGAAAAAGTCGGAAACTTTCCCATGTTACGATTGTTGCCTCAGTAATTACTACTTCATTAAAGTTATAAGGAGACTTGTTATTTGTTGTGTAAACTTAAATCTTCTCTTCGAAAGACAGGGATTGGTTTTGGGACTTTGCTGTCGACGTTTTTAATTGAAAGTTTTCTTTTAATTAATCTGGATAACGATTCTATATTTGCAGGGTGCGTTCTGGTTATTAAGTTTGTGTCTATTTTTGCGGATACGTTTTGTCATCACGTTGCGCGTCGTTCTCAAAAGAAAATATAAGTTACAAGTGACTCGTGGAGACTTTTTTGACCCACTTTAAGTTGTTTCAGATTGTGACTTTGCGCAGTCAGCCTGCATCCTTTTCTGCTTCGTTTCATGTCACCACATAGATATCATTAAAAATAAGTATTTTTTTCATATCTCTAAAGTTTCGATTAAGGTGAGATGATAATTCACCCATTTGACACATTATTACACGAGCACTCGCTACACAGATTGGGTTAAATTCATGAATCATGTTTAATTTTAGTAGTTTGAAACTCGTAAAATGTTTGTCTTGCGGATCCGTTGATTGAGTTTAATATTTCCTATGTCTGAACTGAACAAACCAAACAAAACATACCTATATACTTTTATAAGCAATCAGCTTATTTTCTACTTGAATACAAAAATACACCCAAATACAAGAGGGAAACATTTCAAGAGATTAACATTTAAAAAAAAAAAACAGTACAAAAAAAAACAAACATTCCCGGGTTACGAATAACCTGAAAATATTCAATCATACTACCATTATAATAATAATTGAAAAATGTTGCTTGTGCAATGATGGAGTACTTAGCCAGCAGAGGAATTGAACCCACGACGCCCGGTCGGGAATCCGACGCGTTTGTCCACACAGCTACCGACCGGTTATATATCATACAATAACTTGTTGCCATTCATATTATTCAGGGAAGTGACTAGGTGTGTGCACGCTTCTTGTGAATTTGTTTCGTCACATTTTTGTTGTTATTTGTTTGTTAATAGTGGAAAAAATAAAATTAACATTCGAAACGCAATAGTCCACTGGTTGTTTACGATCGTACGTTAGTAATAATGTTTATCCGTATCATTATACAGATAAATTATGGAAAGAAGTCGGTCAATTTGTTTATTTTTATTGATCTGGTATGTAGGTATTTATTTCCGTTTCGTGATAATATTCAAAGTATATATGAAGGTCGACATTTCAAACAAATTTCTAGCACTTAACACCGCTTCTGACCAAATATAAATATGATACTCATATTGGCTCCCTGTGAAATATAATTACTAGTATAAGTATAGTTTAAATTATAGCAACGGCGTATATTATGTCGATCATTTGGTTTATATTTACCGATTATTACTTTTGAATGCAGCTTCAAAATATTTATCTTCGAAACAATTTAAAAATCATATTTGAAATTTTCAATGACTTCATAAATCTTTGAGCGGCCGATTGCGAAAATAATTTATTCATATGGATGTAATTAAATCAAAAATACCAGATGAATTATTACCATCCTTTTATACATTGTATCGTTCAAAACAACAATAGATAATCGAATAAGTGTTTTTCCTAGAATTAATACTGTATTATTTGTTTGGTAGTTGGTACCGTCAGTTTTACAATGTGCGACAAAAAGCAAACTGGCTGCTAATGGAGAATCATAAATTCGCTGAAAGTTTGCATTCGGCACCTTTCTTTTCAATATACTATTATAGGCCGACATTATTAGTCCGTCATAATTATTCATAATCATTCTGCTAATAGTAGATTCTATTGATGTGAAAACAATCGACCGAATTACTACCTTATCTGACGCTGAACCATATGCTTTTTGACATTACATTAAAATGTATCAACTAATAAAGTAAGATTTTATAAATCATGTAGATATCATAAGTGTAGCTATTTCTGATACGAAAATCTTGTTTTCTTGTTTGTAGTAGGCCGGAGTAAAGACTGGATCTAGTTGTAGCGATGATTCCCGATCTGCTCAGGAAAGGGTTGTGAAATTGATGATGAATTTGTGAATTTATATATATTTTCTTTGTCGGTTTTTTTAGTTTATATACCTAGTAAACTGTTCAACACATGCAAAAATCAAAAGTGAGAGGGCTATACAAATGCAATATTAACTCAAACATCGTAAAATATTTTTTTTACAGAAGGGCGGGAAAAAAGACATACATACTACATACATGGAAATGAGTAGAGTAGAGTCTATTTATTAAAATTTATATTTATTGAAAAGGGAAATGCAAATACATATCTAATCTGACCAAATGAATGATTATTTAAAAAATTAACAACGTTACGTTTAAAATTTATATCTTCACAATACGTTTTTAGAAAATTGTTTTACTCAAAATTTTCAGCGGTCATATATATTATGTATACGAGTAGATATATAAATATATATATTTGACCTTATGTATACAACAACTGAAATTTTCTCCTGGAAAGTAGCCAAATCGTTTTAAACATAAAACTTGTTAGATTTTGAAATTCTGCTGACAAATTACTATATAATTACACTTTACAACTGTTTCGCTTTCAGTGTTATTTAGAGGAAAGCCGGAGTAATTAGTCAAAGGGTTTTTTCTCCGGGGATATGGAGCAAATAATAACAAAATAGAATAATAACAATGGAGGTCCCTGCTCAGAGCATAGTTGTTCGAGAATGCAATTTTGTTGAGGCAATTAAGGGAAGTGTTTCCATTATTTCGACCCCACCATCCCACCAGTTGCATTACTCATGAGACATTTTGCCATTTTTTTATCCACTGGAAGCAGAAATATTGAAACAGACGTTGGGTTTAATAAGTCTGCCGGAATGAGGACACAATTGGTTTTTCTCAGAAAATAATTATTGTTTTATCGACAAAAACATCTTTCTATGAACTTAGTAGATCTGCATGGCATGCTTTCTTTCACATTTTGTACCAATTGTATCCAATTAATATAATTCTATTATTTCAATCTTTATGTTTTTCCATGAGAAGGTTAATTTATTTCATAATGCTCCAGGGTTAACTGTCTTTAGCTGCGTTTAGTAATGTATAGCTTAGATCTTCAATTGAGTTATAAATTGAGCATCAATTATAAAATAATTTTATTGCTAGCGTAAAGTGACGTTAACAAAGTTCTTTCAGAGGTGAGTCATGAAGCTATACTCGTAGATAATGAAATCTAATAAAATGAAAAAACTTGATTATAATTTTGTTGTCTTTTAACAGTTTGTTACATTGTAATTAATTTTAACAAAGCAGACAAACATGTATTTTTTCAAGGTACTTCTCAAAATATTTAATTTTTCTCTTTATTAATAGGTTTGAGACCGCCCACTTAAGAAATACCTTACAAAGCATTTTACTACTGTTAATAACGTGAAAATAACAACAAATACATTATCTATGCTCATTTAAATCTAAGGACTTTCTGGTGAATTAACCAAATGACCACGAAATATACATGAAAGCTCTTTCAAATAGATTTCAGTCTCCCAATTCGAGTTCAAGGCAAATATTACAATTAATTCAACAGGTAATAACTATGTATCAACAGCGTTGAACTTTGTGGCTCGGTATGGTATCAACCTGTCTAAATATTTCCTCTCAGCCATAGAAAAGCCTTACTAGAAGTTTCAGCGCCAATAATTTGGTAGTAATTCTTTTTTACGACGGCATTTAATATATCATGTAAAAGACAGTCTTTACATTTAAATGTTCTTTGAGAGAATTTTCTAAATGGAAAAACTGGGGATAGTTTCTGTGATTTTTTTTTTTTGCCAAATGTTTTCATATACATATGTAACAACAATTTCACGGGGGCATATTAAACAACATAATTTACTTTGTTTGTGAACTTTTCAAAATCGGAAGAAAATTATGAAATGAAAAAATAATCTTTACAAAACCCTACCTACGTAATAAAATACCATCTTTTAATGTATTTAGTCGACCTTATTCCATATTTGAAATGGATGGATTAAAGCAACTAATATTTTTTCTTGGCTTAACTTTTTCACGGCTTAACTATTAACATGTAATAATTAGTAATTAAATAATGTAATCGCTATTTTACTCATCTATATACAGGTATATTATGACTGATATATCAATTAATGACTTTCACTTTCAGCAACTTAGTTGATTTTTAGAATTAGGTTAATCGAAACACGACAGAAAATACTAATTTCAGAAACATTTTACTACCCAAGTGACGGATATAATCTGCGTTGCAACTGTGACTTTAACTACATATATAAAAGGAGTGAATAAAATATCAGTACCAAAAGTTTTTTTTTCCTTAAAATAATCTTTTTTCGAAAAATAATCTTGATTATTTTTGGTAATTTTGCATAATGTTTGGTCGTTGAAGTAGTTTAAAAACATGTTTATTTTTTATAAAAAACTGCTGGACAGAAAAGCGTACAATCTTTTAAAGAAAGTAAGGAAAAAAAGTAAGTAAATGAATGCATATAAGTTTTAAAAACTGAAAAACATTTCTAAGATTTATTGGACTTGCTGATTTCCTTAGCTTCATCCGCGGTTTGCGTAGGTATCATAAACTATCCTGAATTTATTAAGGTATAATCTTGGAGTAATAATATTCAGGTTGCCTAACACCAACACACTCACCGCTAAGGGGCGCAACGAGGGAAGTTTTTGCGGGTATGTGTGGGAAATTAAACACCAGGAGTTAACTAAATATTATTTGGTGGGATCTAGTTTTGAACCATTCATTTCCGTCCGGTCGGTTGACCCTTGCCATACCTGCTGTGGGGATGTTATTTGTTTTGAATTAGCTGAAAAGTTGCTTGTATCGCTCGTTAGAGAAACGATTTGTTAAATGTAGTATTAATATTATTTATTTACACCCATTAAAGGCTTTTAGATTATATGATTTATCCAATATACTCACAAACAGAGCAGTAGAAAAAGTGAGTCTAATATAAACAAAAATACTATTTTTTTATATACCTAAAGGCAGAGGCGTGCCTTCAATGTAGGCACATAACCACTACCTAGACTGCCTTACTCGTATAAAAATAGAAATAACATGAACATGTTTTTTTAACAATCCAACAAATTAAATAAATCATTGCAAGGAATTAAACTACACTTTAAAAAACACGCGTAAACTACTAACTAGCGCACCGGCCGTACACCACAATAACGTATCGAAAGCAGGAACTAAGTATGGACAGTTTGACACATAGTCATATTCAAATGTTGAGTATCTTCTACACAGCAAATATATATGTACGCGCATTCACTTCAACGCGAAGGTTTGTGTTGTGTTAAAAAGGGGAACACTTTGCACTTCTGCCGCTGCCAGTATAGCGATCAGTGCCATCTGTTGACATATCTATTAATTAGTACAGCTACTCATAAAATTACAACATCGTCGGCAATCAGTGCCGCTATCTGTGAATACCTATGTTAATTAGTACAGCTACTCACGAAAAAAAAATTGGTTTTCTATGAAAAATATTGTTCGCAAATATAATGGAAAAAATATGTAAATGTTATAATGTGAAACTCCAACTAGTTTCATTACTTAACTGTTGCATGATGGAAGTTTTTTGGCATTTTTTTATATCAATTAAAAAGCTCTTTTTCTACTGCCTACCCTAATTAAAAATTCTGTGCAAACCACTTCTTATAGTTTTAATAAAAAAAGATGGTTAGCTATCCAAAACGTTGGCATTATTAATCCAAATCCCCACAAAATTAAGCAATTAGTCTTCTTTTTTAATTCGTCCCATTGTGCTAAATCAAAGCTCATTATCCTGCACACCTGTGCATCGACAACCTCCCAAGTTCTACACTAAAAAAATGTCTTTTGCTTCTCTTGGTAATTGCACTAATCGTTTTTTTTTAACACGGTTTTATAGTTCTTAACTTATACTCATTCTTATTCTCCCTTGGCGCTCGTTTGAGATCCTTCGATCCTGTTTGTTGAACTGGATTTCAATGACTAAGTCACGTTAAAATTGTCACAGTGTACGTTGTCACGTAATAAAGAGGATATCTTAGCAAAAGCTCATTTAGCCATTTCTACTTTTACCCTTGTCAAGCTTTCAGGTTCTCGGATTAAGAGACAGATTAATAGAAAGGTTAGTTCAGATAAGTTACTAAACTTCATGCAGGTGGGGATACTTGATTTCATTTTCGTTTTCTTAGCACTGTGGTAGGCGGTTTTTGAGATTCGACTAAAAATCGAGGTTTCCCCAAACAAGTGATAACGCATTTGGGATGAAGTGTAAGATAGACTTTGGAAATTCATTGTGTTCGTGAGGTGACATATTCAGGCTACTGGTATCTACATAAAAAAAGTTTACAGGGTCTTAAACGGAGTGCAAACCAACTTTCTTTACTGAATTTACTTGAATTTTACTGAATTTTAAAAAATATTTCAATGAATTTAGTTTCTTCAGTAATTTCTTCTTCTTGCATGCATGTATGAAATATAGATAAACAATACGTACGTATATGTGTTACATTTTCAAAATTGAAACTGATGTATTTGTTAAGATTATAATAAAATAGATATTTTTAAATCCAGACAACTGTTAAAGTATCTTTGATCAGACGATTATATTTACTCTATGAAATTTAATGGAGATACTGGATTATTTTTATGCTCCTGTGATTTTTCACTGTTAACGACTGTCTAGTAAATTGGTTGGATTATAAAGCAACTTAATTTTTTGTGATTCTGTAGAAAAAAAAACTCAGTTTTCATCTTGGCAAGTTAAGTCGCATCCCCTGTTTTTTCACGGAAAACAATAAATAGTACATAATATATCCAGTATTTAAGGGGTTAGTCCTTGTTCGTTATGTGGCAATGTTTCAACAGTGATTTACCAATTTAGATAGGGGAGAGAGCGGGCAAACACAGCCGCGTGCCGCACCGCTTCTAGCATACTATAGGTTGTATTCTTTTAAAGTTTTAATAAACTCACAGAAAGCAAAGGTTGTTTGGTTAAATTTCAAAAACTGCCTTTTGAGGCTATACCAGAGAAAAATATCATTACTCGGTATTTTTCTAAAGTCTCGCTTTATTTTTTTTTTCCATTAGTTGATTTGTAAAATATCTTATTCTATTTTTTTTAATAATGTAGAATTACACACGAGGATGCATCTAAGAAACACTGAAATATTTTATTGAAAAACCTATATTCAAATAAAATTATATGACTTATATTAGCGTAAAATATCAGGCTGGACGAGCTGTCCCCAATTTTAGAAAACTTTTCAGCTTTGCATACAATAATTACCCTTTTTATATTCATACTGATTGTGTGCGATGAATAAATTGTTTCATTTTGATGTTTTAGAATTATTCTAGCCTACGTTCAGAGATTTAATTTGCACTGGTTTTTCTCAGTATTTACGGTGGCAATGCCACCACCTAAAAATTTAAACATGTCAAACTGTTCATTGTTTTAGTGAGGAAGAAAATGATTGATTTCTAAAAATAACTTAATTTAATGGAAAAAATGTACCGAATTCGCGAAACATTAGCGACCTTCAGTGAATAAACCTTTTTCGAAGTGTTCTAATTATCTTGCAAAAATATATGATGTTGATTTTTTCAGGTATCATTAAGGGTTTTTTGGTACATTAAGTCTGACAGGCCTCGTGAAGCTGCCTGAGATGCGGGGTCATTAATCTTTACAGTTCCACCGAACACAGATCAACTCCACGTGAGCTCTGACTGAAACTGTATTAATATACTTTCCTTTCCTTTCGTAACTTTATTGAAGAGGCCATGGCATTGAGGGAGATTTAACTCTAGATTTGTTAGGACTAATTACTTGTGTCAGTAGGCAATTAGTATCGAAGAAACGTCTGTTTATCCAATAAATGACTGGTGGTCTTTCTTTTGCAAACAAAGAATAAAACATTTTGTGAGTTAACAGACCAGCAACTCTAATGAAATCAAAGGGCAAAAACATCCAGAAATAAAATTAATCAATGTTTTGTGTTTGACCGGTCATTTCAAAACTTTTTCAGAACGTGTCTATAACTCTAGACAGGTTGGGTGGCTGCATGTTTTTGATTAGAGAAATTGGTTAGATATTATTTATTTCGTGAACAAAAACATATAAAGACCGTTCATAACCTTTCAAATGGTTTTTTAGGTACAAATTTCAACTTTATGTTAATCTCCGCTATTTATTTTGCAGATTTTAAACTGTTAAAAAATATAACTGATTATTAAAATAACAAACACAAATACTACATGGTACGATTATATACGAGTATGTTTGAAAATTTCATATCCTAAAGAGTCTTCTTTCTCAACTTCTTTTGCTTTATGCAACGTTGCCTTTGTTAACCAGCCCATTTAACTTTTAATAGGATACGTTTTTTTTTATTCTGGAGCTTAACTTGCACTTAACCGCAAACAAAAATGTGAAAAACTATTTTTGGTTTAATAGAAGAGCAAACGACACAACAAGCTATGAAGTTTTCCACTAATCCTGCTAATGTGGTTTCGCTTTGGCAGCGCCGGATCCCCCGTAGGGGCAGATGGGATATGTAACCAGGGAGTGCATTTACAAAAGGCACTAGGAATCACTAATCATTTTATAAAAAAAAACGGATATGCGTAGAATCTTTATGTTGAGTATTGCCATACATTAAAACAAAACATAAACTTCACACTTTCGCGTAATTTATCAATGTTATCTAATGACCAAAAAACGCTAAAGTATATCATATCGTCGCTGGAAAGGCAAAAGGGCTGAAGCGACACTTTGGTCAAAAATGAGATGAATATGCAGTTTTGATTAGTTTTCTTTTGTCTGCATCGAATGCTCTGATTTTCTTGGTTTGATTCTGAAGACTTTTGTGGCCTTCAGCCATCTAAAATATATTTACCATTTGGGAAAAAGCTTGACTCAAGCGACACAAGTTTGGGACTTTTTTGTCGCTTTAAGTAACTCAGTGAGATTATTAACTTTTTTTCTCCATCCAAACAGGAAAAAATACAACCAGGTAATGAAGACTTATGAATTAAACAATTGAACAAGAAAAAAATAAAAGTACTCTGGTGTAATATTCCCAAAATGGGGTTTCAGCCCTTTTGGTTTTCCGGCGACGATATGTACAGGTATTATAGCTGAACTGTAATGAGCATGTTCGTAAAGACGATATTCTTAAACCAAAGTTTATTATCGTCAAAACATATGTCAATACCGCCTGTTCATTACACAAATAAACCCACCGTCTTACGAGTCATGCTTGCAAGTACGAGGAATAATGAACTTTTCACATTTATAAAAAAATGCTTTTCGAATACGAAAATAAATTTAATTTTAAAATATCTTTTAATGTTTCTGATGTAAACTCAACTTTAGCACACGACACAAAAGGTTGTAGATCCCGCCCTGGCTACTGCAGCCTGGACAGCAGCTTTGCATGGAGATAGTTGAGTTACTTTTTCTGCGAATTATATAACATTTTAATATGCCGAGAGTACACATATTATATGGGCCTCAGTTATATAAGATAAGCTTTCAAATGCACCGCCCGCATTGTCAACATATTATTATCGTAGTCTCTCCAAGCGTGGTACAGCACATACTCGGATAAAGATAACATTACCGACCATCTCCTCCGAAACAATCGTTATCAAATTTCCACAACGATATTCTATAATGTGATAAATTATTATATTGGCGGGAGAAACTGGGAGCTGACACCTTTTGCGGTCATTTGGTCGTTTACACGATACGATCATTTAAACGAATCTACATAGTTCACAAGCTTTTAAGCATATTAAGAGTACTGCTTTCAGTTAAATTTCAGCATACTTAAAGGTAATCAGCGTTGTATTTTATGTAACACCTCACGAAGTCTTACTGACACCGTGCAGTCTGGATACTTTATCACCTATATTAAGGCAATAAAGTGAGGTTGATTCAAATATATGACGGGAAAAAGAAAATAAATAACAAGTACATGACGATTCCGGTGACAGTAATAATAATGATTGGTTAATTTTGATACCGTTTTTGTTGTAAATTATCACCCCAAAGGTATTCACATACCTTCAACTTTAAAATACTTTGCTACTCGCGTAGATGAAGTGAGGCAGAATAAAATGCTTGAAATCTGTAATTATTCAAAATATCTTTGTTTTTATTTTATTATTAATTTCTTTAAATATATATTTTTTTAATTTAATGTTTCCAAATTTACATGTTTTTCAGACTGGCTGCCGTGCTGTGAAACGTTTCAATTTTGTGGGATAAACTGTCAAGAATTAATTAAATTAAAAAGATAATGTTTGTTTGCACGATAGTATACAAAAAATATAGTTTTATTTTAAAAGGTTGTAGGATTCATATTTCACTGATAAATCCTGAAATACGGTTTTTCATTGCTAAATTTCTGTTTTTTAACGATGAGGTTGCGAGACGATATTTGATAACAGTTGCTTGATAATCGGTAATTGACACCAAACGCCATAATAAATCTTATAAAGTTTATAATAAAAACTTTACAAGACACCGTCAAAAGATTAACTAGATTACTATTAACAAAAGGTTAAAAATCCTGTTATCAAATAATTTTGAACTGCCATTTGCCGCCTTAATTGTTGCTCATTGAGATTAAATTAATGGTTGAAATTGAAAGGGTATGGTTTATAGCGAAATCTTTATTAACCATGATTAACAGCAACAAAGTAACAATTGAAAACTTTCAATGTTGTAACTTTGTTACGGAAACCATGATGCCTGAAATCACCCTTTGCTTATAAATCTTTCCGCAAAGTATTGTTTCAATGGAGCCGATAATTACACCGCTGCTTTCCTCAAATTGAGGCGTAATGGTTTATCTCATTAGGTATTACATGTTTTAATGGGATTAGGCAATCCTTTGGAATTTAGATTTTAATTGTTGTTGATTTTTTAATAATTATTCATGTGGTTTTTTTTATTTTATACCCCACTCTATTTGAGTTTATGGTTAGATACTCAATAAATAACTGCGTTTAATTTAACACTGTGAAAATGATAAGTAAAATGCAAAATACTATTAGTTTTTTAGTTTTTAATAGTACCGAAACCAATTATTATTGTCAGACAATTTAAAAGCGCCTTTTAGTAGTAAACATCAAATGAAGGGGGTTTATTTTTTTTCGATTTGCAAAAGAAAAAATCATTTCATTTTCTTTTACATATTTTTTGCCACACTAACTACCTAACTGATCTTAATTGTATTAATAAGTCATCACTTCTTTTTAATGCAAAACGAACACCAAAAAACTTTCAATATTGTTGACACAATACAAATCAATCCAAAAAAGTTTAATTTTGTAAAAACAATGCAACAAATTCTGCATATTTTTTTAAAGATTAAATATAAATGGAGCGTACAAAAACATTTCATGCAGCTACTGAGCGAGCGCATAGATTTCATCATAAATAAAGTGGTTTTTAAAAACACATATTTTAAAAACATATATTTCTAAAAGAATAATAATATTGTTGAAATCATTGTTTTAATTCGGTAGAATTTATGGTTGTGCAAAAAGTTGTACATTTCTATTTTCAATATGGATTATGTGCTATTATTATTTATTCACCAATGCATTATATACCTATTACATAAATGGAAACAATATTACCAATTCATATTCAAATATGTAAATGCTCTACCACTTGAATTAATCCACATATCTATCATCCCTCGAAATTAATGCATAATTATTATTTCAACAAGACATTCATGTACAAACTCACTATATCTAGAGATAGTTTCCTACTATAATTAAGGGAATACCTAGATGCGTATTATTTGAAATATTATAATTTGACAGGGTTAAAAGGTTTTTATCTACACGCATAATTTTAACAAGTAACATCTTTATCAAATATTTTTTAAGACATTAAATAATAATGCATTTTGAGGCGGTACTTATACTATATTATTTACTCTGGATTTTAACAGATTTTCTCACTTATGTGATAACAATGTAATTCTAAAAACTCAGTTAATATACAATTGTAAAAAAAACATATATTTCAAATGCAAAGGATACATCAAATATAAAATTACAACAACTCAATCTATGATAAATAATATAAATAAAAGCAAGATACGAGTACACATAGAGAGAAAAAAGTGATATATAATATAATTAGCCTAACCATTGTTATATATATTATTAAGAAATAGCAGGACATTCTTTCTAAAACTGTACAAATTATCGACAAAAATGTCTACATTAGTACACTCTATCTTATTTTATAGTCGACACATTTAAGACAGAGGGCTAAAGTAGACAATATTATTTCTGAATTTACTGAAGTGAAATGTGCTATGGCGTCTTAAACAATAAGAATTAGGTACATTTATTTTAATACTGCTAAGACGTAATTTAGTATCGAGATGACCGTGAATTATTTTATGTTAACATATTAAATCAGTTATTTGCCTCTAGTTTTCAGTGAATTAATTTTAAAGTATTCAAGGCATGCGTCATATGACCATGTAGACCACATTTAAAAGACAACATTTTTAGCTTTTTTAACAGATTTAACAACGTTTTCATATTTGTAGTAATTAGGATTCCAAATGGTGCTTTCATATTCCAGTTTACTTCTAATTAAGGCGTTGTAAAGGGTTATAATTTATTGAGGGTCCTCGAATGGTTTACATATTCTGTAAATAAATCCCATCATTTTGAATTATTAATACTTGAAATTTACTTTGAATGGTTCGTGGTGAATAATTTTATAAAGCAAAAGACAACATCTTTTAAAATTAAAACAATTATTAGGTCTCGTTATTAGAGTTCACCTAAAAAATACACGCTAATTATTGTGTGTATTGGTGCATATATATATATTCATTTCCAACAGTGATTTCCTTGCGAAACGTCACTGAGAAACACATATTTGTCTTGTTTATACCTTATTACTGCATTTGAATAGAAGTGGGCAACATGTGTTAACTATGTTTGAATTTCGTTAAGTTATAATTCAGAGTGGTAGATACTCTAAGTATCGCCCTGGTGAAAGACCACCATTCAGAATCGAAAAGTTGCTTGAAATGGCTTTGGCCGTGTTTGGTGACCAGATCTGAATAGCCAGGTACATCCCAACCTTCCTCTTCCCAATCTCCTTCCCTTCCCCACTTCCTTTAGCCTCACAACATACCCTATTTAGGGATACCATAGTCTCACTGGCTCTAGACGGTTGAAAGCAGTTGAGACTCTTGTGCGGTATTCATATAAAAAAAAAGTTATACTGTGTTATTTGTTTATTTATTTTTTCAATTTCACAGATGTTTTTTGTTTCTGAATTCGAATAACAAGTTTGAAACGTGCTGTATGCAAGAAATGCATCTGTGTGAGGAATTAGTTCGTGTTAACTGCTGGCTAGCACTATTTGATGATGGGAAATTATTTCCCTTTTATTTACATACCCACATTCGTGTTATAATTTTTTTCCACAGAATATTTACTTAACCGAAATAACATGAAATAATCATTAATTAAATTAAGCTGGTGTGTTTTAAGCTTTCGGCACAATTCAATCATAAGCGTCATTTTGTTTTTGTTTTTAACATTCGACCGGTCTTCATTAAACGTCGATTGTCGGTCCACTTCAGCTTTTGAACAAAGTGTGATCAGCTGAAAAGTATAACGGTTATAATTGTGGCAAAAGTTTGAAGCACTCTAACCTTAGAGTAGGTTATCTTGGATAAAATCTTTCGAAATTGATTTTTTTCTTTGAAAATATGTGACCTGAAATATCGTAAAATAATACACTTTAGTAAAAAAATATAAGATTTATAAATACCCGAGAACGCAAAATACGAAGAACATAATTATATTCGTAAAAGCCTCTTGAATTAATGGCATTTGAAAGAAGAATAAACTTTCAAAATACATATAATCGTATTACATGGCTTTGTATTAATTCGTTCGCTCTTTGTATAAGACACAAATGGCAACAGCAAAAAACCCTGATTAATGAAGTAATATTTTTATAATACCCAGGTATTTGAGAAGAAATATGTTTTAATACCCAGTTATTTCAGGAAAAAATTAATGAAAACGGAACAATTGGTTTTTTCAATAATTGCGTACTATATGAGTATTGACGGTCTACGTGGATGAGCCGTTAAGATCCTTGGTTACGGATCCAGAAGTCACAAGTTCGAAACTCGGCGTAAGTAAATAAATGGTTTTTAATTTAAATGTGTAATTTAACAAACGTACGTTAATACATTTAATTTGATACATATTGTCGCTGGAGAGGCAAAAGGGCTTAAGCGACACTTTGGTCAAAAAATAGTTAAATATGCAGTTTTTTTCATCGAATGCTCTGACTCTCGTTTATTTCTGAAGACTTTTATGGCCCTTCAGCCATCTAAAATATATTTACCATTTGGGAGAACGCTTGACTTAAGCGACACAAGTTTTGGACTTTTTAAGCTTTTCTCCGCTTCGGGTAACTCAGTGAGAGCATTGAGTTACGTGAGTCAACTTTTTTTTTCAAAATCCAACCCCGGTACTGTAGTTTTAGTTATTTAACAAACAATTAAAATAAAATAACGTTTATTTACGGCACGTTTTAGAGGCAAAGTTTTAAACTCTGCTATACAGGTAAGAATACTTGACAGCATAAATGAGTATCATTACTTTTTCCAAATTATCATTATTAAGTTTTAAATCAATACATTTATACCTCTGCTCGTAAAATTATTTTTATATAAGCAAATATTTTAAGATTTGTTAGTTCTTGTTTATGGAATGAAATTGAAATCATCTTAAGAGTATGTATCCTAATAAGTTTGGTTGATAAAACGGGTTAAGATTTTATATGGGCGTAAAATAACATACTGAACTTTCGGGCGGTTTTCCAACTATTTTTATGTGTGTCTTCACTAGCAGAGTAAAGGTATGCAAATTATGCGTACCTATATAAGCCTCTAAAGATTTTATTTGGGTAATTTTCTTTCGGTTTTACGTGCTGGATTTCTTAACCCTTTTGAGACGTTATTTGGCGATAAATTGTCGAACGAAATTTCAATAAATAAATTAAGATGAAACTAGTTTTCACCTAAAATCAAAACACCCTTTGGAAAATTGCCTAGAATGGTAAGCGAATGAACGAAGAAAGGAGTATGAAAAGAATATATGATGCGAAAGAGAATGGAAGAACAAGTCGAGGACGCCCAGCTTTACTTTAAATCAAATACTTGATTTAATAAAAGAGTCAGAATAACAGTTATTTTTTTATACTGAAATTTCAATAAATAAATTAAGATGAAACTAGTTTTGACTCAGATTGTGGAATCAAAAAACTTTTTATTGTTTTGGAAGATTGATAATACCCCAGATTCTCTAATTATTTACAGTGCAACCACCCTTCACGAGTATAATTCGTTTTGAAAACGTGTTTGAAATCTAAAATACTCATTCGTTCGATTCGATTCGTTCCAAAAAATAAAAATGTGCAAAAAAGTGTGTACGTTTTTAAATTTTTAAATTATTTAAATTTATTATTCACCGCCGTAATCAATCACCTTTGCTTTCTTTTGAGAATTTTGCGAGAATATGACATTGCATTGTCGTTGAACAGATTGATATCTCAAATTGCTACAGTTTTACTAAGTTTTTTCCACATTTTACAGATACATTGCTCGTACAGCAAGACACTCGTTTATCAAGTTAAAATTTACTAAAACAATTTGCTCGTCTTGCGAAATAGTCGCAAACCAAGTTAGTCGTAATCCGAGGTTCCACTGTTATTATTGTATTTTCGGTCATGTCGAGCAGTATTTAAAAAATATATTTCGGTTTATTCAACGGAGTTAAAAGTTGAGAGGGTGTTTAGATTTTATTTTCAATCACTCTTTTTGCAATGAATTTTATTTATAAATTAGATGAAACACTTATAAGAGTTAAATAATGAAACAAATAATAAAAACACAATGAAAAAATAAATAAATAAGTGCCTCGGAGAATTGTAATTGATTTAGTTTGGTTTGAATGTTTGATTGCAAAATAAAAAATAATATGTATCGGGAAAAAAATGAAACATACTAACGATTAAAAAAAAATTGTAGTAGAGAAGTCATCTCGGGTCGGACAAGAAGTAGCATATTGTAATTATGAACATGGCCACCCGGCAAGCAGTAGATCCAGGTTCATATCTCGGTGGCACCTAAATCTTTTTTTTTTTTCATTGTATGAATATCATTATTTTTTTCCCAAAATTAACGTCACTAAGCGTACAATTTTAAAATAAAAATAATTTTTATTTCATCTAGCTTAATTGAGATATAAACAATGAGAGAAGAGATATCGTTAGCCATTACCAAATCAACGGAAGACTTTCTAAAACAAAATTATTTCATCAAAATGATCAAGGAACTGGCGTAGCGGTTTCCTGGTTCTGTTTCAAAGAGAAAATTCCATTATTTGAATCAGAGGAATTCTCCGGAGATTTAACCCGATAGTCATGTTTTTTTTTGTGTTGACAGTGGGCAAGGCTTTAAGCAGTTGCAAGTGGAATATAATTCCTTTGTCTCTCGTATCGGGATTACAGCGCTTTGCAATTTGAAATGCAATCCGAATATAGCGATCCGTATAGGATTGAAGTGTTTTCTATTTACGTTTCCGCAAGGATAAATGGTGTAAAATAAAACAGTGCATCAATGCATTTTTCTTGGAATTAGAAGAGTGGAAAATAGATTACAGTTTAAAATGCATGTCATAGGAATATTGTTTTATTTAGCTTCATTATTTTTTACCAACCTTTTGAAATTATGAAACAACAAACAACGTCAGCCATCTTTATTCTTTTGATTTTTCTTATTGTGTGTTAGCAGTCATCAAGGCAATTTGTACTGTAGTCAAATTCTGCATGTATTCCCTTTATGTCCAGATATTTTTTGAGGGTGTCCTTATGGTTCAAAAAATCGAAAGCTTATATAGTATGTAAGCAGAAGCAAACCTAATACAGTAATGAAAATAAAAGTCCATTTAAATGACAAGTGTTTTTGTCCAGAAATAAAAAGATTACACTCATGCACATGCCAAGATTTTGAAAATGTTGAATTAGTCAAATATCTAGGAATCACAATTGATGATTTTTTAACCTGAAGAAATCATACAGAAAAAACAGCCGAACGCATGCGCAAATTATTTTTCTTTTTTAAAGATATACGTAATATTGTTGATAAGAAAACCTTTAAAATTGTTTACATGTACCCATCGATACTCTTATTTAAGGAAACATAATGATTAGATGTAAGGCAGATGTATACATATGCACTTATAATGTACTATACAAACAACTATAACCTACACAATCTTGTAGATCACAACTACACAACACGATTAAGAATTCAACCAAGGGTGATACTAAAAATAAGTATTTCCTTTGGCATATGTAACCTAAGGCTATATGCCTGGATTAATCATATGGATATGGATTTAATCAGCAAAACACAAAGCAAAATACAAACCTACTTAAAAACGAATTACAATATGAATAATAGAAAGTTGTCGAAAAAAATCGAAAATCTTCCTCAATAAAATCATTGTCTGACTGAGAAAAAAACACAGCGGTCGCTTAACTCTGACCACCAAAACGACGTGAACCAATCGTTGTGGTACCAGGTAGGAAGTGCTGCCCTTACACCATCCCTATTCCTATCACCGGTCGGATTCTGCTGTCACATTTTCATGTCCTCTGTGGTCCATCATGACATCTCCGGACTGACTAGATAATGGTTGTTTTTGTTGTTGTTGTTGATTTTGATCTTGTTATTGAGCGTTTCATGTTTCATAATATATTATGATACTTTTATATAGAATGTAGACCACCATAATACGGGCATATACCTAGCTTGGTAGATCGTTATATGTTATATTTTTTTAATCTATCTTCTATTTAATAGTTCTGTAAAAATTAAATTAAATGAATAAATCATCTGGGCCATTATTATATTAGTGTCTAGTTTACCATATTGAAGAAGACTTAACGATTCAAATTCTCGATTTCGAGTCTCGGTGTAATCCAAAACTTTTTTTCTTTTCTTTTTGGTTTTTATTATTCATATTGCTTGTATATTAATTTTATTGTTTCAATATTGTTTTCATCGATAGTGAATAAGCATTTAATACTAAATAAAACTATTTTATAAGAATATTCCAAGTACTAATTTCAATTGTATTCACTCTACTAAGTACAATTTGAAAATAGCGTGAAAGGCATGGATTTTTTTTACGCAAAGATCTTCTATAAAATTTGGTGAATATTTCAAGAAACTTTCAGGTCGACAGATTGATTATTCTCCAGTGTTATTCAATCATCCGGTGTGTTGAGGCGTGCACTGAAGAAATGGGAAAGAATCATAATGCCACTGTCAAATGACAATGAAGGCTTCCCTCCGGTACCGAGTGATCACTGGAACTCGATATCGCTAAGTGGATTTCTCCCCAACAATGATTTCATTTATCAGCCGAAAACGAAGCACTAACACATTATATAAAACGAGCCAAAATACTGGATGGGAAGTATTATTCTCTGAGACATGACCCATTTTTCACAAAAAAAACCCTTTTCAATTGAGCAATATTAATATTTCCTCAGTTATTTTAACTGGAGTTCATTATTTTCGAAAAAGCGCTTTTAATAGATCAATTTACTATGTTAGTACTACTTTATATGTTTGATAATATTTCTATACGATTATTAAAAATAATATTTTTAATTTATTTTATTATAAATAGACAATATTTGGCATTGGGACCATACGAGAAAAGGAGTTATTGCTGCAAGCCCGATTTCAACTACGAGAACTTCCGTTGGCAGGCGAATGCTCTAACCCATTAGCTATCACAGTAAACTGTTTTTTTATTATTAATTGCATATTATATATAATATTACCCGATCTAAAAACAAACTGAACACGTCGTTTGAAATCACGCATTTTTTAAATATATCTAAACAGTATTTGATTTTTTTTTTTTTACATGAATACCGCACGAAGAGTCTCAACTGCTCCCAACCGTCTAGAGCCAGTGAGACTATGGCATCCCTAAATTGAGTATGTTGTGAGGCTGAAGGTAGTGGGGAGGGGAAGGAGATCGGGAAGAGGAAGGTTTGGAAGTACCTGGCTATTCAGATCTGGTCACCAAACACGGCTTAAGCCATTTCAAGCAACGTTTCGATTCTGAATGGTGGTCTTTCACCAGGGCGATACTTAGAGTATCTACCACTCTGGAACGTGCCGCAAATATACTTGTTATTATTTTTATATGAATTAAATGTGTTATGACACATAATTATTAAATAAAAGTTATTGGCGCACGCCGGGTTTGAGCCCGCGACCTTTGGATTCGTAGTCGAGCGTCTTACCACTCGACCATGGAGGCCGTCATTTCTTACATTTAACGGGAAAAAAATAATTATCAACCAACATTTCTACACCGCTGTTCAAGATTTTAAATTATATTTTCATATTATTTTTCTTTCAATTATTGTAAAAATACTCATACTGTTTTATAATCATAGCTAAAAGTTTTCTTTTGGATAATATTCTCTTCTGACAATATTATTATAATGTAATGTTAATAAAGCAACCCTTAAGGGTAAGACTTTGAGACAGCACAGTCTTTGGGAGAATTTTCCTTAAGTCTAAACAAAGTTTATAATGATTAGGATTTCTATTTTAGATAAAACCACTTGGACGATGATTGAGCAACATTGTTCACTTTGGTTATTTATAAATTGAAAAACTTACCTAAATTTTAATCATTGTTTAATTTTGAACAAAAAGTGGCTCCATTTTACCGCGGTCGTGGCAACATCGTAATATGCCACTAAAGTAAACTGGGGCAGTGTTCAGTATTGTTGGATGCAAACTATGAAGCATTTTTTCAAATAACTCGATTTATAATAATAATAATATCAGTGAACTTAAATAGCGCAGTTTTGTGATATTTTACTTCGAGTGCGCTTCATACTAAATTAATTAAGATAATAAGACTTGTAAACAAAGAGAAAATAATACACAATATGTAAACAAATTAAAACTATCTAAAATCATAAAGAGAAAAAGGTTTAGATATAAGTATAACAGTGCGTGTGTACATCAACAGATTAAAAAAACAATTTACTAGAAGTTAAGGGTTTAAAAATCCAGATAAAATGCATGAATTCATATTAACAAATTTTTTAAAGCAAAAAAAAAAGGAATTAAATTGAGAACAGTTAACATGTTGGTACTTAAAAACATTAATATTCAAGTATTAAAAGTAAAAAATTCTAAAAATGCAAATAGTGTAAATATAACAAATAACAAAAGAACACTAAATATTTTAGCTCCCATGCCCTAAATCGGAAAAAAAAAAAATAATAATAATAATTAAATAATAATCATAATTTTAAGTTCATAATTGTGTCTATCTGATGGGACCTGCCAGGTAAGTATGTTCCTGTATATTTTATTATTTAAACTAGGAATTAATATGTAACGATAGAAAGTAGGATCTGTACAGCGCCCTTGAGGTGATTTTTCACAAAAACGGCGCTATACAAATCGTCCAAATATTATTATTATTATTAATGAGTATATGGTTTTCGGTGGACAGTAAGGACATTAAGTTATAAAGATACAAATAAAGAGAAAACCAAAATAAAGCAAATTAAGGAACTTTAAAAAAAAAATGAAAAAAAAATATATATATATACATATAAGTTACGTTTATATGTAGGATTTTTTTTTAAATTGGTTTTTAAGACCCGTTTGAACTCTGCTAGGTTCTGTATGTTGGCAAGTTTTGGGGGAAGCTTATTCCAGATGACTGGGTCGGATATACCAAAAGCGCGATCATAGTAGACAGGTTTATTTCATCGAGATGGTTTAATTAATCGATGCAAGCGGTGGCTACCTCTGACGCCATAGCGTGAACAAACTCACAAAGAAAGCTCTGTGAATAGTGGGATGCAGTTATTGCTGTTCGAAAATTGTAATGGAATCTTAACTTTCGCACGGAAATTGCCAGCTGGTGAATTTGTCTTAGTTGTATTGGGGACCCATCGCTTCGACAAGGGGCCTCTCGGTGTTCCTGTCCTGTGCTACTTTGGCGGTCTCAGTCCGTTGCAGACACCGTCTCTCCTCGCACAGCTTCTCAGGCTGCTTCCCCAGCTTTGTACATACGAGTAAGTAACCATTTTAAATAATATGTTACATTACGCACTGGAAGTTATTAAATTGTCCAATAATAATAATTCTACTAAAAATGTATTTTGCAGCTATCACTATCATTAGAATAAAAACCAGGAAGACGTATGAAAATTACCAACGAAATTATCTATTATTTTCATTATTGCGCTATCAGCTTATTTCAAATTTAATTATTCATCTTCTGATTTTATTTTGGCATTAGCGTGACCCCGTGAAAATATAATTTAAAACTTTTCATAACTACTTACTTAAAAATCTGAATACTTTTTTCTGTGTCATTCGTTTCAAATTTATAACTATGAGAATCTTCTTCGAAAGTTATTTGCCCTCGTTTACTTTGAAAAATTGACATTAATTAAATAAGGTAACGCTTACCTTAAAATAATTTGCCGCCATTCAAAATTCCAATTTAGAATGATGTATCAAATTCAGGCAAACTTGTAAAATCGGGTAACACTTTAGTAGAAACCATACGTTGTTTTAACAACTCTCGAAAAATCATGAAACTGCGTAAAGATTCAAGGCACTCACTCCATTCAGGTTTCCACGTATTTCCAATACCTGGTATCGTATTTTATCTTAAGAACGAAATAAACGTGACACGGAACGCTCGGTATGAAATAAAGTCTGCCCTTGAAAACGGAGGTCCTGGGGCAAAAATAAATTTACGATTTTCGTCGAAAATATTCAATGTCTTCTGAAATTTCCATATATCTAATGCATTATGTATGATCATTCGCATATGTCATTTCATACTTTTACAACGTCCTTATCTTATAACGTTCTGAATAGCTGAAGTAAAAATTTACAGTAGCTTTATGTGATATATTTTAACAAAAAAATAACCGTCTATTCCTGTTGAAATTTAACGAGTATGGGCTAAATTGAGAAATAAAGCATTTAGATTGGAAAATTATAAACCAACGTCATTTAGAATCCTGTGAGTTTTCATTATATTTTTTAGAACATACTGAGAGTGGTTTTTTGTGATTTACTTTTGTTTTGTAATACGTAGTCAAATGAGTCTATTTGTTGCGGTGAATTTTCGATTAAACAAAAATCTTCGTCAGAAGCTTTTAGTGAAGTTTAATAGGTTCAGTTGGCAAAACAGTGCTTTAATTTAGGTATTTAATGCAAAGAAAATTTAGAAGTTTTTGTATCATAATAATCTTAAGTTTGGTTCGACTTTTTAAACGTGATAAAGCCGAACCAAACGAGGTAAATCCGCGCTTGATTTCTCAATCGACTTAATCGCTAAATTCATTCAATTCAAATATGCACGACCGCTAAATATATCTTTTGAAAATTAGAAACTGAAAAAGCTATAGCGGTGTCATTTTGCCTTGCGGTTATTTTCGTGAAGATTTCTGACGTATTTCTTTGTATGCCTCAATACAAAAATTTCAGTTACAAAACGCTTTTAAAATAAATTGTTTTATTTAATTAATGTAATAATAATAACATTGCACTTCTCTAGCACATCATGTGATTGAACATCAGATCTTCTTTTCAATAGAATCGTTTGAAGTGTAAGAACGCAAACTATCGTTTGGGACTGTAGAAAATGAATTTGTAAAATAAGATGTTTAAGGAATAAGAAAAGACCAACGGATCGGAAATTAAATTAATCAAATTGGAAACTATTGCACTGCAAAGCAAATTCTACGAAACGTTGCAATTTGTTGACTGGAAATAAATTACATTGTGACATTTCTGATGATTTCAATAAGAACTAATTTACGTGGCGCACTTTTCAAGTTTTTAACCAATCAAAAAATTACTTTTACAAAAATTATGCATTTTATTTGGTGAGATTTCACCTTCTTTTTTTTATTATTTATATCCAAATTAGGTTGTTAAAGGCTTTAGATATTTTTTTCGCTCACCATGAAATGTCCCTGTGTTATGACGGAAAGTGCTTTTAACATATCTGGTGTTCACGCTCTTCTTGTAAATACATCAGACATATTAAAAAATCTTTTTTTTCTTCTTTATTACACAAAATTATAATCCACGAATAGCAGTATTAATTGAGAAATGGACCCTAAAAATGAATTCGTGACATTCTATTTTTTTATAGTTTAAAGGTGGGGTAACTTTTCGCTGTTGACATTTAAGCTGTGGGCGAAGCAACACGGATGCAACGTTTACAATATTTCTCTCATTAAAAGTTGGCCCTTAAGGTGACTTTATGATGAAACCTCCCACATCGCACGTTGCCATAGTCACGCTAGCCGTAGCTCTTATTTCCAATGTCGTAGAGGCAAATTTTGCTAAAAACGGTTTTACGGTAAGAATATCCGTTAAAAGACTACATAACAGTTAAAGATGCTTTCAAATTTACGTAAATTTATACTTCGGATCAATTTATAGGAAAAATGTTGTGGACAAAAGGTTTTCTCAAGTAAAAGAAACCATTCATGTATTTAGGGAGGGCTTTTTCTGCGTTTTTTTTAATAATATGTATCCGAAAGCAGTAATTCAAACAACCGCATTCACTGTATCTAGTCTATTGTATAAAAAAGAGCAAAATAAAAACACTCTTTAAATTATTGTGCTTTGCTTGCAATTATTTATTTCATTTAAAGAAAAGATTTTTTTTTGTTTTGATTTTTTTTTTGTCGTTAAATTGGAAAATTAAGTATATTGTTTTATGGGTACAAATTATCAATAGTAAAATGTATTGAATCTAATGAGGGGTCTATTTGCAATTTAAAAACTTACATTTTTTATCTGTACTGGAGGCTTTTTGATATAAATTATTAATATTATATAAGTGCTTGAGCGGAGCTAAACACGGCAATGGTTTACAAACAGTAAAATGTAGAATCGCTCTCAAGGAAAGTAGTACCAGACATAAGAACAGAGACCTTTGGATACTTACGTGTTACGTTTAATTGTAAGTGGCGAAAGTGCAAATGCAGTTTCCGCAAACATTATCATTACTGTTCGTTTCACGATTAACAGCGAGTAAAATAGATGTACATTGTACGTGTTAATGCATTTTAATTGTAAAAGGAAAGGGTCAAATAAATCATAGAAATATAATTGATAAAATTGAATTCTGTGTTCATAAACGAATTCATTTTATTCAGGGATACAGTTTCAATATTGAAATTATTCAGTTGACATCTTCTGAAAACCTTTCAATTGAAAATCAAAAGGTAACGTTACATTGATTTTATCACTGAAGACCAACAAAGAACAATTGTTGCTATTTTATTATATTTATTCACCATTACATAATATTGTACAATGAAATTAAATTATCGTTAAACTTTCTTTAATATAATAAATACGCAGAATATTAGAAGCTTTGGCTACTCAGTGAGCTGGTCAATCTGTTATACTCCAATATTCAATATTACAATCCATAAACAAATGACGGTCGCCTATAATAATATTAACTGAACCTTAAACTATTAGGTGTACGGATATAAAAGTTAATTAAACACCTCCTCCAGGTAAAACGTCAATAGAGCGTTCTGGTACAGTGTATGCGCGCTATGTCAATATTAATGTGTGCGAGTTATCTTTATGGGCCCGTAAAACTATCGCAATTTAGAGGAAACTTCAGTGGGTGATTTTAATACTCATAATAAACCATGGAATCAACAAGATTATAAACATAATCCCATAATACAATACAAATTACCCATTAATTACATATTTTTTGCTGCTAACAATTAGTAAATAACTACTTTTTTCTGCTTTCGTGTCGAAGTGCAGTTTAATTCACATACCGTTATACTTTTTGATATACCAATCTGTTTTCTATCTGAATCAATGTCATTTATATCATGAACCGTGGAAAAAAAATAAAACACCATCTCATTTATTCTATATTTCTCAATAGTTCAATAAGAAAACGCTTTCGAAAAAAATCGGGGAAATCTCTGCCGAAAGTTAGTATTCTTACAATATACTACAATTTCAAATCAAAGACGCTATTCTAGATCAGTATTTACGCTTCTAGCAAACTGTAATCAAACACCTCTCAATATATCTGAGACAAACAATAAAAGAATATGCCCGCTACGACACAATGGCTCTATTATTTTGGGAAACCACAATGATTACTGTTTACTTTGTCACGATTCACAATATCAAGTTACGAGGGTTTATTTAATAATTCGAATGAAACGAGCAATGCAATTAGCAATTGACAATACAGAGTTGAAAGCACATGGAAGAATACTTCATAGAATAAGAAAAAAATAGCGAGCTTTATAAGAGATACCTGAATGGGTGTGTTAGACAAAGTTGGTCAGTATGTAGTCATAAAAGTAGAATATAAAGGCAGCCAAGAACAGATGCCGGTTTTATGATGTCATTAGAAGATCTTCAGTCAAAGAGATGGCGATTAAATCAAATTTGAACGTTTTTATTACGTCTGTATTTCTTGAAAGCTTTACTTCCTCGTGAGTCAGATTCTTAGTCTATTAAATGCAATAAGCACATATTTTAATCGAAGTTGTTAAAAAATAAACATTACCATTTTATTGATAGTAATTTTTAAAGTTTTTTTTAGCAGATAATTTCACTTCGGACGGTGAAAATTTGTACAGTTCATTGCCTGCATTTAAAATATATCAATGGTAAATATTTTCATTTCAATTAACAGATTTACGTGGTTCGTGAATTTTTCAACTAATCAAACAGGCTACCGTTGCACTTGCAGAGTGTTGCACAATAACTCATTTGTAATTTACTAATCTAATAAATTGAATACCGAAGTACTTAACCAAGAAGTGAAAGCACATTTATCTTTTGTGAAGATGCGAGAAAAATAAAACTTTTGAATCACGAAACCAAAAATGGAAACGTTCAATTTTAACTTCTCCTTTGCTTTGAAGTTCAAGGATTAAGTTGTTTTTTTAAAAGAAGTTACTGCAAATTTTCCAGCCAATACGACTGGGGCCATTTGAGTCTGCCAAAGCTTAAGTTTTAATGAAAGCAGATGAATATTTTCAAAGGAAATATCAAAGGTCCTGATTCTACAAGATATGAAGTGGTTGGAAAGTTTATGGCTTAAGATTTTAATAGTTATATTTTTTGTTTTCAGCAGCAAAGCTGCCGCTTATTGCTCTAGAAACTGCAAATAAATGCAAGGAAAACATCACCAAGTTTAAATTGCATCGAATATTTATGAGATTTGTTAACGTTTTAACGCGGAAAGTCTCTATGTAAGCAATCGCTGCACGTGGCACATTTTTAATTATGTTATTTCAGAGTATTGCCGTATGCTGTACTTACGAAATTTACCTACTTTATTCCAATAACATAATATTATATTACATATAAAGTTTGTTTCTGTTATCCAAAATGGTTTATTTCACTTTCGTTCATTTTATTCAATTATTTATTGCCTTTCTTTTATTATTTTTTTTCTTTTATTATTTTTTTTTCTTTTATTAAGAGAGATGTTTTATTTATTTATATTGTATTACAAGCGCACAATATTTGTTATTTTTTTTACCATTTTTTTCACATGTTCCTAATCTTGGCATTGCATACTTAGATGTAATCATTAATGAAAAACAAAAGTGTTCACATCGCCAATTGAATCGCAATCTCACACGGTAAATTATGCATATAATCACAAGCATGAAGAAGTCAATAAGATTTTAGAGAAAGTCTAACATATTTTAATAACGGTCTTTATGATGAAAAAATCCGACTGTGAAACCACACGAATCATATTTGCAACACACGCGTCCATGCGCCTTCAAAATCTCACATATGATACAGCTGCATTTATCTATTTAAAACACTGAGTCAGAGATTCCACGTGTGATATTAGATGATGCAGAAAGGAGATGATCAAAGCAAGGCATAGCACAGATCGAGAGGCCCCAAATGAGACTTCCGCGGTACTCCAGAGTACCGCTACCTGGATTTATAATTGGGTACTAAATGGATTAACCCAATACATTCGCAGTTCCAATTTGACAGATTTTCCCCAAATTTCGGAGGTGCACGTTTGATGTTTACTTAGCATAAAGGAGTGACAAAATTGGAAGTAGCAATCAGTCTCAAAATAATAACATTATCATGTGTCGTAATTTGACACTAACTTATAGGCCTCATACTTATTTATAATATCGTCACCGGAAAGGCAAAAGGGCTGAAGCGCCAATTTGGGAAGTTTACAGCAGATCACTTTAAAGTTTTTTTTTTAAGTACGTCTTCAGTACCTGATTGGATTTTGAAAAAAAAGTTCCATGAAAATGATAAATATATGTTAGATGGCTGAAGCGCCACAAAACCTTTAGAATCAAACGAGGGTCACAGAAAAAAACTGCATTTTCAACTCATTTTTGATCATTTTTGTCTTTCCGGCGACGATATGTTCATTTCATATACGAGTAATATAATTTAATGCAATTAATTAAATCGATATTTGCACATCCCTAATCAAAATTCATTTATGGAAATCGAGTAACGCTACACTTTAACAAAACTTTGAACTATAGGAAAATGAATATCAATTTATTGTGACTTAATCTGAGACATGTTTTAATAGTTTGAATTAATATCTAGTCATAATTATATTTGTTTCAATATTTAAAATTACTTTGCTTTTATTCGACTACAATATTTTTTTGGTTTATATACTATGGGAAAAAAGGAGCGATATTTATCTTAATAATCCCAAATAATTATAATGAGTTAACACAATAAGTTTATAACACTTTTCTTTCCCAAATATGTTAATGTATTTTTAACTTTGGGTATTATTTCAAATAGAGCTTTAAGTCTAACAATTTTGACACTTATAATAATACTTGGCTAATTCACATGGCGCCATTTTTGTGAAATATCACCTCAAGAGCGCTTTACAAAACCTAATAACGATGGTTCCCTGTTTCCCAAGAATAATTGTTTGGAGATTACAATCTCTGCTTTTATAGCCTTCATATGCAACCTGTCGGTCTGAGTGTTGCTATATTTAGATTACAAAAATGACTTTACAGCTGTCGTAATTAATAAATAAATTCGAAGTTATTCTGTAATTGAAATGTTGGTTTGCATAATATTTTTATTCTACTAAATCCCTTTACCATACAAACTAAAGCGTTACGCACTATATTCATGTTCAGTTTCTTGAACTTTGACTGTGTAATTACATGTGACTCGAGTTGTTTGTTTTGTTCGTTGTGTTTATTCTCATCTGTTGATTGATTCCTTATTTGGAATAAATCAGCACCTATTGCGCTCCTAGCCACGAGAATATTTTATTGAAGATAAACGTTAAACACATACAAATACCTAATTGAAATGCACAGAATAAGATGTCGTATCATCAGATGAACAGTTTCTACCAATTAAACTACCGAAACATTTTTAAATACTATCATTATTATCAATCCCATATTTCTTTGAAAATCTTTTTTTTCAATTTATTATTATTTTAACGTTACTCCCAGATAGAGTACAGGTTCCAAGTTCTAGTATCGGTCGCAACCTCATCTTTTTGTTTACTGTGTCATGTTCTATTTCATATTTCGTTGAAAATTATTGATAATATTTCAATAAACTTAAAACAATGTGTTAATGATATCAAAAATTTGAAATCATTAACAAATATAATACATAATAAAGAAAAGTGAATTAAGTAGGGACGTAATTTATTACTTCGAGGCTTAATCTAATTTTCTGTTATTTTCAGATTAACAAATTTCATCGCGTTTTCCGAATTATCCTCACAATAAACAGAAATGGATACAAACTGATTTATGTGTAATGTCTTCAACATTTCTCAGGTTGATTAAGGCACCTGAAAAACCATTTATAACAGTGAAGTTAAAATATAAGAGCGAAAATACTTAATACTGCCTTGAAACCATCTCGGACCAATTATTGAAGGGCGGGTATTTAAATCGTCTGCGTTTGCTATTTCAATTTGCAACTTGATAATTAAAAAGGAAAACTGGTTAATTTGCATTAAAAACTTTACGTTAATTATTTTGTTAGTAAGGTGCGGTATTTTTTTAATTTTTTTTTCTCCGTCGTCTTCTCGCAAATACAGCACCGTAAAAATAATGGCTTTTCGCAATAAAAATATTTCACTGTTTAAAAACAAAAATACGCACAGAAAAATTATTTTTGTAATTAAATTACGAAAAGTTTTTCTACAATTTAATAAATACTACCGGTTTTAATTCGGAAAAGTCTTTAAAATACGATACTTAGAAATCTTGTGAAATTTGGGTGATGTTTATCTTACAAAAATATTTTTTACCTTAACCCTTCATATAGAGTTAAATTCGGTAACACCAAAACGTAGACAATACCATAATTGCTAAAATGACATTCTACTTTTGCCTTTAATTAACTAGTAAATGTATGCGTTTTTAAACCACGACCAGGAGTCGAACCCAAAGATATAAACGCTCTGCCGCGCAAGTCGCCCAACCTCTGCCATAATTATTAAAAATTAAAAGCTTGCACCACTCTCCAGCATTTCTTCCGGCGCTTCTAGATCTTATTTAGAACTACGTGGCATTAGATTAAGACACCATGTTGTTCCTGCGGCAATAAATGCAATTATAAGACGACCGTCGGAGGCGCTGAGGGCTAAGGGTGTTGTCATTAAATAATCAATTTGAGAAGCCTTCGCTGGAGGCCACAGTTTGCCTCCCCTCCGTTTACCGGCTAATTTATTAAATGTTGGTGTGCGCCACGAAATATACTCAATGATTCGTCAATCATGTGACAGCACTCAGAAAGGAACAGCAGCGCATTCCAGTCATTTTTCGTTTACTTGGTTATTTTTTAAGGCTGTTAAGTATAAAGTATAAATGGTAAAGCCCTATTACAAGTAAACAGTTTTGACTACGCATTATTTGAAAGACAACTGATACAATTGTTTTAGAGTGAAGTGTCAATTTTCTTCGAAATACATTTTAGGTTGACATACGAGTATAACACTTTGGTTCGGAACTTCAATCGAAATTGAAATAGAATTATTTAAATTTTATGTTTATTCCAAGAAAAATTGACTGCGAACTGATTTAATGCTACAATTTTGGGCCTGCTTTGATTTCTTTTAATAAGAAAACTTATTTTTATTATAGGTATTATTAAAATATTCAAAAGCATTTTTCCCAACTATTTGAATTGAGACCACCTCGTGTAAAATAAAATTGTGGTCGTGAAAAAAACGATTACTTAGTAACCTTTTATTGTATACTACAGAACTACATTACTCGTCTTGAAAAGGGGAGTAAGTCGGTACACGTTGCAGTATTAAATTTCTATCTATCCGACTGCCAGTCGACCATCCTTCAACTCCTCAGAAATAATATTAAAATAAATCCTACTTGATTGTATTCGCGTAAAAAAAAAAAGATTTAGCAAACCTTTTATTTTTTTAAATTTAAAGCGTTTTAAGTCTGAATTATGAATTGGTTAACTTTTTCCTTTAAAAACTAAAAAAAACTCATGTGAAAAAGTAAAATCGTTACGAAAATTCGGAAGAGCAATTTGGATAACGTAAACTTTATGAGCAAAAAACTTACCCAAGAACATTGCTCCAACACCATATTACTTAAAACTTTTTCATGTAACATGTGAGTAAACTGAATGGCAACAAGAAATATTTTCTTCGAAATATAACAAAAAGAACAGCCGCAAGCGGTTTTATTCTCACTTATCCTCAAAATAAACACACCTTTGTGTTTTTTTGTTTTACCGTGTCTATGTTTTTCTCATGATTGCGTCATAAAGCATTTCATCGACTAGAAACAATCCGATTTGACGTTTCCCAAAATTTTACACAAAAACATCAAAAGAAAAATCTACCAACTTTTAATAACGTGAGCTTTAAAAAAAAGCTTTATACCTATATATATATGTGTAAATATGTAGGCTTTTTATCTCTCTCGTGTCACAGGTTATAGAGTTTACTTAAACGTTTTACCAAACACAATGCTGTGAGGAATTATAATTCTCTTGGATTACCTCGTCCTGACATCTGTTGAATTTCACATCTCACGTGTTAAACAATTTCACCTGTGGTACGCATCACATCATCATAATCATAATGTTGCCGAGCAAATAGTTACTGGTTATATATTAAACTTACAAGTATCACACTGATATTTGTATCTCCGATCCATCTCCAGCTGCCAGTATCTCTGGCAAGGAAGGATGAGATGCTAAGGAGATTATGGGGAGAGTAGAACCATATCCCATACTGAATTGTTAATGAAAATATTCACATTCCTCGAATCAACATTCCTTTGTTGTTGTATATTAAAGCATTTCCATACATGAATACAATCATGCATTACTCCAAAGGATTTCTATGAAATATGTATGATCGCGTGTTGTGCTTACGCACAAAGCTCTCTCTACAATTTTTACGAACTTTTTTACTTGCCATTTATTATGAAAATAAACATTTCCTTTCCCTTGCTCTCCGACCTTAATTATTTTTTTAGAACCGTATTTTCATTTCTATTAGGCGGGCATTTAATATTTAAAGGGTTCAAAACCCTGGTCGGTTTGATTAGTGAATTTCCAAGCCAAAAAACCATTATGTTGAGAAATTAAGCTTTCTCTCAAGCACGTACATTCTTATATATTTCATCAAAAATATTTGCAAGTAGGCCCACCTCTCACTTCGTCCAATTGAAACTAATCGTACCTGGACATTTTATTGCCACTTGAAGTTGCTAGTTATTGTTTTGTTAAATGCATCATCAAATGCATTCTTAAATTATCAACTATAAATGTTAACAACGCCGATAAAGAAAACTTACAAGTTTTTACAAGTGCAGTTTGAAACTCATTTAGGTTATCTTATAACTACTTTATTTTGCGGTTATCTATTTGTTTGATCATATTATATATTTTCAATGATAAAACTCTTAAAGATAACGCCACTCTCCGAAGAAAGTTAATACGCAAAAGCTCCAAATTTTATAAATCAAATTGCAACAACTTCTTGCCTAGACAATTCAAACTGGCATATGTGAAAATTCAAAGGATCTATTTCGTTGTAGCTTTCTTCATAAGTCACTGCTTGTAAGGAAGCATTTACAGCTTACAAGAGAGCAAGAATAAGCGGATTACTTGTAAATGTATTATTCAACAGTATATATATAATGCCTCCGTGAGCTGGTTATCAAAAACTACCAGAAGTGGTATTATCTCGGCTACAACGAGTAAATCTGAGTAGTTGATTAAATGTATAGAACATCACTACTATTGCGCCGAATTGAAACTGCTCGAAATAGCGACTAACAAAAATATGACCCTACGGGATCATGTTATGTTTGTAAGTGTTTTTTATTCTTGTTACATTTTTTACTCTTCAAAATACATATTTATTAAACAAAGGTATATATATAATATTTATTATAGGCTGCCTTATTGCTTGGCGGTTATTTCTACCAACCAACCCGTTTTTACATTTATCATCATATAATAACATAATGTCATGAATAATAGAATAAATGTGAGAAGATTATATTAAAACAGAAAAGAAAGTCAATATGGATAAATCCAAAGAAAAAAAAATACCAAAAAGAATTCTTTTAATTTCTATAAACTTTAATACTAGAAATTATTCTATTTCAAAATAATGAAAAATATATGATCCTTTATTTTTGAAAATCGACTGTAGTAAATTATTATATTGAGTTATGAATACACAGATTCTTAACAAAATGGAGCATTAAATTCAATAAGTTAATTATTAAGCCTGGATATTCAAAGCTCGCCATTATTGATTATACTTTTCTCGTAATTTTTAAACTTTTGTTTGTATTTCAATATTTTAAGACACCATTACGTTCTTCCATAATTTTAAAATGTCACTTGTGCATCGTCGTCTGACAGTAAAAATTACCATAAATTTAACATCATAAACCAGACTTGCATACTGTTCTCTCTTCTTATATTGTTGTGGAGAATATTCTACGGGCTTTTATAATAGTTTATGCACAATCGATTGAAAGCCTGCACTTAATAATTCAAGAAATGTACGTCTGACGCCTTCAGTCTGTTAAAGGATTTTCCGATAATTCGACATTAACGTCCGCAAAACCTTTTAAATGGTTTTTACTTTGCGTATAAATTGAGTATAGTCTTCCCATGAGTTTTTACTCGGATTGTAATAATGTATTCTCAAATTTATGTATTATTTTATGATAGCACGTTTTAATAAGGTAATTTACATTTTCTCCGTTGGACTCAGATAATCATTTGGAAAATTCGACGTTGTTTTTTAAATGCTTACATATTAATAATAAATAGCAAGGGTACAGTGACTTTTCCGAACAGATGGTGTGTTATTTGGTTTTTAGTTTTATTTATTTTATTTTAATTACTTGTACATCAAAGCTTACAAATTATCTAATTATAATTCATTACTCTTTGACTTAATAATAATAACTTAAAAACTATTTGATATTACTTTTGTATTTTATATGGTTCTTCCAAGCTATTTTAAATTTATTAATTGGTATAATTTTGATGGTTTCCGGCAGCACATTATAACATTTTATCCCTTTATAAAGTAAGCTGTTTTATTTGTATTTTCTACTGTCTGTGGAGTTTTTTACGCAAATTAAATGTTAATCTTTAAATTAATATTTTTTTTAAGTTTAACTTTTTATTTTTAAAAATCGTAAAAATCATACAATAAAACGTTTGGGCTTTTGATAAGTTTTTTACTTGCTTTGAGTTTAACTTTTACTGTAAAATGCTTTTTTCTTGATGTAATAATTTTTAAATGTGTTTTAGTTACAATAAATTATGATGAGAAGCTTGACCCGAATCTAAAAAAACACCCCATTATTCTCAAAGTTAGAAATCCTCAATATGAATAAAACTGAATCTTTCGATGTAGGTTTTGAAGTTATGTTTTCCACTCACTTAAAATGGAACAGGCTAAATTCAAGAAACTGAGCCTGTACAAATAATTATTACTTAAAAGGATATTCCGCATGATGTTTCCTTCAAACGATTTGAAACTGTTTACGTAGGTATCAAAATGTCGAAATAATTATGTTTATTTTTTTTATATTTATTCTCCGTGTACATAAGAAGCCGCCAATGTCACAAATAAACGTTTCATCATCTTGAATTTATGAATCATTTTTTATTGAAGTGGAGTTTTTAGATATTTGACTGTACCTCCCTTTTGTGATGCTTTTTAAGGAATTATCTGTATAGATACAGGTATGTAGGAAGAAATCGTTTTACTTTCAAAACAGATTGCTTTCAATGCGATGATCATTCATTCGTTCAGTAAATTGGCAATGAAATTACTCTCAGCTAATCGGATGTTAGGACACGTTGGTCAATTCTACCAGCGGTTTCCGACATAAACGATTTCCAAAGCACCATAGGAAAATGAAAATCTATCTCCGCCGATTAACGACAAAATTAACCGTCAATTTAATGTTAGTGAGTTTCAAATCGTCACTCAGCGATGCCATTTTAAACGATTATCCTACGTTTTATATTACTTACTTTAATCAAATTGTATATCTGCTTGTAAGCGAGGTTGTGATTAATATCAAACAAACAATGTTTGCAAAGTCTGAGTAGTTTTAGCATAATCAATGAACCTTGCAAAGCTTTTGCTGGTTTTAGTTTAACAAATAAAACTCCTATGGAACAACAAAATATTCTAACCCGTTGTTGTAGCAATAATTCAGAAAGATGGAACAATTTTGAAATGGAGAATTGAAATATTTCCGGAAAATTAAATTTCATGCTGCAGTGGAAATTGCAAGGAGCATCTTGTTCTGGAGTTCTTGGAATAAAAGATATAGAGTTTTGTAACATCAAGTGAATGCACCTCTAGGAAAAATATTAAATTTATTTTTCTACCTTTAAACAATTGTTTTAAAAAGCGCCCCAGGGCAAATAAATGCATTCGATATAATGTTGCCCCTTTATCGTCCGTACTATTCAAGTTATAATATTTTCGCCGTTTTACTTAAAAACAATTAAAAGCAGCATTATTATTAAGTGGCATACTTTCTATAACGTGCATGATAAACCTAACGGGGTTTGTGTAACACATATTTCAAGCTCAACAGGGTTACTCGAGCGAAGTTTTTGTGATACGCAGTTAAACTCAATACGATTCCTATAACACACAATATGAATTTAAGTGGGCTTACAAAACAAACCCAACAAGATTTATATGAAACCTAGTTCAAGATCAACAAGCATTTCAAACTCAACAAAGGTTTCTGTAATACTAAATAAATAGAATCCCAATAACACCCATTAAAATTTCATCGAGGTTTTTAACGAAAGCAACGACAAGTCCCTCGGGGACTTTATAACACACATTTCATGCTCAACTGGGCTTGAATACATAAAGAGAACTTTCGAAATATTATTGTAGTTCTACATCTACAACATTTAGCCTGGAAACTGGACACTTTATGTAGCACTAACTAGGTCATTGAAAACATTCCTGCGATTCCCAGTTATGAATGTTTTCACCCAATCGTTCGAAATCCCAAGCACTTCCGTGCATTCGTTAACACATTCCAATCCCTAAGCAACATTTCAATAAAACAGTTGCTCCATATCGGTTATTTAACGAGTAATAACTGCAGTGAGTCGTTATTCCATCATGAGAAACGGAACAGATAAATGAAAATGGACCCAGATGAAACAACATACCTAAATGCTTTGATGAGAACATACCACAGAAACCCAAAATTACTGCATTTTTTTCTTCCTGTTAATTAAACACAAATATAAGTGGGTCACGATTTTACTGATACCTTTAAGAGATCGATTAAAAAATTGTTTCCTGCTTACAACAAACAATAATTGAATACCACAAAAGTTTATACGCAACTTTTGTATTATACATATATATTTTTTTTTTTTTTTAAAGAAAGACAAACATTCCCGGGTTACAAATAACCTGACAATATTTAAAAATACTTCTACTGCCATCATAAGAAGCGGAAGATGTTGCTTGTGCAATGATGGAGGACTTAGCCAGCAGAGGAATTGAACGCACGACGCCCGGGTGGGAATCCGACGCGTTTGACCACTCAGCTACTGACCGGTCATCATCTTATATATTCATCTTCAATACCTTATGTTACTTAACCATAAAGTAAAAAATCTGTTGGTTCAGTCTGCACTGATACAATAAAAAAAACAACAGTTCTAGCTCATGTTTTAAAGGCTTCATGAAATTCGCACTTTTTTCGTCTAGATCTTTTAGGACAACGTACATTTTGTCAGCTCGCGAAAGCATGAGATATGAAGTTTTGAAATACAATTTTAAAATTTAGATCATAATAAAAATCATCGAATGGTTTGTCCTATTTATCTATTCATTTTCATGTTTTTAATTTAGAGATGTTTCAAGGCCTCCATGGTCGAGTGGTAAGACGCTCGACTACGAATCCAAAGGTCGCGGGTTCAAACCCGGCGTGCGCCAATAACTTTTATTTAATTAATATGTGTCATAACACATTTAATTCATATAAAAATAATAACAAGTATATTTGCGGCACGTTCCAGAGTGGTAAATACTCTAAGTATCGCCCTGGTGAAAGACCACCATTCAGAATCGAAACGTTGCTTGAAATGGCTTAAGCCGTGTTTGGTGACCAGATCTGAATAGCCAGGTACTTCCCAACCTTCCTCTTCCCGATCTCCTTCCCCTCCCCACTACCTTCAGCCTCACAACATACCCTATTTGGGGATGCCATAGTCTCACTGGCTCTAGACGGTTGGGAGCAGTTGAGACTCTTGTGCGGTAATCATGTAAAAAAAAAAAATAGTCATTTTGATATATGCAAAAGTATTAAAGAAGGGTAGGCTATTGGCCAATAAATCTCGAGCAATTTATCAGTGACGTAACGTGGATTAGGGAACAGGTCGAAAAACTGTCGATGATGTAATCTCCGTACGGTGAAAAATCGGACAAATGTTATCTGAGCTCTTTTGTCCAGGCAGCTTCTTGACCCGCTTTATAAATAGCTCGCATGAAGCAGAATAGGTACCTCATGGGAGGCTCCCTTTATTATGCATAATGTTTTGTGGGAAGGCATCAATATTTATTATTCATACAAACGAGTGTTTTTTGTATTTTTCAATTTAAGGAAGTGGGTCAATAATCATTAATCACTAATGATTGCTGTGATCCGAAAACTTTTTTTCAATATCTGCTGATTGACCCAAACAGAGACAGACCAGGAATAAGCTGAAGAACATATTTTATTAGAACATATCAGAAAATCGGTCATTGTATTTTTTCCACTTTTGTTTTTTATTGTTAATATATTCTGGGATGAAAACATAATTTAAAGACTGAAGACAAATATGATAATTGCTCTTAAAAAATATTTAACCAATCGATGTTTGGACTCACTATCAAAAATCTAATGTAATTTTGCTAAAATATACATATTATATAAGATTCATATCGATATTCCGAGAGCTAGGATTTGATCCCAGAGTATAACGTATTAAATTAAATTAAATCGTTATTATATCTGGCAATCTGTAAAAGAATGATAATTTGACATTTTTTTAATATATCAATGGATAGAAAAGTTAAGTCCTGATTAGAATTATAGAAGTTGTGTTAAAATTAATTTAATTAAATCTTTTAAGTCATAAAAACAAAATCCTATAAATATTAAAAATATATAACTCAACAATTTATTTAACGGTTTCCTGGAAGTAAAACACTAACACCAAATAATTTTGGACCAAAGTCGAAAAAATAAACCTTGTTAAAATTTGTATTACGTTACACAATGGTAATTTTTGAAACGCCCCGCCTTGCCTCGCGCCACTCGCCCCACGGGCGGTCGGAATGCAGTCGTTTTGGAAACTACAATCTTTTTTGTTAGCGCCCTCGTTTGCAATACAATACAATACAGTAGTTTCCAAAAAAAACGTTTATTCACCCTAATCTAGAAGGTATTTACTGTAAATCAGCAATTCCGCAGAGTTTTCAGATGAAAATCTTTCACATGTTTCCGCCATTTTGTTTACCGACACTTTAAAATCCTGGCTGTCCTAAGAAAATACACACTGTTGCTTAACACTTTTTGTGAAGCTTTTAAAAAAATTACAATTTTATTTTCTTATAAAATAATAATGATTATAAGATAATAATTATAAAATGATAATTACGTTTTCATCCAAAATTGTTGATCAATAAAATTTAACTTGTAGAAACCCACAAAATACTTTTGTCTGAAAGTAGGGAGAAATACTTCTCTGTGCGTCACTGGGTAAATAAACTCCATCGTCACCAGGCAAGCATAAAATAATGCATAAATAAACCAATGCATTGTATTCGAGTTTATTGAAACGGTCTATTTCACAACTACAAATTTTAATCCGCCCATCGTTCCCTGCGCTTTTTGAAACTGTTTGGGTTTAATCACTTACCATGTGTTTTGTAAATGACATAAAATAATTGAAATTGAGATATTATTAAACGGATTGAAAATGAATTAATGATAAAATACCTTTTTTTATGCAGATATAAAAGCTAGCTTCAAATACTCCTAACATATGTTGGCGGGACTCAAGACAGAATTAAGACATTTACAGGTCCGACGCACGTAAAAAAAATTGTTTTTCATGTAAATCTTCTAAATATGAAATTCAAAATATTAAAAAATTAGAAACCGTAAAATTATACCTATTTTTTAAATGAAAAAAAAAACACAACATTTTTTGTAATCTAAGAATAGCCTCTTTTTCTGGAACCCTGTTCGACTGAACAATTTGCACCATAATATTATATGCTGAATGCAACACTTCTGCGACCGGGAGATATTTCAATCTCTAAACCTTTATGTAGTGGTTTTAATCAAATTGCACGATTTGCAATTTTGATTTAGCAATTTATCGAATAAAATATAAGTTAATTGCATTAGATTATTTAGTAAATTATCTTTAATTGGATAAGAATCATCTAACACTTACGTTTACCAGGTGACGTAAAAAAACTATCTAAATTCCCACGTAATTACAACAATATGGCTTGCTCCAGAGGAGTGCCTTGATTTTTTTACCTATGTAGACTATTTTTCAGAAAACATAGCTTATGTGGAATTTTTGTTGCCGAAACTCATATTTTAAATCAAACACATTATTTAGCTGTAAAAACTGTGCTTTTTGAGCTAATTTTTTTTTTTGCGATAAGTTTCAATTCATCCCCATCTCCTTGTGTAAGACATAAGAAAATTACGACACTATGATGGCAAAATACTACAATCTTAATTTAAAAAATATGTATTAAAAGGTACGTTGTATTCAAAGCACAGTTCCTTTCGTTTCCCAAAAGCGTTATATACATGTATATGTATAAAATATCGAGTAAATTTCAAATCTTAATTTTCGCTCTCTCGTAAAATTATAGAAAAATCGCAGATATAACTTTCTATCACTACATTATACAGAAATAATATAAATATTCCATCTAGCTTAATGAATAGCAGTTTAGAGCAAATTTTGTAATATGAATATCGTGGATTGTGGGCCTTTCGCGGGGAAGTATCGGTATTGATGTTGTAAATTACCTTTATTATGTTTGTAACAAAACATTAAAGGCTTGTCAACTGTCAAGTACACCCTACCACAAATATGTTGAATAACTTATAAAACCAATTATAATTTGATTTGATTTTATCGACCAATAGGTATTATAAAACCAGTGGCCAAATCCAATTTAAGTGCTCTGCCTTCTGCCCTCTGCCACTGAATCAATGAAAACACTTTGTCTGCCGATGGAAAACGCAATATGAGAAGGCAAAATAGCGGATGTGTGGAAAGTTGCGGTAATGCGAGGGTAACTTACGTTAAAAGCAACATTAACGTTAACGTGTCAGCGCCGTATTATATCATTACACGTCAAATGTACATTCGCACAACACATTAATGTTTGTTACAATCCTTTTGTATGGATGGAGCTCGTAATCAATACCGACACTTGTACAAAACAACAATTCCACGCTAAATTGGAGTGGAACTGTAAAACATTTCTCGCTATTTTCTTACGCATTCTCAAAGCTAAATAAATACTTTCCAAGACAGAAATGGGAATGTGATTAGTTCTTTTAAATCTTTTTGAGCGAATTAATTTTTAAAGTCTAACAGAATTTTTAACTTTCAATGTTTACTGGTAGAAATGTAATAATTTTGTATCAGAAACTTGGATCATCCATTGTTCATCATTCTTTTAATAGTCAAGACTATCCGACGCGAAATAGATAAGCGTATTTACTATAAAGGAGCCATGTACGGCTTTATTAATTACATTACAATTACACCTTGTTGACAAAACGGAATGCTATTAACGGCCGGGCAATTCGTGTCAGTAATATCTCTGCTATTTAATTTGCCTAAAATTTGTCTGAATCCCATAAGGGACGGAAATTGTAACGAAGATCACAGAACACACACATCGAGCAAATGATTATAACAAATTTACAAACTTCTATTAAGACCTCCAATTGGCGCTTAAAGTTAACAGGTGAAGACAGAAGGCTTGTTATTATTTTCACTAGGGACATGCAAATAGACCTCCCTAATGACACTTTCTAATTGGGCGAGGACTTCTCGCTGAAATACGAAGCTAAACGAAACGCTCGACGGTTGCGTTTTTTCCCTGTGTTTCTTTGAAAACTGTTTAAATTGTTATTATTATTGACAGTTTCGGCGATATATCGGGCAGTTAAATAAAAAATACTTTTTCTCTACGGGATCAACTAACTGTCAATTATATAACAAAATTCTATCAAAATACATTTGAATTTCTTCTTGGCAATCGCTTACATTATGTTCGTAAATATTTTATCATTCGCGAAAAATTTTGAAATATATTTTTTTTTAAATCTTAAAATTTGATTTCTGCTTTTCTAAGGATTCAGTGAGGTCTTTCTATAAGAGTTTAGTAAATTACCTGGATTCTGAAGACATATTTTTTTAAACATCGTAGGTAAGCAAATATTTTACAATAAACGTATTGCTTATGTAGTATAGATACTAAAGTATCATTTGTGCCACTTCCTATTGAAAAATGTGTGTAATCATTTTGGAATTTCATTCATCTGATTTAATAGATTCAAAGCCGACTTTATTGTGGGGATTTTTTTTAAATTCAGTAAATTTTCTCCCTTAGATAAACGTGCAACTTATTCAGATTTTTTTAAATTTGAGCATCTCGTGTCTTTATATATATCGTCTTTATTTATGATATTAAAACGAAAAACATTTATTTAAATATTAGTTATTATTAAGTGCTTTGTTTATTATACTTTGGTAAGGGTAGAAAAAAAAATTCGTTATATTTGTCAAAAGCTTGAAATATTTTAGATACTTAAGAATTACACTACCCGCCAACGACAATATTCTTAATTAATTCAAATTGCATTTTCAGTCATAAAATGGGGTGTCATTAAATGTGTGTACCAGACTTGGAATACTATCGTCATTTAAGCTATTTTGTTTGCAATAATAATAATTTGTCACTCAAATCTTCGACCTACCCTTTAATGACTTGTTTGTTTTAAATATTCAGAGATTATTGTTTTATTATTCATTGGTTTTCTGATAATATTATTAAAAAAAAAAAAACATACGAAGTAACGTAGGACAGAAAGAGACAATTTTTACAAATAATTATGTATTTTTATGTAGTTTTCGCGTAAAGTAAAAATTTTATTTATAAAAAGTTCAATAATAAAGTACCTATAAAAGCAATCTTTTCTGGAAAGCGTTTCTCGTAATTTGATAAAAATGATTTTAAGTTCTACGTATAAGCATCAATCATTATAAACCTTGGGTTTTTTTATCATAAAACAACGATCCTTCCATCATTTTTTCCGTTAAAACTATGTTGAAGTAAAATTGAAGATATTAAACTTTCTAGGGGATCTAAGTACCGTATATTTTTTGTAAGTTGGTACCCATTTTTTTCTGATAACTAAAACATCGATAAGCAACTTACGCTAAACTAATGTCACTCTCACAAGTTTTAGGTAAATTTGCAAGTCTAAAAGATAACGTGTTGAATATGCTAATATGGAGTATTTTATTTTCTTCTTTTAATAAACGTCGATAAAACTAATAATGTTATTTTGTTCAATTTTCGTCACAAAATAAAATTTTGTTGGAAAAGAAGTGAACTTATACAGAAAAAATAGTTTTTTTTTTCTCTTTTATATGTTTGAACTAGGTTTGGTATATAGTGTATGGATGATAAAAATAATTAAATAAATCCTTAAAAGAAAAATAAAACTCAACACGGCATGTGTTAAGATGGAACAAAGAGAGGTTATTACTTTCATTAGTCTAGGAACAAAATTTTAAGGTTAAAGAAAACCAGAAAACTACGATAAATATTGTTTTTCAACGAAAACATTACGTTTATTCTACCTTTCTGTAAAAATCGCCACAAAATCCATCAACTATCTAGATAATTTGCTGTTCAATTATTATGTGGTTCGTTTGTTTATTAATCGTTGGATAATAATAGTTTCTAATCATTACAATGCAATGTGTACATATACATCTTACATGACTGACTTTAGACAGTTCCGACAATTGTTTAAATTAATTGAAATAAGGTATGATGAATTTCTACTAAGCTTTGAGTTATTACTGTAACCAAACATTTGCTTTAGCCAGAGGACATTAATACCAGACACAATAGAACATACGTTTCAAAGAAAACTTCCGAAAATATTTTTTCAACTAGTGATTCCTTAAACAATATGACAGATATAGTCTTTTAGTTATGATATGTACATACGAATTTGTTTATTTATTTAGTTTTTCCAAGTAACGAAGAATCATGTATCTTCCAAATATTCATTTTACCTGATTTATTATTTCGATTCTAACAAATATTTTAAAGACAGATCCAATTTCCTAAATTAACCGATGTCAATCTTAATTGAAATATCTTTCTTCTTTAAAAACATCCAACCTTTCTCAAAAAAGTTATCTTGTAATGAATCATAAATATACATCTTTCGGATATTCTATTACATGCTTTATTAAATTCAAATATTATTTTAAAAATTAAATTAAACCACCTTAATTTAAAGTTGTTAAAGAACATGATGAGGTAGACGTAAAAGTGCATGACTTGTGGAATGAGCAATTGTTTTAATTTTTAGGTAGTTGGTGTTTCTGACCTCCAACAATTTCAAATTAAATGTAAAAAAAACCTTTTTACATAATAATGCTTCCAGATTGTGATTAAATGCTTCAACTATATGTTAAACCCGTCTTGCCTTAATAAAAATATACGAAAATACCTGTTGTATTTTCCTTCCCCATTACAATTCTGGAATAAATATTAAAGACTATAATTTATACTATTAAGTATTATTTTAAATAACACAAAATAATGTTAAATTAATACGAAAGACGGTTGTTTGCTTTGATCATCGTTCGAGTTCATGTTTTGTGGATTTTTTTTTTTAAATGGTCAGTTAGTGTATCAGTGCTTGGATTTAAAAATACTTAACGAAAATATGTAAAAGATGGAGTAGTCAGATTTTGAAAATGTGTTTGAATTGATTTTAAAATGTCTTACCTTATTGGGATAAGGGAGAGCGTTGGATGTGGTCTGCTACGGCAACTCTGCTTGAAACTTCCTTGTCGCGTGGTTCCTCTTGGACCGGAGTTTCTTCCGCTTCTAACAACAAGTGGGCTCGCCGGAGAATGCGTGATGGGTGTCCCGCCGTAGAGCCTTATATAGTGGAAGCTACGGCCCCACCCTCTCTCCCTCCCGCACCCTTCCCTCCAGTTCGTAGAGCCGTAGAACCGCTACGTCATTTGCGATTTACCAAGAGATGAATTTATTTTTTGTTTGCGCTACGTACGAATGTGTACATAGTCCCAATGAGCATTGTCTTATTGTTCAATCTGTGGTTTATTGATATGACACAACACAAATGCGAGGAGAAAATAGATTTCAGATCAAGTACCGTAAGAAGATCACAAATTATATAAAAAGAAATGTACTCAAGAAAGTTTTTTTAGTCAAAAATATTCCAGTCTTAGGAAATTGTGTAACGATTTTTTACAGATATATTTTTAATTTTCCAGATCCATTTTTCATACACATTTTGTTTTTACGAAATATTATAGCATTATAGTTTACGTATAGCATTGCTTTTAACGAAATCACTCTTCCAATATTTGTAATAATAATAATATTAATATCGAAATAATGTTCGTAACAATAATACTTAGTAAATTTTTGTTTAAATGAAATATTAAAAAGTTACTCAATTTTCTTTTATTATTAGCCTTCCTAGTATATTTGAAAATAAACAATTTCAAACTCATTTCTTATTAACTTATAGAGAGGTACGTACCTAAACATTTTAAATATGGGAATTCGTTTAAATAAGGATATTTCTTCTAAGATTTGTGTATTTTATAAACACTACAATAGATATTTTTTATTATTTGTAGGTTTTCAGAAATCGTTTCAAGAGCCGAAGAACACCGCCAGGGGCTTAAAACTAAAATATCTTGGTCAAGTCAAATTAGTTTCATAATTACAAATATGATGACACGTCGATACTGAATACACGAGGCTAATTGCATAACTTGGTTACTCTACAATAAATAAATCAACTTTTTTAAACGATTATAACAGACAATTGTTAACAGATCTAAATGCCGTGACGTCATAATAACCTGATCGGGACTGCATTGCGGAGTGATACGGAGGGGTTGATAATTACGGTGAGGTTATCTGATGGAAAATCGTATGATCCGCCTCCACAAACGGAACCCGTTTTAGTGAGTTTAAAAATAAATAAAAATTCTATAACTGTGAAAATATGCTTTAAAAAAAAAAACCGGATTATGTTAAAAATACTGGAATATTTTATTATAGAAAGGTTTTTCGATCATATGAACTTTATTACCAATATCCTAATAAAAAATATTTCGCTTTTTATTATGTCTGTTGAAATCATATTTTACGCAAGTGTTAAAAATATGCTTGTTCAAAATATAAACCTGCACGTACTATGAACGATTGTAGTTAATAATTGTTATTGCCGGAGTTTTTTTTAATTCGATTAAAATTAGACAAGAAAAAGAATTTTAAATAAGATAAAATACAACATACATACTCGTACACTTACACCACAAAGGTAAATTCTTGATTTATTAGAATCTCGAGGTACATTTTAAATCGTATACCGGCGTTTATTAGAGTCATTGTCATTAATATTAGTGATGATTTTTCCAAATTACTGTGAATATTGGTAAGAAAAAGGCAAATAATCCTGTATCAAAATAAACAGAAAATTCTGCCACTATCTGAAATTCTTGAAAGCAATAATTTATTATCCGAATTAGTCCATCAGTCTGTTCTCGGTTAATGTCTAAATAATGCCTTATAATCGGTAGCAGAATCTACATACATTCACCAGGCCTTCTCTCGTTGTCAAAATTACTATAAATCTTCGGCTTTTCCGTGGAGTTTTTCTATTTTTCATTGCTACTGTAATTTGTCATTCGTACGTTCAATTAACAGATTGACATTTTTGTGGATACAACACGAAGTACACCGAATCGATTTTTAACGTGTCTGAAACGGGAATAGATTAATTATATTACCATTGCTATGCGATGGCTATATAAATGGAGCCAAATATTGGTTTGCAACTCAGTGGCAGTAAATGTGCATGTTTTCCTACAAAGCTTAAACTGTATCAATAAATCTCAGTTATATTCGTTAAAAAAAGTTTAATAATAATTCAATTTGAGTAAACATTGACTGTAAATATTTTACTTTGTGAGTACATTCCTACATACATGCACACGAGTGTGAACTTTCAAAACTGGAACTGTGGATGAAAATTATTAAATTTAAATTCTTTCCAGACAAGCGATCAAGTAGATAACTACCTATAATATACTTACAAAAACAATCGGTTAACATTTAAATATGAGATCTTTAGTTTTTAATCGCCGTATCAAATTACATAGCAACTCAAATTAAGATAGTAAGTAACAATTGTGTAAATATATATAAATACTAAAATACTATTAATATTTTCGTTCATTTCTTACAAGGCAGTTAATATTTTAAGAAATACATCTTAAACAATTTCTTAAAAAACTTATTTTTAAGAAGCAATCCAAGTTGTCTAGAATTTATTTTTCTTCATAAATTATTTTTTAATTATATCTGATGATTTATTAATAGTCTTGTTAATACACATCTTGTATTAAGAGATACGGTTCTGTCATTAATTAAACTAGCTGTGTAAGTGTATAAGTACGTAATAATAATGATTTCCGGGAATAACAGTAATCATAATTTATTATTGTTCTTTGGTTAATCGTGATGGTGGAATAATTTTTGAGTGTCATTGCCAAATTAGCTTAATTAAGTAGTACTATCTGCACCCCTATTTTATTAAGTCACAAAATTGTGCCCACTATCTTGTGGATGGTTATGTCAATAGTGAATAGTTTCCAATAATTATATGACAGTAGGTAAATTGGATCGCCGGTGACATTTTGTGTTCTGGATGACAGCTACATAGAGAGAACATTCTTGTTGTTAGACACGAAACTTATTGAAACACGTACAAGAATATTTTTTAATGTAAAAAAAAATAGTAAATGCTCTCAGCATCGCCCTGGTGAACAACCACTATTCGGAATTAAAACTTAGCCTTAAATAGCTTTAGCCGTGCTTAGTTAACAGATCTATATAGTTAAGTTCTACCTAACCTTCCTCTTCTCCAGTTTCTTCTTCTTACCACTTTTTTCAACACCATAAAATTCCTCTAAAATCAAGGATGACATAGTCCCACTGACGCCGGACAGTTTGCCCGGACTTGCTCCAGACTGTGGAGAGAGAAATATATGTATTTTTGAATGCATTATTTTTGATCAATATTTAAAAAATTATCGAGGAATATTTTTCATTCTATGACGAGCGATAATTTAATGTCTTAAACATAGACTCGGTAGTTAGAACACGAAATAATTAATTTTTCCACTGTGTAAGCTTTAAAAAAACACAACTATAGAATAACTTCTATAGAAAATATAACTTAAAGGCTTGTGTGAAAATCGACACTGATTAAGAAAGAGTTATCTTGTAGAAAATCAGGGTAAGGAGGGGGAGGTATGTGAAGTTTTAAGTGTTTCCGACAAATTTAATATCCGGGAAATGAAATCGTTTTATTTTGTGGGGAAGATTTTATTGCGTAATTTCATTATTCATCTCAGACGAATTTGCATATATTTTTGTGATTAAGAACGTGTACGACCATTAAGCATGACATGTACAAAGTGCTATTAAGTTGAGAATTGCATGCACTTCAATTATTTGTTGAGAAACCATTAACATCTCGCTGAGACTGAAGACATATCGATAACGGGAACCATTGCTCCTAACCGAAGGTATATATTTTTTATATATGAAGAAAACTAGTACATAATCTGCCTTATAATTTTCTTACATTCATGTTAACTGAAATTGAATGTATATCTAATGTTTTTTTTTTTATAATCTGTAATATTTTATAGGTATCTACTTTTTTCCATTTAATGGAATATTGGTCAAGCCTATGTTCATTTTTACTATATTTACACATTAATTTATGACTTTTTGTTTCCTAAATAAAAAATAAAAAGAAATAAAAAAAAAACTAAAAAAAAAACAATTTAAAAAAATAATTAAATTAATTAATGCTTCCCGTGAACCCCGTTTCAGTGTGATTCCACTAAACTTTAGGAGGTGATTATTTACGATATTTAAAAAAATGCCAATTAATTATTTTAAACAGCATTTTTTACAGTTGAACTATTTCACTTGAAAGTTGTCGATAACTTGTATTTTGGTCGTAGATAATAGATCAATCGTTTATCGGAGTAGGTACCCGTCCAGGAAGCCAAAATAGCCAATCAGACATTATTTCATGATCGGTCAAACATATGTTGCATGTAACGAGCCAGTAGCAGTAGATTACCGCCTGTCGTGGGCGGTATAATGTTTAATTTATATTTTGTATAATTGGATCGGTTACATGTTGCCGTACACAAATACAAAATATGTAATTACTATTTATTTGGACCTTAAGTTTTCGTGAATAATCAACCCCTGAAATGTCACGGTACCACCCTGAAACACGTTGTGTGGGTATATGCATCTCCGAATGCTGCACAAAATTATATAGCCCCCTCACATATACTCAATAAAAAATACCCACCGTTTCCATCCATTTTTGTTTTATTCTTTTTTATTTGTACCCACAATATTCTTACCAAATGAAACTTATACAGCTAAGCTACCGCTTGTCGGCAAGATCTTAAATAGATTTTCATACATAGCAACAGTAATTTCAGACTAATCATATCTTAACAATAATAAATTTGACGTTAGTTATAAAGAAGAAAAAAAATATATTTTAATGAAGAAATTTTATTATTTTAAGATAAAATTGACCAGAAAAAAAAAAATATTTTATTTAAAAAATATATATATTATCTCGGGTCTTGCATTTATGTCGGTTTATAATATCCTACGACTTTTTTTATATTTATATTTTTTGTATTTTTGTTATTTTTTTGTATGTAACTGAATACGCAATATGGAATGTGTGGGATTGCAATAACCTCACATTTGTACTGTATTTATGTGAATAGCATATAAGAGTCCTATTGAATAGAGCCAGTAGGTCTGTGGCTATCCTAATTTAAAATATTGTGAAGCAGTTGGAAAAGATGGTGATGAAAAAAGAGGAGCAGATTGTCAAAATATATCAAACCGTGATTGTAAGAAAAAGCAGTCAAAGCCATCTCCAAACGGTCTTGTAGTAAAATACCAATGAATTCCTAGATACAAATACTGATAGTTTTAGATTAACCTTTTAACTCACAATTAAGATTAATGAAGGTTGTGATGAATAGAAAACTTATAATGCAATTTATAATTCTATAATCAAATTTAATGAAACATTTGTTGCGCGCAATTAAAAATTCTCTCCTCTCTGATTGGATAATTATGGCAAATTTCTCTAGATCTAAATTTCGGTGATAATCCTTCAGGTGGTCGTTAAACGTAATAATATCTCATTATGGGTTGTTAACTAAGAAAATTCTCATAACATTTGAATAAATAGTCTTTTTTTTTAAAGCTGGTATATGGTTTGGTCTTTATCTATTCAGTTAATAACAATATATAATTTCCTTTGTGAGTACGTACCACCGTACGAGTTTGAAATTTTCAAAATAACAACTGATTAATTTAAATTATCATTTTTTTTATATAATCTGTTTTTAAATACTTACCAACCTACCTACCTAATAAAGTACATAGCTTTTAGAAGATATCATTCTTTATTCTATATTTGAAATTGAACTAATATTTTTTCTTGGCAAGTCAAGTTTTTCACAAGTAACAACTAGAATAAGTAATAACTGCCCAGCTCTGCGTCAAAACCCTGCTAAAACGGCGTTATAGAAGTAATCCATTTATTATTATTATTACTGAATAATTGAAATTATATTGATTGTCGTAAAAACCGTAGCAAGTGGAAGCATTTATTTTTTTCTTGATAATAAGCCAGTATTTTTAGCAACTACATTGTAATTTAAAAAGTTAAATTTTTCATATCGTGTTTATAGGAGTAACATAACGTAAATATAGTTGTTTTCCTTTTCCATCAGAAAATTGGGTGATTTTCTATTGATTTTCATTTTAAATTACGGTTGTACACTCGGTGTCGAAATTCAAATTATATACCTACTTGTATTAGGCAGTATTCCTGTGAATAAATCCAAACTTTATTAATGAGGAATTCTAGTGAAAAATATTATGACATTAAAAAATTGTATTCATATAGAACAACAAATTTTGATTCTGAATATGCCTTTTGGTTTGGTTTTCAAAAAAAAATAAGCGTTTTATTAATTAATAATAATAGTTTTAATTTAATCGTTTTTGAAAAATGACAAAAAACCAAGAAATCAAAACCTCCATGACGTAATTCTATCCTGAAATGTGGAGAGATCGACAAGTGTGACGTCATCTGATTTAAATGGCGCGACTTAACACTTCAAATAGGAACTTTTTCACGAGCAGCAATAAAACGAAACCCTTTTTTCTTATTTTGAAAACGTGCTTTAAATATTTATGCTGGCGTTTAAGTTGCAGGCCGTAAATATTTTTAAAAAATATGAAAAGGTGACGAAAATTATTGAATAAACAATAATGAAGAAATTTTAGTAAGTCAATAAATCCATATTTTAAAAAGTCCACCATTTTGTAGACAATAAATGAAAAACTGACATCTGCAAACATTTCAATCTGGAATCCATCGACGCTAGCCTCAGACGTACGAGTCTCCATACAATATAATATAATACATAATGTTCTTAGCATTCTTATCCGCGCGACTCTACCCGGCACGTATTGAATACAAATAAAACCTCATTATCCTTGGATAGAAGGTATTATGTCCAAACAACGCTGATTTGTTCTTCGATAAACACATTTCAGCAAACCACTGACCCTTTTAAAAACTCCTATCTGTTCACCGAGAAGAAATCGTTTTCTAAACATGTTATTAAATGTTTTAAACGACCTTTAAAATGTCAAAAAACAAAATGGCGCTAATCGTTAAATTGGGTAAACAAAATAAACACACCAACCTAAGTAAGTATACAGAAAGTAGAAAGATTTTGTGTTTCTTCTAAAGATACCATTTAATAAATAAAACACAAACTTTGTTTATAACCACTTTACTATTTAATATTACGTCTACCGGTTTCGGAAGTACCCTTCCATCATCAGGACAATATTAAAATTTATGTGTTTTATTTATAAATATGGCAAGCCACAAAGTAAATACTTTTAATGAAATAATAACGAATATATACTATTTAATATTTGAAAACCTATTTGGAACACCCTATTTTGGATACTTCTGGTCAAAAGTCAAATGTCTAAAGTCCTAACATCCTCTTGTTGAGTAAGTATGTGAGTTGACATTAACATTATTTTAGATATTTCTCTGCATAATTTTATCAATGGATTATTGCGCCTATCGCTAGTAGAGCCGTGGGTATTATATCATAAATTTAAATGCAATCACGGATGTCCTCCAAATATATTTTGCGATCAATGTTAGCAGGAAAACTTATCATTTTATCGTTTCGTATCTATAAAATGCAGAGCAAGTTGAATCACATCGTACTTTTTTTTCTAATTAAGCCCTATCAAAAAATCATCGTATGGAACTATCAATTCCGTCAGCTTGTAACTTGCACCCCCATAGGTGCTACAAGCATATGGCTAAGATAACAAAAATGCCCATCGATAGATTTATCATTTTTCTGTTGTCTAGTTCACGCAAATTATCACAGTGGCCTTACAATATCGTAAATCTGTCGGGATTTTTACTACCGATGCACTTAACTGTATTTTATTGGTTAAGTTTGTTATAATATGTCGCGAAGATTTGGACTACAATTTAACAGAAAATAGAACGGCTTCAACAAACTGTCGGATAAAAGTCGTATTGGCAATGAGACTTTGTATTTCGGTATTATTATGTCTATCGGTATGAAAAGTTTTCTAATGCAAATAGATAGACCGAAGTGATAATGCCATGACATCTGTAATTTTTTTAAGCTGCGTTGCGTTCGGTTCGAATGTTTTTGGTTCCAGTCGAGAGACGATGAGGAAATTTTTTTAACGCTTTCCGTAACCATCTTTTTTAAAGCTAAAAACCGAAAGATTTGTTAAAGTTATTTTTTTTACAGAGAATAACTTGTTCTAAAAAATGAGTAAACCGGTAGCTGCCATCTGTCAGTATCATACTTGACTCATCCAACTACTAGCCGAGCGTCATAGCCACCAGCCACTAGGCTATCGACCACTTCTGATACCAGCTTATTTTACGGAAGCTGGGTGTAGTGGATTATCTTTTTTTATAAAAAAGATATATATTCCCGGTTTACAAATAACCTGAAATTTTCCAACTCCCCCTACTCTTACCATTATAAACAATAAGTGTTGCTTGTGCAATTATGAAGGACTTACCAGAGAATTAAATCCGTGACGCCTGGGTGGGAACCCGGTGCTTTGGACCACTCGGTCACAACCTGTCTGTAAAATGTAAAGCAGTAAAATGTATTAAAATACAATATTTCTGTTATAAAGTATCTGCCTAACCGTGTCATGACTTGGCATCTTATGTGCGGTTTTACATCCATGCAAATCGTAAAACACGACATATTATTTACGACATTTGTGACCTTTTGTCGTAAAACGTAAAACAGAAAAGATTGCCATTAAATATGCATATGATGTCCTTTACGAAATATTACCCCAAAGTTTTAAGTACCAAAATTTTATCAATATTGATTTGGTGCAAAGTAAGTTTTGTTTTTAATTGAAAAAATGTCACCAGAAACTAGATTCCATCCACATGTCTTATTTCAATTAGGCTTTGGAATCACTGGACTCGTCTAGTACAACTTGATACACCCTGAACCTATACACGAGTATTTATTTAATTTTTATTTATACCTACTATAGATATATATTGTTTGTACTATGTACATTATTTTATTTATCTTAAGAAAGACCCTTTTGGTTTTGTGAATAAACGAAACTGAACGGGAACATCTTTAGCGATTATATTATAATTATTATAATTTAAGTGATCTTATTTGTTTCAAGCCGATTGATAAACTGTAGCATCGTTAGTCATTATTTGATTCCCCAGACAAGAAAAAAAAGTCGTAAAATAATCTCAATTACAGAAAATATTTGGAGCGTTTCTTATTCGTTCTAAGTATTGAAAACGATAACTCTTCAATTGCTAATTGAAATTTTGCATAGTTATATCGTCCGTCGGTAAAATTAAATGTTCGATAAAGTATATACCTTATTGCTTATTGAATGTCCCTTAGATACAACAAGCATTTTATGCCTATAGAATCTGAGCTTTGACCTTTAATCTTTAAGCTTTGAATTTTTTTTTAAGCTTTGAGCTTTAAGCTTTAAGGCTTTAGATTTTGAGCTTTGAACTTTAAGCTTTGAGCTTTAAGCTTTGAGCTTTGACCTTTAATCTTTAAGCTTTGAATTTTTTTTTAAGCTTTAAGCTTTAAGGCTTTAGATTTTGAGCTTTGAACTTTAAGCTTTGAGCTTTGAGCTTTGAGCTTTAAGCTTTGAGCTTTAAGCTTTGAGCTTTAAGCTTTGAGCTTTAAGCTTTGAGCTTTGAGCTTTAAGCTTTAAGCTTTGAGCTTTAAGCTTTGAGCTTTAAGCTTTGAGCTTTAAGCTTTGAGCTTTAAGCTTTGAGCTTTAATCTTTGAGCTTTAAGCTTTAAGCTTTGAGCTTTAAGCTTTGAGCTTTGAGCTTTGAGCTTTGAGCTTTAAGCTTTGAGCTTTAAGCTTTGAGCTTTAAGCTTTGAGCTTTAAGCTTTGAGCTTTAAGCTTTGAGTTTTGAGCTTTGAGCTTTGAGCTTTAAGCTTTGAGCTTTGAGCTTTGAGCTTTAAGCTTTAAGCTTTGAGCTTTAAGCTTTGAGCTTTAAGCTTTGAGCTTTAAGCTTTGAGCTTTAAGCTTTGAGCTTTAAGCTTTGAGCTTTGAGCTTTGAGCTTTAAGCTTTGAGCTTTAAGCTTTGAGTTTTGAGCTTTGAGCTTTGAGCTTTGAGCTTTAAGCTTTGATCTTTGAGCTTTAAGCTTTAAGCTTTGAGCTTTAAGCTTTGAACTTTAAGCTTTGAGCTTTAAACTTTGAGCTTTAAGCTTTAAGCTTAGAACTATGAGCTTTAAGCTTCGAGTTAGTAATACGTTGCAATTATGGCTTGTGATTAGCTTTGTTCAGACAGTCCGTGGCAATGCACGTGAGCCATTTCCAACTGGCATTCATATAATTTTGCCATCAAAAGGGTAAAGTAAAGAGTATGAAATCATTTGTGAGAATAATAACATATCCAGGCCTCTCTATTAATAATAATAATAATAAAATTATTCCAGAAAGTATGCAGGAGTAGCGCAATGCAATACCTTCCATAATTGATAATAATAAATAGTTACAATAATAATAAAATACAAGTTGTGATACACACAATAATAATAATTAAAAAAATATATTTAAAAAAAAAAACGAAAAATCGTAAGATTTTTTTTTTAGTTAGTGAATATTTATATATTAATGTTCAAGTATTTAATTACTTACTCGCGGTGTGTGAACGAAGCTATTGAAGTAGCAATCGTTAACTTATTTTGATCTATTTAAAAAATATGTGAAATGTAAGCAAATCATGATCGAATGTAATTAATTTAGTTGACATCAATCCGATATCAAATATTCGCAATATACTTTATAAAGGTTTCGCCTGTGAACTGCATAATATAGAAAATGAGATATGGTAAAAATGCTAAACTTCGCTTAGGATTAATAATAAGTGTTTTAGAAGATGGCAATTATAATGATATGACATCTGATTTTTTCCCATAACTACAAATCAATCAATTTCACAAATTTAATTTGACAAAATAATTGTTTTGAGCACCCTGGCTGTCGTAAAATATTACCGTTTGGGTGTGAATCACGTAGCAATGTCGTGTTTAAATTCATCGTGCATAATAATATAATGCGTATTAAACGATTTAAAAACGTGAAATTGGCGAAGCGTACTGGATGACATTAGACAAGGATGAATTGGATGTTGCCGCAGGCTTTTTCCACTGATAAGGTTTTAATGTAATGTCACGCGGGACGAGAAGGCTCTATCACACGTCTTATAAGGAATGTGTATCACTGTTGGATACATGGTCGCTATTTCCTTGTTTATTGTAGAATACAACTGGCTATCTCCTGGGCTACGAAATTTGTTTATTTTGACAGGGATTTAGTTTCGGTCTTGCTATCTCCCAAATAACAGCTTTATTTAAATAAATAAATTATTCGAGGGATGTGATGCCTCAAAAGAATAAGTGATTAGATATAATATTTCGCTTATTTTACCCAACCACCAACGATACATTTTATACTCAAAGCTCTAAGGATAGTGTTAGTATGAGGCGCTGTGGAACTTTACATATATTTTGTATTTCAGTCGACTCAAATCGGATTGCCAGCAAATCTCTGGATGAGGAACCGGTTCCTCAATATTTTCATATATTTTATAGTGTGTTTTTGCATTTTCTTTTTAAATATACATCACTATGAATATTTTTGATAAAAATTTCAAAAAAAAAACTGATAACATAGTCTAACTTATTGATGGGATCGATAATAACAGGCTAATAGGTGTTTAATGTGCTCTGCTAAAACGCAAAACATTAGGAACAAAAATGATAATTTATTTAAAACAAATAGTTTATTCTGAAAACGGGAAAATTAGTTCTTAATTCAAGGTTACTTTTAGGGCCAGTGGTTTCACAAAACTTAAACGATCCGTCAGATTCTTCCGACGTGTAACGTTCATCATCTCGTTGATTTTCGTTAGTATAATTTGGGTTGTTTGAAGACCGATTATTAGATTTCCGTTACATTTGAATTTCTTGGAAATAACTGGCCCTAAATCTCTGTTTACTAGCTATTACAGTTAATTATTCTTATCTAAGACGTATCGACTTAACTAAGAACAAATATTATTCTTAAAATTGTGGTTAGTGGTCTTAATTCTGCGAAAAGGTATTTGATCGTCAAGATAATCTATAATTCGCCGACCTACAGAGTAGTTGTGTTTGCGTTGTTAAAATACGGAATTTTGGAAGCTTTATCTTCGTCTTTGTATCATACCAAACCTTATTTTTGGAAGATTCAAAACAAGGAATTTTCGAACAAAGACATGAGAAATGAAGCATACAGTGAGTTGGTTGTAAAATACCAAGAAATAAATTATCGATATGTCCAAAACAGGGAGGCTAGCAGTTCACAGTGGAATGCTGATACTGAGCCTGTTGTATGGCAGTAAGGCATGGAACTGGCAGAGGAATGAAAGTAGACCAAGTACTGTAGAAATGAGATCCCTGAGGCGTATGTTAACCCTGTTTAACCGCGCTACAAATGTGGACATCCAGAAATAATGCAAGACTGAAGAAACCGCAGTGAACATTTGCATTATATTTATATTTTTACTTATGTAATTACATATGCTTTTGAATTATTATTATTATTTGATGTTATTATTTTTTTAATGTTATCTCTATAATTATTTTTATTTAACGTATGTATTATTTATATGGCAGGCAGAGTATTGCACCCACAGCTCTGTTCCGCTGAAATAAAATGTATTATTATCAAAAAGAGGATGGTTGGATGGTTAGATGGTTTGGACATGTGGAGCGACAGCGGATTAACAGAGAAAGGGGCGCCAGGAGAATATATGACGCGAAAATGAATGGTAAAAGAAGTCGGGAACGCCCGAGGAAGACATGGCACGACCAAGTTATTCAAATACTGAGTTCAGAGAGCGTTCTTTCGGAGTATCAGGCTCTAAAGCCTATAATAAACTGCCACATGATCTCGGAATAATTAAAAAAACTCGAGAGATTTTAAAGCTAAACTTAAATCTCATATTTTGAGAAAGTCGTATCAATAAATGAATTACAGAATTGCCCAAATTTGCATGGCTTAGCCAGCCCGTTAGTACTAAATTTACTTTTATATTAGTATTTCATGGACTAGTGCGCAAATTTTCGATCTACTACTTTACAAAAAGACCGCAGCCCGCGACATTTGTAAATAATTAATATTTAAATATCAATAAGTAGCGATTAGCTTTAGTTCGTTTAGTTTTGTTTATTAACGAACAGTTTTTAAGATTTTTTAAGGTAATTTTTTTAGTTCTTTCGATAATGTCACATTTAAATCTAGGTAGAGCATTTTAAAGTGTTTTTACAATAATTTTAGCCATAGTTTCTCGTTATGTTCTAGCCTTGTTAAGCGCCCTTGAAGTGATATTTCACAAAAAAGGTGCTAAAAAAATTATTCAAGTATTAATAGTATAAATACTTGAGTCGGGTCGAACAGGAACATAGAAGTATGTACTCGTATGAGACGATGCATTTTTTTTATTTTTACAATAACTCCACACAGGAGGTCTTGAGGGAAATAATTTCCTATGTCATCTTTGGGTATGCTGTGTGGAGGGTCTTTTTGAGGAAAGGAAGGAGTGAACTTGGGTCTTGAAGAGACACATGTTGAAGGAGGGAGGAAACACAAAGGCCGTAAAAGCGACTCGTTCTCATGTATTGAATGTCAACCGTGTACAAATGTTGGGTGCGCGTTTGGCGAGTTTCCCGACTATGCACCGGTGCCGAAGGAATCAATGACGCAAGTTCCTCGGAGCATCTTCCATTGAAATACCTGTAGAACAAGGACAGCATTCCCACCTGACGTCTGTGCTCCAAAGTTTGCAATCCGTTTGTTAAGATAGGAGAATCTATCAAACGGACCGCCCGTTTCTGCACAGAGTCAAGGGGTTTTTTCAGGTATTTTGGGGTTCCAGACCAGAGGTGGCTGCCAAATTCAACAGTGGGGCGTGCTTGCGATTTGTACAGGGTCAGCAGTTGTGTACTATCGAAGTATCTGCGGGCCCTGTACAACACGCCCAACTTCTGAGAGGCTAACTTTACTCTGGCTTCGATGGAGCCCCGGTGCCTTAACTGGTCACTTAAGGTTACACCAAGCATTTCAATGAAAGGTTTGTTGGGAAGATTACTTCCGTTGAAGGAGACTAAATTGTCATTTGGATCCCTTTTAGTCGTAATCAGACATGATTGGGTCTTTGAAACATTAAATTCGACGAGATTATTCTTTCCCCAAGAGGAGATCCTCTCGAGGTAATCGTCCATTATCTGTTTCAAAGCCCTCCGAGCCGTTGTTATTGCATGAGTGTGAATGAAGCAAGGAATGTGTGGCAGTATATCCTCTCTGCCGACCGAATGACTTTTGGCCTATTTATGATTTTCTTGCTTTCCTCTGCGAATTTAATTAGTCATAAACTGAACAGTTTTGTAACGTTCAAGACGGGCTGTGGACTCGGTGAGCCGCCTTCTTACGTCGAACTACACCCGCGCGTTGTCGACTAAACCACGGCTTTGAGCCCATGAGCCCACAACAGTTTGTTCAACAGTTCATTGAATGAATTTATCCATCGCAGATGTGATGACTTCGCCAATTTCCTGGGCACATCTGGAAGGATCCGGCGGATTAAGTATTAGTTCGTTCGTTCGTTGGTTCGGCCGCCTCAAGAGATAAGTATGTCAATCTGTACGGTGGATTTAATTTGTGATTGCTTTTCTTTGAATTTAAATGATACTTTGACACGGAAGAGAAAATACGGCTGTTAAAGAATATTTATATCCTCCGTAAATTGGAAAATCTCTCATCCATGTACTGTGGACCCCACGGAATACCCTGCAATTGTTTTCAGAAACCAGGAAAATAAAATCACTGTTCGAATTAAGAATAACATACTTGGAAAGTATAATTACTTAGATATTTAAATCAAAGCAGCCAGGCGTTTTCGTTTCTCGTGTAGTTCTTGGGTAGGTTTCATTTATTGCTACTTTCGCGATAGCCACCTAAAACTATATATTATTTCAAACAAAACATCGTATACAATATAATAATATGTGACACAAAACAAGTTTTTGCTATTTTTCATAACAGTTTTGTCAGCCGATGTTTTCGGTAGGAAAATCTTGAAATCAATATCGCTGAAAATTGCAGGGTGGACAACCATCACGTAGAAGTTTTGGCCATCTAGCGTTTTATATAGAAAGCTTTATTGTATTAGAAGTTGTATTTTTTTTACTCAACCATAGAGTAAAGAATAGTAGTCTATGAATTATTATTTTCATTTTGATATAATTTGTTGAAAAAATACTTTTATTTCGATTTAGGTAATGATTCAAGGTTAATTCATCACAGAGATATTTTTAACGCAATTTTTGTGTTATAGCCATGAACTAAAAACCCCATGAATTCTACTCTTAATTAAAATATCATCCTCGTTCTGGCAGAAAACGGAGAGAGCAGATATTTGAATAATATAAACAGGTGGTAGATACTTTTAATATCACCCTGGTGAAAGACCACCACAATGTCGTTAAAATGGCTTTAGCCATGTTTGTGTTTTTTTTTAAACAAAAATGCCTAATTAACTTAGTAAATATATATCAAATCTTTGTTTTAAATAATATTACGTACTTAATTAATGTGTGTAGTGAACATAAATGTAAATGCACAAGAATATTTGTCAATCAGCGCAGTGTTCGGTGACAGAAGACAACATGGCCGAGGTTCACACATACATGTTAGTCCATTCATACAAATGGTAAGTTTTTATGGATGCGTGTTTATCATCGTAAATTTATTATATTCTGTTTATGTCTAAAGCCTATTAAAGATAATTTTAAGACAGCCCAATATCTAAAGAACATGCTGTTAGATCCGAAGCTGCGATAAAACACCGAACATGTTTTCAGCTTTAGATGAATTTGAAAAATAGTGGACTGTAAAACGAAAAACTAAACTACTTGATGGAAGGTTCTAATTATGGATGTGGATATATTATTTGGATGAAAGGAAAATGGGAAACTATTCACTCACCGATGTAGTTGAATTAGGAGTTGATTTCTCTTACACACAACAAATCACAACACTTAATTTAATTTTACTTGAAGAACAACAACAAAACAACAACCATGTTTTTTCACATGACTCTTCTTCTGTTTCGATTGTCAATTATTTTCGAACATAGTGTTGTTGAGTAAGGAAATTGAATAGCGAAATGGCAGGGTAGGTACTGTATAAAAAACATGAAAGGTAAGAACCTATCAAATCATCGTTTTGAAATCCAACACATCCCTTGACATGTTTTTATTATGTTAAAACCAATTTTAAATAGTAATTTATTTGCAAACAAATAACACCGCACACTAGTGTCGTCAAACCAGAATGAGTCAAAGCCCTTAAAAAGTTAATCCAGAATAATAAAAACCTGGTAATGGTGTACTGTAAGTTTATGGTAAGTGGCCATAATAATTTAGAATGGACATGGAGAGGTACCTTTGCGAAAAAGTGTAGTCAGTATTGTGGACTTTATACTGACTCGATAAAAAGACACAAAGATATATTAAAGGATGTCGGATAGCCTATTAGTTACCGCCCACGTGGAATTCTGACATTTTTAATAAACATATTTAAACACATTAAACAAAACAATATCAATACACCATTAAAATGATTTATAAAGTCAAAATATCACACAAACACTAATAACAGAAGGTTTGCCTAAATAATGATGGAAGCTTTTTGTTGATTTTATGTCTTTATATAATCAAAAATGTGAGAATTCTAAAGTTTGGTCAAAAATATTTAAAACTGTTGAAATACCCATAGACATAAAATACAAGACACGTCATATTCATACAAATTGAACAATAAATTTGGCACGCTCTGATATCCGTTTGAAAACTTGTAACGCATGAAAAGGATAGCCATACCAAGCAGAATATGTATGTATGAATGAGATAGCTATATGAACATCCCGCATTACAAGCCTTCTCTTCCCTAACGAACTTACGAGCGTAGTAGCATGCGACGTACTTGTGTACTGTCGTTAGGTTGTCTTCCACACACTTATGTATTTTTGCTTTCGCTATCTCACTTATACCATTTGTATGTGAATAATTGTATTAATTGAAATAATAAGTGATTTGTGTGTACTTCGCATGAAAAGAAACTCCATGAGATTTGTTTTTTGCTCCCGAATGATTTTTACACTTGTCAAAAGCACAGGAAGGCATTTTATCTCAGAAAAGAGCTTACAGCGATGCGTTTGTGGCAGCTGGTGACGACTTGTTCGTCAAACGAATGTTTGTGCGAGACTAAGCGCAATGAATCTCAGGTATGCCGCGTTGGCTTAGTTTCGCGCAGTCATGCGCGTTGTCTCAGTAATAATAATAATAATATTTGCACGATTTGTATAGCGCCGTTTTTGTGAAAAATCACCTCAAGGGCGCTGTACAGATCTTACTTTCTATCATTACATATTAATTCCTAGTTTAAATAAGAAAATATACAGGAACAATGTATCTACATTATTTAATTCATCTAAGGAAATACCTCTGAAAAGTGATGTTTTATAATCTTTGTTTGGTCTTATTTGAACATTCACGCATAGTACATAATATATCACCATTATGTTTGATTTGTTTGTATAACCACTGCAAGTATTTTAACCAACACAAATATAGGAAATAATCTCAAAATTCGTCGACGTAAGTTATGCAACTGGGTGATAAAAACTCTGAGAAAGTGATTTATCGCAAATTTGTATAGGTTAGGTAAAATTATTAGATATACCTCCGTATATCGTTACTCCAAGGTTCTAACAGTATATGTTTTGTTCTTAACAGTATAAGTCATCCAACACAATGTTCTTTGAAGTAAAAGTTACTTATTTTATTTTTTAAACAATTGTACACTGAGTTTTTATAACTGGATTGTTCTCACATAAGTGAGAACATCTGTTAAAATCCAGAATAAATTTTATTTGTATGACTGCTTGCCATTTTTTTGTTTGTTTTTTGTATTTAATTAAGTCACTTGATAAACAAAGCATAATTACAGTTCATGAATTTGAAATCGCTCTCCGGAAAAGTCTTTATACCTAGCATGAGAGATAAGTTTCTAAATTTCTCATATATAAAAAAAATCTTGTGCTAAACCATGAAATGAAACAAATAATTAAATATGATAAATAATGAATCAACAATTTAAAAATATTATTATCAAATAAAATCCTAAAACCACAAGTCTCTCTTCTACAAATTTATACGAAAGTGGATGCTATGAATTGGTTTTATATTAATTTCTTAGTCACTTATTCAATTTTGGATATAGAGATATTACTCATGTTACTTCATTGTAATACTAGACCAGCCATCTAAATCCTCCCTTACAGCACAAAAACCATACAATAAATGCTACCTACCTGTTGTGTGTAGGTGTTCATTTGTGGGAAAACTCTTTTGTTGGAATGAATTGAAGTTTTTTTTTTCAAGGCTAGTAAAAGATGAGATAACATCACACAAAATGCAATAAGGTTCAAGATTAGATGTCACATAAGTGAGAGAAGGAGTGGATTTATCTTGGAAAATATTCAGAATAATAATGACATGAAAACTAACAGGAGAATATTTTTAGATTAATTTTCTTTTGTACTTTGAATATTTCATGTTTTTGCATACAATAAAATCTATTCTTTCGTGTATGAGTATTTTGGTTTTCTGATACAATTTTTCAAAATGACTAATACTGCATGTTTTGAAAATGGGATTTATTTTCGTGTACAAAATAAATGTTTCATTATACTCTTATCAATACTATAATCAAATAATAATTTTTTAAATTTTCACATTTTTTTCTATGATTGAAATGTATATAAATTTGGAGCATCTTGTGCAAGTTTTTGAAGTGTCTCAGAACTATTTATCTGTTGGTAAGTAATTTTGTTGCATAACATAAACTGATTCAAAAGTGTGAAGTTTCAAAGACAATCTTCAAAGGCTTAAGGATAGACAATCGGTTCTTAAGCATTGTACAATTAACTTTACATATTTTATGCACTATGACTATCGTAATACGGGCATGAGCATAGTTTGATAGTCACTAGTACCCTCAAAACCATTAACATATTCAAAACTGACATTGAATAAAGAAAAGAAAAAAACAACAACAATTTAAAACTTATGTGGAGGTCAAAACAAATTGTCAATTTTTATTAAAAGCCACTTCATAAGAGACTCCAGTTCATGAATAATATATGTGTATCACTCAGAATTTCATGCAATACAAGAGAAGAAGTTTACTACTAATAGAATAGATAGTTCATTTCTAATCCATAAATAAATTCTGTAATTTAATTAATAACAATCTTTAAGTAACGATTTTAGATCAAACGTTTTGTTTAAACTGCTGTTTTGGCACATGGTGGCCGCCGGCATATACTCCCCAGAGTGTGGGTACAGAGGATGCCACCAGTCCAGTACCTGGACCTTCACAACAGTGTCCAAGACTACGAGGCATTCTGGTTTCTCCTGGTAACCAGCGCTGAAGCCCAACGTTAGTCTCTGGCTTCTCATGTTTGGAGCAAGAGATGTTTGAAGAAGCCTCAATATCATCCCCATGATAAGAGGAGCATCAGAAAAACTTCCACATATGACCTAGAAACAAATTTTAAAGTTTTTTTATAATTATTTTGATATAACCAATAAAAGCAGGTTTATTTTGTCTCAAAAGTGGGAACTGTTGGGAGGTACAAAACATTAGTACATTAGTAAAACAATGAGAAAACGCAAAAACAAGACTCACCAGACCAAATTACTTGATGAATTATTTAAACAACCCTCCACATCAGCAACCAAATGCTCATAAAAGTAGTGCACAATCTCATATTCAATGAAGATTTAAGCTATGTAGTGTGGAAGGCTTTCGATGATTTGGTTGCAACAATTAATCATTAACATGGTATGGTGTATTTAGTTAGAGTTACTGCACATTGTACACGAGAGTTGAGAATGAATAATCTTAAAATCTTACTTAGCAATATGTATGTTTTTACAAAACCTCGAATAAAATAGATAAGCAATGAAGGCATAGTGTGTTATGGTGAAAATGATGGAAGTAATATGGGTAGCATGCTCAACTGGCTGCCATGAACTGTACCAACATTTATTAAATGTGCACAAATTGCCTAGTTGTGATGAGCAGTAAATAATTGATAATTTAGAAAAATGCCATTACCAAAGATTTTAGACATTATCACAGCAAGATTTGTGGAGATGCAATGTTTCAAATCCAGAACTCTGCCTTTGTCACCCAACCATTTCACCATTTATGATAAGATTATATTAAAAATCACCTTTAAAACTTTACAGTCCTCTTCTGGATTGGCCTGAATGTCGTCTAGTATGGTTAACCAGTCTTTTTTAGGGATACACTTACGATTAGATCTGTATAGTGGATTGTCAGTCAATTTCATCTTAAAAAAGAATACCCATTGGTCTTTGTACTTTTGATACCACATGCAAGTACATTTTCTCTTCATCAAATCTTGAGGTGTGCTGAACATCTGCAATGGTTGCAAATTCATACTTATATACAAGGGATATGTATAATACAGACTACGAATTACCAACGCTCGCAAACCATATCTCCTTTTAAGACTTTCTGACTGGAGGCGTTTTGGCAGAATTGACGTAGGTTTACAATATTTCTTATGTAAATCATGCCAGAACTTTGCATACGTCGTAACGTACAGTGATCCTTTACAGATTCCGGCAAACCTTCCAACGTCTTCAGGTTTAACATATTCAGAAATCAAAAACCAAACTGCAACAGGATATTCCATTCCTTTTAATTGTTCAATACTGATGTCTTCAGCTTCTTGTTTCTTTGATTTCTTGGAGCTTCTGGTGACAATGATGCTCTTAGTGCCGTCTTCATTTTCCTGCTCCACAAGATCTAAGTCTTCACCGTCACCATCATCCCAGGAACAGTCCGCTTCAGTTTGTATCATGACTGGAGTATTTCCAAAAGACTTTTTAGGCCTGAAAGAATGCCCGGCAGACTTGAATTTCGAATCGGCGAAATCACTCAGACTAAAATCTGAAAATTTTAATTATGCCAGGTAAAAAATAATTTTCAACTAATGTAACAAAAAATAAATTGGAGTTAAGTATATTACAAACACTTAATTTAACTATCATGATTTAAGAAATAAAATTAAATAGGAATACCTATGCTGCTTATATTTTCATTTACACCGGCCATTAAGAGATTAACCGTGATGAAATCAGTAACTAGAGGTAATATTTTTCGATAATGACTTCAAGAGTTCTTAAAATAAGAGGAAGAAAAAGAAACTCGGACCAAAAATATTGTGGAATATTATTCTTACCGCCTGAAAATGATTTATCTTTGTTTTTTTTGCCAGACATTGTAATGATACTGGATTGATTGATACAAAAGTTTGGATGAAATTGTCCATCATGCACACGGATGACATTTAGATAATCATTATTATCAATTCAATAAATAAAAATAATAAAGTCCCGCAGCAAGCTGTCATCTGTCAGCTCTGCTGTTAATTTTCTCTATGGAAAAGGTTACGTTGTTTCGATCTCTGTATTATTTGTGAATGCAACATTATACATTAAAAATAATTTAACCTCCCGTGTAGCTATAGCTCCCTACTATGAACTAGATAACAGCAACATATTATCATAGCCGGAGATAATTAGGCTTGGTGCACACGTAAGGCGCAGAATAATCCGAATTACAAATCCTAATGCGACTAATAAATTACATCGCGGGATACTATGCGTTAGATGGATGGGAAGATACTAGCGTTGGGAAAAACTTCAATGTTTTGTGAATGCTTCACGAATTGCTAGTTCTTTAAAATGAACCCTTCGCAGTGAACACTTCAATTGAATAGAACTTGCAAAAAAGAGATTTGAATTTATCCTGTTATTTGTTCAGTTATTTTTGGAACCGGTTGGTACTAGCAAATCGACAAAAGTTTCTCGCCAAAACAAAAATACTAGTCGGTAGAGATTTAAAAACGAAAAGAACTGGAACTGATTCCTCGCCAAAAACAAACACGTACTAGTCGGTAGAGATTTGAAAGTGAAAATAACTGGAACCAGTTCCTGGTCAAAATACAAAGTACTAGTCGGTAGAGATTTGAAAACGAAAAGAACTAAAACCGGTTCCTCGCCCACAAAAACACGTTCCTTTAGATCAAGTACTTTGAAGTCGAACTTCAATGAAGTACTTGAAATGAAGTATTTCTTTAAAGGCTTTGAAGTTCAACTTCACAATTGAACTACTGCAAATTGAAGTAGTTCTTTGTAATCTAACTTACATTGAAGTGTTTGTTCAATGAAATGATATGAATGAAGTTTGAACACAAAATGAAAAGTTCACACGGAGCAGTCAGAACGCTTAAATGAACTACCAACTTCAATTGAAGTATTTGTTCAATGAACAATGAATGAAGTAGGAACTGCTGCCAAAAGAAGTAGTTCTTTTAGAGCGGTCACAACGCTAGAAGATATACACACGCAGCACGGTGCCATATAGCAGCACCCTTAGAGTATACAAGAGGTAGCCCAAGCCAAAGCCAGTGAAGTCAGTTTTGGACTTGTTTTTGATGATTTTAACATGACTCGGCGCAAATGGGCGTGGCTAAGACTAAGGCTACGGTATTTATACATCCATTCATATCACATATCGACATAATGTTTTTGTGTATTCGTATAGCCACTTTTTCACAGTATTTTTATCAACAAAAATATAGCATCTAACCTAAAAAACCGTTTAGTTAAGTTTAGTGGCAAAATAAAAAATGTGGGCGGAGTCTCGCCGTTAACCAGAGAAAATAACCAGCTTAAGATCATTACGACAGTATATAGAAGCCGTCCAAGAAATTTGTTGTCTCTTTCTCTCTCATGGTGTACGATGTAAAAACTCGGAAAAAGTGATTTATTACAATTTCGGATGGGTTGGGTAAAACAAATTAGCTATCCCTCCATATATTGTTCCTTCAAGGCAGCACCCATAGTACCCGCGCGGAATTGCCGAGTCTCAGTGGCTGAATGTTGACGTGTGCACCAAGCCTTAGCTAGCAAAGGAAGTGAACCCACGACGCCTGAGTAATAACCGTACGCATTAGTCCACTCGGCTACTAATCGATTGATAAATATGTAACTGGTATTGGTGATGAATTGTTAATAATAAATGTCTCATAAGCTACCTTGAAAGCGGTAGTTTCTGTTTCTTTGAAGTAAGGGGCAATTGAGAACTTCAAAATGCCTTTGAATTCAATTTGATAATAACGCCTTAAAACTCAAGTGAAAAACTTAAGATAATAATAAAAAAAAACAGATTTGTAACGCTTCTTTTACGTTACAACTTGTTTTAGGTGAATTAATTAATAAAGCCCCGCGATGGGTGACATTTGTAACGGGTTATTTAAATTATAACAAAATTTTAACAGACAACACAATTAGTTTTTATTGTTCGGGGTACAATCAATTTGCAAGTTCAATTCACAATGATAGGACAATATACTATTACAAACAAAGACTTGACATTCCGGTCGTAAAATATATAATAAACCTTACTATTTGCACAATTGCTTTGGTGTACTTATATTTCCTTTCCTGGGTTCACTGAGAAACAAGTTACACCTTTATCAGTTCTCCCAAAGGAACTTCTCAAGGATACCTCCGCTCTGGATCCACCGTACATCAAGCAACCATTGACTAAGGGTTCTCGTGTCGGTCCTGGCAGAGGGTTACAGGAGGGCCGTCACTCTGGATCCACTGCACATCGAGCAACCATTAACTAAGAGTTCTCGTGTCAGCCTTGGCAGAGGAGGGTTAAAGGAGGTGAAGGGGTTGCGTCGACTCTGAATCCACTGCACACCAAGCAACCATTAACTAAGGGTTCTTGTGCCAGTTCTGACAGAGGAGGCCGAAGGGCGCGTGAGGCACCGGGTAGGAAGGATAGGAGGGGAAGGGGTTGCGTCGACTCTGAATCCACTGTACACCAAGCAACCAATTACTAAGGGTTCTTGTGCCAGTCCTGACAGAGGAGGCCGAAGGGCGCGTGAGGCACCGGGTAGGAAGGGTAGGAGGGGAAGGGGTTGCGTCGACTCTGAATCCACTGCGCATCAAGCAACCATTAACTAAGGGTTCTTGTGCCAGTCCTGACAGAGGAGGCTGAAGGGCGCGTGAGGCACCGGGTAGGAAGTAGGAAGACTGCCCTCTAGAGCTGAAACATGACCTTTTATAGGCCGTCACAGCTGTGAATATACCTTCCAGGAGTCACATCTGCGAACTTAGAGCGGTGGGGGTGAATTTAGACCAATAGCATTCATCTCCCTAATTAATAAGGGATGATGCGATGCTAGAACGAGAAAGTATTCGAGATCGAAGAACTGATCAATAGGCTCGGAATTTGAATATAACTAAGATGGTTGTTACAGATTACAAATATTATGTAAGTTTTATCATGTGGGATTAATTAATTTATTAAAATCAAGCAATAATCCAGTCTTGGAATTTTCTGTGGTATTTTTTTTTTTCATTTACAGATTGGATTTTTTTCGTATAACTAAAATGGTTCTTTTTTACCTTTCAAAACGTAATTAACCACTGTTTTTCGACTACGATAAGCCTTTAAAAATATTTTTTAAGCAGGTACTACCAGCACTGTTGGATTTCAAAATTATAATTTGCTAGGCTCTTACTTTCATGTTTTTCATCCAAATCCTTACCTACCCAACCATTTTACTTTATCACTGTTTTGAATAAAACGGCGACCGTTCTAAACAGTTGATAATCGAACAGAAGAGTTTTTGTGTGAAAAAACGTGGTTGCTCATTCGCTAGTTTGTTGGTTTGATCTTTGATCTTCTAAAAATATGAAATAAATGTGGTGTTTTGTGAATATGAAGACTAAAATAAGTGTGGTTTTTCGTAAATTGTATAAAAAAGGTAAAGAACTTCAACTTCATTGGTGAGTGAATGGTTTCCCATTTTTCCTTCATTCCATAATTCGTTCTACATCTATAATTAAACATTACCATCAAGTATTATAGTTGATCGTTTACAGTCCACTATTTTGCAAATGACTGCCTCGACACAGGCTTGCCTAGTGAGGCAGATTACGAGAAAACAAAAGTAATAACTGTATACAAATATACGAAAACTAAGTTTATATGTATTTAAGCAAATACGAATAATGATCTATATTTCTATTTAACTTATGTTTATGTAATATATATATATATTTACTGTTTACAATGTATAGATCTCTTGTTAAAATATATAAATGTACCTACACCCTATGTATTTTATATGATTATTCTGCTATTATTTTTATTATTTTGCTGTTATTACTGTAAACTGTATTTAAATAAAGATTTATTATTATTATTATTTATCTGAAGCTGGAAACACATTCGGTGTTTTATCGCAGCTTCTGATCCAACACCGTATCTTGCAGCTTTGTAATTTTACTGACTAAAACCGGAACCGGTGCTCATCGCCACGAAATTCTAACGGAACTCCACCAATGCGCATTTTTTTTATTTTACAAAAATGGGAATCGGTTTCAAAAGAAGCCTGTTCCTCTGAGAAAAAATATCGACGGTTCCAGTGATCGATAAGTCACCGGGACCGGAATATTAAGCATCTCTAACAACTGTCTAAAACCCAAAGATTTGCTTGTCTTCGATTGGTTATTTGTTCGAGCATTTCGAGGTTATTGTTTGCAAATAAAATCTTATTTTGAACTACGAAAAATTCCTAAATGAGCCAACAACCTATTGAACACTTACATAATCTCCAAATCTACTTCAATTCTCACCTAAAAAAATATTTTCCTTTAAAACGCTTTATGTTATTTTATGTTCATCCAGAAAATGTTAAATTCAAACACGACTTCTCTCATATGGTGGAAAGACTGGGGTGTACAGTCTGAATACACAGGAACTGGAGTCCAGATCTGCAGTGTCTTCAAATTATCTTTCCGCGGCTGAAAGATCTCTTTTTCTTCGACCCCTTATTTTTGTGGTGATGTTTATTCAATCGTCACTAATCAATCAATTAATCACTTTCGTTCGGCTCAAAAAAAAACCTTCATTTCATCAGGAGAGTAGAGTCTTGGAAGATTACCTACTAATTCCTACTTTTTGCTTAGTAGATAGGTAAAACAGTGCCACTAAGGCATACAAACATTACAACTATATTATTTTTAGTGGGCATTTAGCCTCTGGCGCTCTGGTCGACAGCAGAATAAGTAGATTATCAGCCCACAGATTTCACCTCATGGAAGTACGGCACCGGCAGTACTCGTCCTCTGATGAGTCCTCAACTGTCACCACACTCTGCAACAAATGGCCAGGTTTTTATAATAAATATTATTTTAACTTGTCAACAATTGGAAATCCACAACAATTGTAATGTTTCTATTTTGACCGTAAAATCTTAAATTTCTTCCTTTACCTAACTCACAGTGTCACCCAATGCGGGTGGTAATATAGTTTCCCTGGACATATGCAGCACAGCTCTTGTGAGTCACATAAAAGAACATTGTTTTAGAGCCGTCATTGTAGCTTTTGTCAGTGTATTTAGATTTGTCAAAATTTCAAGCGGGAAAATTTAAAAAATTTCATGCAACAAATTCATTAAAATATCGTGCAGCGTATTTGTCCACATTTCATGCGGCAGATTTGTCAAAATTTCATATGAGTCGCATGTGTTTGCAATTTTCACGAAAAATGTTGTACACCAAAGCATGCCCGGCCCTGAATCAAACGGCGTCTGGCGCAGAAAAAATTTTCGTTCCAACGAATTGGTACCAACTCGTATCAAGTATAAGACGAGAGGTGCTCGTTTTTATTCCGCGCCATCGGGCCGGGAACTTACGGGTTCAATTGCCATCCATGAATAGTATGTTTCGTTCATTTTATATCATATATATAAAGCACTGTGATTAGGTACTATCAGCGCCTTAGCAATTCACCGCCTGGAATGGGCTGCTTCAATAGTGATGTCATGAGAAAACTGTAGAAAATAATACCCAAATTTAAAACTGTAACTCAATGGTTATTCTGCGTGTTTATATGCCAGGTGTATCTTGGAGAAGTACCACAGTCCTTTTAATGAAATCAATTATATATTTTGAAACATCATTAAATCAAATAATTTTTTTTAAAAACACATGTGAAAAAGGTTATTGCAGTAACTGGGATTTGTATTTGACATAAACAAAGCTTTGTAAAAATCAAGTAATGTGTATAGTTTAGTAACTCGAATTTCAATATGAGAAGCTACAATATCAACAACACCTATATTCATTCAAGTAAATATTAATTTACAATTAATGATTCTTCTGTTTGTTTATATTTTAGGTCTATCTTGAAGAAACACCACACACTGTTCAATCAATGTTTGACCACTTCAGCTGCTATGATATGAATATCTATGGATATCTTCCGTTTTGATTTTCTGCTTGTATTGGGTAAAAGTTCACTCTTTTTATTTTCTCTTTATTTGTTTTTTCCAATTATTTTTTTAGATAATTGTTTCTCTACAGTTTTTCATTTGGTTTCCGTTTACTAAGTTTACATGTTGATATTATTTATTGATTCGATACAATATTTTAACCCAATTCATTATTTGTATTAAATTTTGAAACGGTATAAACAATCATCATACCATAAGTATTAGAATAATGCACACAAAAAAAAGTTGTTGCCGCAGGATCTTCCACTATTCGGGTGTCACCTTTCAGACCCGTGTTGTTTCTCTAATGCATTGAAATAAATAACGTTTTTTTCAAGGTTATCTATTGTTTGTATTTTATCCTGATAAAAAATCTTTTGCAGGAAACAACCCTAGGTCCTCCACCTGGTAGTGTTAATTTCTCAGGAGGTTCGAGAGATGGACATCACCTGCTGCTGCGAAGGGTGCCAGTCTGGGCTTCGGACAAATGTACGACGAACCTGCTGACGTGAAAAATTCGTATTTCTCCAACTATTTAACTGTTTTTTTTGGTGTCTGTAAAATGATTCTTAAATCTATCATTATAATCAATTTGTTGTAATATTACGAAAAGATTTATGTTGGATAGTTTTTCCTTCATTTAAATAAAGACTATATTTTTTTAATATGTGATAGAATATCATTTGTTATCCATTATTTTTATTATACGTGGTCTTGTTTTAGGTTTACTATAATTTAAAAAAAAATTTCATACAAATCGTTAATCTTGCTTTTTATTTGATTATACAAATGAATGTAATAGCTTTTTTGAAGCAAAGAATTCCAGTTATAATTTTATTTCTAATTTTAAAAATCTATAAATTTAAATAATGAAATTGAAACTTTCCATTCTTTATTTATAAGTCGTTTATCAGTTTTATAATATGAAATGTTCACAACTGTTGCAAAGTAGTCCTCGATAGTGAAGTCACACACAAAAGAGTATATTTATTTATAAATTAACGGACTAAAGTCCAATTACAAAAAATACATATAAAACACGAATTGTAAAAAAGAGCAACAGAGAAGGAATAGCATATACATAATAATAAATGAAGCGATGACAAAAATAAGGCAAAATAAACATAAGAGAGAACATTCAAGCCATGGTCTAGTCAAAGTTTTGGTAGAGTCGTAAAGAATGACAAAAATCATTTAGATTGCTACCAAAAATTTCAAGACCGTGGCTTGAGTTAACAAGTCTTGACATTCTGGACATTGGAGAATTATACCCATAATTAGTATTGTGATGTTTGAGGAACAGCAATTCATTGTTTCTGAGTCTACGGCAAGGAATGTTGAACTGGATAAGTTGCAACAGAGAAGGTGAGTCAATAAAACAATTAATAATTTTGTAAATGAAAATTAAATCAAAGTCTTTCCTGCGCTTTTCTAAAGAAGACATTTACAATAATTGTTCAATTTCATCATATGAATAATCGCCTCTTTCTCGCCCTAATCTCCATGCAATACCGCATAAGAAGAGATGTTGTACGGATTCAATATGATGAATATGAACGGCATAGAAAGGGGACCAAATTACACTAGCATATTCTAGATGAGGGCAAACTAATGAGCAGTAAAGGGTTTTTAAAGTCTTTATATGTATTCTTAAAGTCACATGCAATTCCATTGATGAAGCCAAGAAGTTTTAGAGATTTATTAGCTACATTATTAATGTGATCACGAAAAGAAAGATTATAATCTAGAGTGACACCAAGATCTTTTATAGATCTGACGGTAGATAAGGAGACCCTATTTAATTTATAATTGAAGAGGATCGGTTTACGAGTTCTATAAAATGACACAATTTTACATTTATCAATGTTTAATTCTAGGCAGTTGGTTTCATACCATTCATTAAATGAGTCAATTTCAATTTGGAGAAGAATACAGCCGAGAAAAGATTTTATTATTATAAGGATCTTATTGTCATCTGCAAAAAGCCAAAAACGCGAGGAAGAAAATACTTTGGCAATATCGTTAATAAATATGTTAAAAAGAAGAACTAGATGGGCACCTTGGGTTACTCCAGACGTTACTTTAATATTAATAGATTCAAAGTTATTTATTTTGACTCTTTGTTGTCTATCATATAATGTCTTTGTAATTATTTCTAACAAAAATGTGATCCGCTTCATTTTACCACAGTTTTTTTGTAACTTCATTGATAAATTTTATAAAATAATTATTCAAAATCATCATTTTGTAAAACACAAGTGAGTTATTACAAAATTACAGTCAGCAAGGTACAACTGAAATCGTACCTTGCGATAATCCGGCATTCCATAGGTTAATGAGTTTTGTGTGGAAATAAAGAATCCCGGATATAAACCCCCTCAGATTTGGATATGCGACAGCAACTCGGTAGCAAGTCAATACTGTCCAAGCGCCAGCTGGTGACTTAGCTTGCAGTTTTTACGGTGGTCTTTAGTTCTGTTTTATCTTGAACTCCTGATAAGGCACTCTTAAGAAAGCACTCATCTGTTAAATCACGAGAAACATTACTCACGGAGCCGTTTTGTCGATAGTGGAGTTTGCTAGATCAGGGGTTTTCAGAAAAAATCAGCCACTCAGACAAAGATATTTATTTGAAAAGGATAGGTTTTTCGCACACTATGTACTTTTCCCTCGGTCAATATGACAACAATAGACTCAGGTAATTAAGAAACGCCATAATATCATATATCTTCAGTCAATATTAATACAATATAATCAAATAAATACAATGTATGTAATACTTATGTTTGCCACTCATTCTTACTTTTCGTATGAGCAAATAATTTACACTTGTTTCACTGTAAAATGTACCTTTACTTGTAAAAGCCCACTTGTGCGTGAACAATAAAATAAATAAATAATTGTTCTACTAGACTGACTTGTTATTATTACTTACTTGATTATCAAATAGCTTTATATAAAAAAATGATTATTATAGGACCCGGATTTGTTATGGTAAAGTAGGGTTTTGCCTGTAGATAATTTATTTTTCTTCATATAAAAGAGACTAAACCTCTTAAGAGTTTTTTTATAACAAAAAAGAAGCTATAAACCCTAAGATTTCTAGTACATATATACTTGTAACAAAGCTTAACTTAACATATAAAATAAATCAACCCTCTTCTAGGTTTAGTCATGTTTTATATGTGTTATTTTTTATTTTTTTTATAAAAGGAAATTATTTATTTTTCTCTGAAAGGCCCCTACTTTGTGAAAGCAAGTTCGGATCCCAGTATTTAGCCTCGAAAACCCGCTGTCAGGTCCAAAAATTACAAAATTTATTTTTGATTCAAAACGTTTCTTAATTTAAATAAATTATAATCTAGATCAGTGATTCCCAAAGTGGTCTATATCGACCCCCTGGGGTCGATTCCGACCTGCAAGGGGTCCACGTCAATGAAAAAAAAAATTGGGGGTGCATAAGACGTAAATGGGGGTCCACGAGAGTGGATTCCATTTAGGCAGGCCGTCACCAAAATGTTGGCTTCCCGCAAATGTAATAATCCACCTCACAGATAGTACCTATGCAGGTACTTACGTATTACTCTCTTATAATAGACATTAATTCCCTAATTATTTTAATTATAATAATTTTTTGTCGATTTGCCAGTACTTTTCTATTTCAAATCTCTACCGACTAGTGCTTTTTTTCGGAGGGTAAATTTTGTTGATTTGCTAGAACTTTTTTGGGAGGTTATTTTGTCGATTTGCTAGTACTTTTCGATTTGAGATCTCTACCGACTAGTACTATTTTTTGGCGAGTTTGACTTCAATTGAAGTGTTCATCGCGAAGGGTTTATTTCAGAGAACTAACAGTTCCTGAAGCGTTCACAAAACTTTGAAGTTTTTCCCAACGCTAAAAAAAAAACAATACTAGGAAAGCAGGGGGTCTACACAAAACCGAAAAAATCGGCAAGTGGTCTACGGGACAAAAAAGTTTGGGAACCTCTGATCTAGATAATAGTCATGATGTATCTATTTTTAAAATTTAAATATCAATGTAAAGTGTCCCACGTGCAGTTAATACAATACGCCTGCAACTACACCCTGGTTTTAAAAAAAAACATGGAAAAAAGTCATTTAAATAATTGTATTATTGGACTAGCATATATAATGGATGTACAAAGGAAGGAGTGTAAGAAGAATACATGATGCGAAAGTGAATGGCAAAAGAAGTTGGAAACGCCGAGGAAGACATGGCACAATCAAGTGAATCAAATACTTGAGTCGGGCCATTTCAAGAGTCAGAATAATAAAAGAGTATATATGAGACGATGTATGCATGTAAATGAAGCAAGGAGTGTGTGCCAAGACAGATTTGTATGGTGGTCCATCCTCTTTGCCTACCCCTGTGAAGAAACAGCTTGAAGGTTAGTTAGTTAGACTAAAAATAATTCCGAGTAGACGGCACGAGAAAGGCCAAATGGTTAATAAATTATATTATTTTATATAACTTATCCAGTATACCTTTGTATTTAACAATGTTGTTACACATAAAATTTATATTTTAAAACTGTTAAAATATTTTAATATAGGGAACAATAATATCATTATACTTTTTTTTTTGTTGCGACATAATTTAATTGTATGCTTTGAGTGTTTAGATCGATGTACGCTTTATATCACCTACCTCACTAAGTGTAACCTGTTCTGAGGTAGGTGACAGAAATGCACAGTAAAATATTTCTGAGTTATTGACAGATTTGTGATTTAATTATGTTTGGTTAAAAATTAAAATAGAACTGCACTTGCTTATATTTTGTGAAACTTTATTATTTAGAATGGTTGTACTGGTAAGCTAGAATTAGGCGGGAAAATAAATAGGAATAGTATTGAGACTCATTTCAGATTAGGACCACAAGTGTTTGTCAATATGAAAAAAACTGATTTTCCCACATTAATTAAGGAAGTTAAAGAAAGAGAAGAACCCATAATATTATTAAGGATAAATAAATATTTATTCATCTGCAAGAGTGAATGATTGTGTTTTCACAGGAGCGTCAAGAAAAATACACAATTTCGTAAGAGAATTTATTGTAATTAGTGTTTGAACTACCCAAAAAATTAAATTCATCAGTATAATATGTTTTTTCAATAATAATGTTTTCTAAAATATCAATAAAACATCAAATTGATTTTGGTGACATCTCTGGCTGTGATATCGAAGTTCCCCAGGTCGCCCGCGCCGCCAACATGCAAAATATGGAACTAGAGTTGTAGATGGCCTCGCCTGACGTGAAGATCCAAGATGGCTGACAGGCCGCTGGGTCGGGAAGTGTAGTGATGGGACTGGTGCGATAGGAATTTGTAGGTGTGTCAACCTAGATTTTCTTCTATAATGTCGTCAAATCGTTTAAATATATGTTTTATCGTGTCTGTGGAGCGTTTAAAATATTTTTGTTTGTTACCGTGTGTTAGATTTAGATAATGTTTGTACTGGAACATAAAACATCATTGCCGATTGTGAATCTTTGGTGCCGCCAATAATTGTGAAAAGAACAACTTTTTAAATATTTGAGTGATAATCTAAAATGTGGAATATGATGTGCGACGTGATGCCTACGATCTCCGAGGACAGCATAAGCCAGAGGAGCTCACAATTCTCTGGCGAAAATGCGGACTTAGAGCAGCTGATGGTGTCCATGTTAGATGAAAGGGATAAACTAGTGGACAGCTTGCGGGAGACCCAGGAGAGGTTGGGAGACACCGAAGTAAAGCTCAAGGGTGTGGAGAAGCAGAGGGATTCTCTCCAGCGGCAGATCACCGACAGTTTATCTCAGGTATGTGTCATTATCACCAACTCTCCGTGCCCGCACGCCAGACTGAATGAGAAAAACTCCATTCAGCCATCCCTTGCGCTTGCTAAAAGTGTGTAGGTGGGCCGCATAGCTTGAATAACGCTAGATTTCCTCCCTCTGTGCCAATTTTTCAGTAAATCTCTTGAAATGTACAAATTTTGTCAATAACGAACCGGGAGCATAATTATACACCATGCCTATGTTGTGTGTGTACACCAATACACTCGCAATGCCGTATCATACGGCCCGCGATCGGCGTACAATATTCCTGAAATTCATGGAAGAAACATTATTCTCATTTTATGTAGTATATTTTACACTGCAAGGAATATTTCCAATATTTAAGCCGTTATATCTTATAAGTTTTTTTTTGCATATGGTATGAATATTAAATAGGGAAGCTTGTCGGGCGTTTCTTTTAATATACGTACATCTTTTGGTTTGTACAATATCGGCAAACCGTGGTTTATGCTTTATTTTCTAATGTATATGTTTGGATTATATCCACACTTTTGTACATTCTACAAAAAAAAATCTTATCGCTCATATTCTTTACATAAATATAATCTACATAAAAAACTATTCACTAGCGTAGAAAATTATGCTAATATAATATTTTCGCCACCTTTATTTCAGTTATAAAGTTGCCACATGTTTTTGATCAGTCAAAAATTTCAAATCACAACTGTCATTTTAAAAATCCTTTTCAATATGGTTTTTATTCTACTCGATACATGCACCTATGCAAAATTTGCATCTCCGAATCCTTTTCAAAACTAACTGTTAAAAAAATTATAAGGCTACTGATATAGCACTCATAATATATTATTATTATTAATCGTCTTACGAAAGTAGGTACTTATTTTCTTATTGATTCATCTGACAACCACAATTAATAAGTAGGTACTTAAAAAAATAATTGCAATTCTGGATGATTTCTGTATGTTTTTGATTATGGTTTGGTCCATATTTTGTATAATAGGATAGCTAATCTCTATTCACAGCTTCCCAGAACTCACCGCATCAAAGATTCACCTCACCGTTTACCGGATCTACAAACCGCGGCGTTCTGGCCAGTTATAATCATATTTCAGAGGCCTAAATGATCTAAGCTAAAATGTTTTATTTGTCGCGGTTTAGAAATGTGTTTGTTTTCTTTAGTGGTTTTCCAACCTTTAAAAGGGGGGGGGTTAGGTTAGGATAAGGGGAATCGTATTATTAACCCAGTAAGCTACCTAACCTAACATATTATATCAATAAAATAGATTTTTTTATTATCTGCGTTATATATGTTATTTATAATAAATATATTATATTCTTCTAATCTTGCAAATTCTAATGACCGATGTTTCGGCAGGGTCACACGTACCGTCTTTCGGATTTAATATTTCTCAGAAACTTTTAACATTATTATTAGACATAACAGTTACATAGCGAGAAACTCGGTAATCTCCTATCAAGCTTGTAAACCAAACTACTAACCCGAGCTACGAAGTTAAACAAAGTCATACATAATTATACGACTTTCCTGTTTAAATTCTATATTTAGAGGTTCAATACTAATTAATATTCTCATTTTGGCGTCTCGTTTGCCGAAATAGTATATGACTTTGAAATTATATTTTCTTATGAGCGCAGGCAGCTGCAACAGGAATCGAACTCGCAACCTCTCAACCCAAATTAGAATGCACTAACCATTTCGCTATGCAGCCCTCCTGTATATATGTAATAATACTAATGCATCACGGAGGAGATGGCATTCTATGTGTACATACATGATTTTCTATATTATTTTAATGGTACTGAAGCAATATGTCCCGACGTATGGGACCAATGGAACAAAATGTCAAGGCCGCACGCTTCTGAATTGGAAAAGCAGATGAATATTCAATAATCTCCAAAATATGTCTAAATATTTAATAAAAATTCTCGTCTACATGCGTCAACCATTCACTTCGTACGTTTTATTCACTTACGTAGGTAGGTGGCCGATATTTAAATTTCTATCATCTTTTAAGGCCCACGTTTTGCAATAATATAAAACGATATCGAGTGAAATTCCAAAGATCATTTCCCGTTACCGAGAGGCATATTTAGAAAAGAACACACTATTTTGAAGGTCTGTTTGATGTGTAACTCCTAGGATATGAGAAAATTTAAATCAATACAAACGAGTCGACTTTTAAATTTTCTCACTCGCCGAAACCGTAGCTCTCGATGTCCATGTTTTGAATTTGTCCCAATATTGTATTAGATATAGCTGATTTCAGATTCAGATTCTCGTGTACGGCTCTCCACACTAGCGACCAAATTCTCATATTACGAAATCAAAGATCTAATCTATAAATCTCAAAAAAAAAATCGGCTCTGCTACCCTAAACTGAATAAATTGGTCTATCGATTTCCATGTTTTAATTTATGTGTTATATTATCTAAAACCTTATATACGTTTTTTTTCCCATTTCGTGTTATGTATCTTTTTTTGTAATTTGACAATAGTCAGTTAGTTCATAAATAAATAAATAAATAATGAACATCATAATATTTCCCCGGCTACCTCGGAGAGCCGACTAAATAGTATATCCATAATCATCATCATCACGGCGCTACATCGCCGGGTGAGATTTGGCCTCCTCTACAAATGCTTTAGTTTTATGTAATGTTATAATATTATGGAATGTATTGCATTGCACTACTCCTGCACACCTTCTGAAATAAAACTTTTACTATTATTATTAAATGCCCTCCCTAGAAAGCATAGTGTATTCGTAGATATATCACCATACAAAACATGTCCTTAACGAAAACCAACACGGATTTCGACCAACTCTCTCGCCCTCAACGAATCTTGTAAGTCTCGCAACTAATGTTAATAAATCAATTTATAAATTGCTACATGTTGATGTAATTTATACAGACTTTGAAAAGGCCTTTGCCAAAGTTGATGACGATATACTATTAAGAAAATTAAATGACATAGGTTTCTCTCAGAATCTACTCGCTTACATGGCAAGTTACTTACTTATGCGTCGCCAATATGTTAGTTACGGACACCATCTGTTCACCTTACTCGAGGCGGATATATTTAAGATTACACGTGCCCAATTGTTGGTAAGTTTTGAATTATTGCTCTTCTTAGAATGAAATCAATAATCAATTAGCGGTCGTTTTGATTACTTCTAATCACAATTATAATATCATCCTCGTCATTTTCAAAACACGGGAACCCATCGTATCGACAAGGCGCCTCGGGGGGTATCTTACGCTACTTCGGTGGCCCCTAGGTCAAATTGGTGCAATTGTGTGCGACCGACTTGACGTACTCTGGAATTGCCGATAGAATTATGTACTGTAGTAATTCTACCGTCATCTGGAGCACATGTCTAGGCCACCTCATCTGGGATTTTCCTATCAAGAGTTTATCAATGCTACCATTCGGAATATATTCGGTCACGAACTGATTCATAAAGATGCGTGGTTAGATCACCTTCCTAACTCTTGACAGTATTGTGCGAATGGGATTATTGGTCAGTTTGATTTGGTGGTCACTTTTGATTAGTTTACCACGAATTACGCAATTGTCTTGTATTTTTCCTGTTTTAAAAGATAATAAATTCAATGTCGCTAATGGCGGCATGCTTCTTGATAAAGAATCGTCGTTTCATTTAATATTATTTCTAAGAAATCGGTATATAAATTTGTTTTTTTCTCCAGTTGTATATGTACGGGACGTGCGCTGTAAATACACGTCCGCGTCAGAAGAGAGTGTGTGCTGGCCCTGCTTCGGCTTGTTTCTGTGCAGCGGAGACCAAATCGAATTTTTGCGCTTGAAAGGCGACTTGAGTATTTGTTTCGAAATGGAGTATTTGTCCCGAATTGGAGTATTTGTCCCGCCAGTCTGGTGGTCGCTGCCGGTCCTTCCGCTGTGAAGGCTGGAGTTGTTGTGGTAAAAGGAGAAGGCCAAGGTGAAATGATAACTCAGGTTTTCAAGACAGCAGGCAGGCGAGGCAGCGAGGCAGCGAAGACGAAAGAGGCGGGCAAGTCCAGAGGGAGGAGAAGTCTCAAGTTGAAGGAAGCTAATTTAGTAGGGGGCCGCAGTTTGGCTTTAACTCCTCAGCGTAACACATGCCGCCGGACGGCAGAGGGGTTTTGTTTGGCCTGCGGTGTTTTTTTCCGCGGCCCGCTGAGGGTTCAAATATTTTTGTATTAAGACATACAAAAAAAATTAGGTTCTGCCCGCCTTTTCTCCTTCGTTCAAACTACCTCGCAGCTCGCCTGATTTTTTTTTATTTTATACAGGAGAAAATGTCAATGGTATAAGCTGCTGCAAAGACCTACATTCTGGCCCCTTTGCAGCTTCATATCTTTTTTACGTTAAGGTATATACATAATTTTTACATTGATTCCGTGAATACAGGCAGGTAGGTCAGTATTAATTTGTTTATTGGAGCCTCTCCCGCATTCACGGTGTAATCGACATACAAGATACAGAGTTTGAGTATTACAGAGAAAATCTGCTCCTCACTTCGGCGGGGTTTGGTCCCCCGCCCAATCAGGGGCATGGTTGAGCTTTTAGCGACCGGCTGGGCGGGGGAGGGGAGCGGGGTAGGGGGGAAAACGGGAACCCTGGGAAAAACCGGCCCGGGGGCCCCTTCCAATTTGGTTACAGGTGGAAAAGCAGATGAATGAGCCTGTGTCTCCAAGCCTATATGCAAATATTTAATAAAATTCTCGTCTACATGCGTCAACCATTCACTTCGTACGTTTTATTCACTTACATAGGTAGGTGGCCGATATTTTAAATTTCTATCATCTTTTAAGGCCCACGTTTTGCAATAATATAAAACGATCGGTGAAATTCAAGATCATTTCCGTTACCGAGGCATATTTAGAAAAGAACACACTATTTTGAAGGTCTGTTTGATGTGTAACTCTAGGATATGAGAAAATTTAAATCAATACAAACGAGTCGACTTTTAGAATTTTTTCTCACTCGCTTAAAAACGTAGCCAACTCTCGATGTCCATGTTTTTTGAATTTGTCCCAATATTTAGCTTATTAGATATGGCTGATTTCAGATTCAGATTCTCGTATTTTGGCTCTCACACTAGCGACCAAATTCTCATATTACGAAATCAAAGATCTAATCTATAAATCTCAAAAAAAAATCGGCTCTGCTACTAAACTGAATAAATTGGTCTATCGATTTCCATGTTTTAATTTATGTGTTATATTATCTAAAACCTTATATACGTTTTTTTCCCATTTCGTGTTATGTATCTTTTTTTTGTAATTTGACAATAGTCAGTTAGTTCATAAATAAATAAATAAATAATGAACATCATAATATTTCCCCGGCTACCTCGGAGAACCGACTAAATAGTATATCCATAATCATCATCATCACGGCGCTACATCGCCGGGTGAATTTGGCCTCCTCTACAAATACTTTAGTTTTATGTAATGTTATAATATTATGGAATGTATTGCATTTACTACTCCCTTCACCTTCTGAAATAAAACTTTACTATTATTATTAAATGCCTCCCTAGAAAGCATAGTGTATTCGTAGATATATCACCATACAAACATCCTTAACGAAAACCCAACACGGATTTCGACCAGCTCTCTCGCCCTCAACAGATCTTGTAAGTCCCAACTAATGTTAATAAATCAATTTATAAATTGCTACATGTTGATGTAATTTATACAGACTTTGAAAAGGCCTTTGCCAAAGTTGATGACGATATACTATTAAGAAAATTAAATGGCATAGGTTTCTCTCAGTACGGACACCATCTGTTCACCTTACTCGAGGCGGATATATTTAAGATTACACGTGCCCAATTGTTGGTAAGTTTTGAATTATTGCTCTTCTTAGAATGAAATCAATAATCAATTAGCGGTCGTTTTGATTACTTCTAATCACAATTATAATATCATCCTCGTCATTTTCAAACACGGGAACCCATCGTATCGACAAGGCGCCTCGGGGGTATCTTACGCTACTTCGGTGGCCCCTAGGTCAAATTGGTGCAATTGTGTGCGACCGACTTGACGTACTCTGGAATTGCCGATAGAATTATGTACTGTAGTAATTCTGCACCGTCATCTGGAGCACATGTCTAGGCCACATCATCTGGGATTTTCCTATCAAGAGTTTATCAATGCTACCATTCGGAATATATTCGGTCACGAACTGATTCATAAAGATGCGTGGTTAGATCACCTTCCTAACTGCACGAATAATATAATAACAAACATTAATACAGTTTACACTATTAAATGCATAATTCTTCAGTCAATTAATCGTTTACAATGAGTGTGTACCTCACTTGGAATTCTTAACGTGTACTTATCGATATAGTATACTGCTTCACGGTCTTGGGAATCGATAATAATATAACTGACACTCATTTCTGACTAACCGTTTCGTAATTTATGTAAGTCGGTTTTCTTGGACTCCTAAACTACTCCCAGGCTGAAGAAATACGGGATGGTGAAAATTAGCTTTACAGGTTTTTTTTCAGACCAGTCGATGTCGCCACTTATAGAAAATGATCGGTTTGGAAAAAATCTCTTCGAAATATTAGTAATAGAAAACAAACATGAAATATGCCACTTCTACATTGCTTGGTGGTTAGTTATGAAGTATTAAGAGAACACAACTACCCCAGAAATAAATCGGTAAGGGGCGTTCCCAAAAAAAAAAACGGCGAATACCTGATAATAGAACATATTCCTCTGCATTCGTTCATATTCTATTAAATTGCGGAAAAGTAAAATAACCCTTTATTTACAGGTAGGTGAAGTAAAAATGTGAAAAAACAAAAGAATTCGTTAAAATAAATTTGTATCGGCGTACGTTGGTATCAGCTTCAACGCTCTACCGGCCGACTTTCAAACGGCGAATAATGCAAAAAGAGCATAACGCTCGAAACCCCAGATGGCAAAAACGATTTTTTGGCGCAGAGTAGAAGGGGTATAGGGTTGAGTTTGCTGTAGCAGATTCATGAAGCCAAACGTTTTAAGGTTTAAATTTTAATTATTTCTGATGAACATTTTTCTATTTAATTTTTTTTTTCCGAGGAATATCTCGGGAAGTAACCAATTCATTGAATGAAGAATGAGTATGGTCAATTTTTATTAATCTAAAATATAAATTACTTACGTATCGAGTGCATCTTCAGAAAACATTTTATATTTTTGTCCGAGTCATCCGAATTAATTTAAATGTGAACTCGGGTAAACCTCCCGTTTTTGGAGTGTTATGTCGCCTTAAAGTCTGTCGTGTACATCCTGTTACACCCCGTATATATTTATTTGTTTTTGTTTTAAATAACGTGTTTTTCTCATTTGACATTCGTTGCCAGGTCTACGTGCATAAAGATGGCTTTACACCATTAATATTGATAAACTAGTTTAACCCGTGAAAAATCACGGGATATAACTTGACTCGCCAAAAAAAAAATGCTTTAATTCACTAATTTCAAATATATAATGTCTGCTAAAATACACTTTACATAGACACTTGATTTGGTAGGTAGGGATTTGAAAATATATATTTTTTAAATTTGGTAATTTCAATGAACATCAGATCTAATCGTGAAAAATTAACACTCGAACGTACGTACTCACAGCGAAAATTATTTATAGTTATAATATAAAAAACATGTTTTTTTGATCCAGAAACTCTTGTAATAATTATCTACCAAAAATAAGTTATATTTAGCGCCGTTGAGGTGATATTTCACCAAAATAGCGCTATATAAATTAGTCAAGTATTAAGTATTGTATAGGTAGTGATTATCTGGCAATGAAACGCGCATCAGATTCTCGTCTCCTTGAATGAATAATATTTCTGCAAACAGGTCTCGAACACAGCGTCATAAGTCATTGGGTCAATGCAAACTATAATAGATTAATCTCCAGTGTTTAAATTGCACGTTGGTAAGGAGGTAATGAGCACGATTTCTTGTGTATTCGATTGTTTGATGGATGAATATAAAAACTTGCACAACCATGGTTTTCCCCACAGTTCTTAGTTAAATAATGATATTTTTATGTTACAATTTTTATATTTAATATAGTTATAACTAGTTATGTAACTATTACGATACCGATCCCTGTTGCAACATAACCGCAGGTTATAATACTGTTTAAGGTTACCGTAATCGATTATCTGTACGATTCAAGTATGTAACTACAATACGTTTGTGTTTATTTTAAAGAAAGACAAATATTTCCAGGTTACATTTATAACCTGACAATATTTCAATTCCTCCTAATACTAACTAATTACCCATCACGCCGTTTTCCCGCGGGGTAGGCATAGAAGACGGACCGCCATACAACTCTGTCTTGGCACACACTCCTTGCTTCATTCACATTCATACATCGTCTCACACATACTCTTCTATTTTTCTGACTATTCACATGACCCGACTCAAGTATTTGATTTACTTGATCGTGCCATGTCTTCCTCGGGCGTCCTCGACTTCTTTTTCCATTCACTTTCGCATCATATATTCTTTTCACACTTCCATCGTTATAATTGAAAAAGTTGTACATGCGTACAATTATGTAGGACTTAGCTAGCAGCCTGGGTGAGAATCCGAGGTTTCATCCAATTGACCAGATAAAAATGGGTGGACTGACCTAAACATAACATTACAAATAGAACATGCATACATTTTTTATAACGCCAGTGCTCACCGTCCCAGCTTTTTTAGCTTCCCGCAAACAGATTTATACTTGTTGTTAAGATAATAACAATGTCAAGAAATTAGAAGCTACTATATTATGACAATTTTCGTTATTAATTTTATAGGTAGTCATTTAATTTTTTCGATTATTTGAAAAATTAAGGTTTTATTTTTTATCCAAAATTTTATGCAAAAACCGTCATCGCAATCGTCCTTTTAAGAATCGTAGAATCGTTGAATAACTAATTTCAACCTTAATTTTAGATATGCGAGTTCCACGCACATTTCAAAGAGATAGAAATGTATATCTGTGAGACAAACACATGATTTTTATCTCACAATTTACACGAGTACTTAAGTACCTGCTCTCCCAGCGATATCTTTCGACTCCGGTGTCCGGTGTCACGTGTCACATGAAACAAGATCAACAGTAATCCAGATAATGTTCTGTTTTGCGACTTGGCTCCGCACTGTGAATGCACGCTAGACCGATGCATTCTAAAGTGACTTATGCAAATATTAAAACCGTTGTCCGAGTTTCTCGGTAGCGCCTGCTTACTTGTTACTATACTAGTGTGAACGATTTTTAAACTCCTCGTTAAGACATTCCCCTACCCTATATATTAGGCAGCGCAATGGGACAAGTCGAGGGTTTGCTACAACAATCCCCATTGCCTTATAGTCCACAGTCTGGCCAGGACACTTCTGGGGCATGACAAGAAACTCAACCAACATGATTGTCTAGATTGTATCCGAGTTGCTCTCCCCGTAATGAGGATTAGATGCAGATGATGCGTCGATCACTTTAAATCGTGATTCGTTGATTTATATTCGCTCTTATTTTATCATGTCATTATTGTATCTATTTGACTACGGAAGATTGGGTATTGCACCATCCACCCAGTCTTGCTAGAATAAAAACTCGAATAAAAATAATACATCCAATACTATTCTCACTCTTCCTTATCCACCAACTGCTGTTGATTTAGTATGAACCGTTGCATACAATTTGCATCGATGCATCCATGTAATAAAGATTTCTAAATTCTGACATAAAAAAAAAACAAGTTGCTGGTGGAATGCGACGCAAACAGACGCATAGGTTGAAAGTCAACTTCGGTTGGCGCCAGAGTGAGAGAGGCTATCCGAAGGTTGTTTTAAAATTGCATGAACTTGTCGTTTTAAAATCATGATTTGTGCCTTGCAGTGTTCGTCATCTTTATGTTCTAAAGCAGGAGTCGGCAGACTTTCAAGTAAAAAGATTCAAGTTGTCGACGAAACAGTATAACAAATATATCAGAGGGCCATATATCTAATTGCTTCTTAGGGTATTTTTTACTTGATTCATAGAAGAGAATGTTTGTTCGCATATATATATGTAGAGCCAAATATTGTGAGAAAACCAAATGCTAGTTTTTTTAACGCGTCGTATGTTTCAGGAAAATATGTCATGTATTATATATTATTGTTCGTTAGCAATTGTTTCATAGCTGCCTACTTGTGCTAAGAAATTGAATTGGATTTCCCTCTTTCGAGTTATTCCAAGCAGCTGGTCAGATCTGTGAATTTGTTGCTCCACGATTCCTTGCTTTTTATATACATACATATAATATGCGTAGAGTAGAGTGGTGGAGAGAATGCTATTCGAGTCTAAGTTCATGCGGCGGCTCAATCTCATTGGTTGAGTGGAAGTGAAATTGGAGTTGATGTCTGAAGAGCCGCGGTCTGCCGATCACTGTTCTAGAGGGTAGGTACTGTTCTATTATTAAATGTATGAACGGGAGATTTTAAGCAAACCATATAAACAGAACTGTCCTGCTGCTGGAAGCTCCCTTGTAAACTCAATATCTGATACTTGCACCGTTTATGAGAAATTATACAGCTCCGGTCCATGCTTATTTTTTTGTACTTGAACAATGTTTAAAACTTAAAAAAGCACAGCTGCAAAATAGGGGACTAATCATGTAATAATTTGAATACCGTACAAGAGCCCCAACTATCCGCAGCCAGTGGGACTATGGCATCCCCAACTGTGGTTGTGATGGGAGACTAAAGTGAGGATGGAAGGGAAAGATATGGAGAAGAAGAAGGTTTGTAAGTACATGTACACTATTCAGATCTGGTCACTGAACTAAACACTACCGTTGCCATTTCAAGCAACGTTCCGATTCTGAATGGTGGTCTTTCACCAGGGCGATACAAAAACTTAGAAAAAGCACAGCTGCAAAACAGAGGTTTGTAATCATGTTTTAATTTTTTTAATGCGAATACCGCACAAGAGTCCAGTGGGACTATGGCATCCCCAATCGGGGTGTGTTGGGAGGCTGAAGGGAGGGTGGAGAGGAAGGAGATGAGAAAGAGGAAGGTCGGTAAGTATCTGGCTATTCAGATCTGGCCACTAAACACTACTATTGCCATTTCAAGCAACGTTTCAATTCCGAATGGTGGTCTTTCACCAGGACGATACAAAAACTTTAAAAAGTCTGAATCTTCCACTCTGGAACGTGTCGCAAGTAAAACAACTAATATTAATTTTATTTTATTTATTTGCGCACGCCGTGCCTCGAAACGGCGACCTCCGGGTTCGTAGCCGAGGATCTTAACCGCTCGGCTGTCGTAACAATGAGACAATATTGGCGAGGTAAATGACCGCATTCGTTGTTTACTGTAACATTTTGAGTTTATAATTATGGAAGTTAAAGCCTGAAGTAGTCTGCGTCGTTTCCTATGCTCGACCTCCGCTCCTGCCGAGAGAAGAAATAAGAAATAGACCGATCGCTCGGCGCTCCAACTCCGAAGCTCCGCAATAAAACAAAACATTCTTCAGAGCGATCAGCTTTTTAGCCCTTTTGTTATGAATGGCAGGCTGTAAATCATGTGTGCGCTAATTGCACGAATTGCTGGAGCGTATTGCAAACTTAATTGACTTTCGCTTTCATTGCCGTCAACGCTTTATCAATATTAGATAAAGGAGTTATCATGCTCTTTAGCAGGTAATACACGGCTGGAGGGGTGCTTGTGTATAATGGCTCTCGCAGCAGAAAGAGTGTGCGAAGTTAGATAAAGCGGCTTGTCAACACATTGTTTAAGTGACAACACACACACCCTGTTTCCTACGTGTTGACATTAAAGCTATCATCCCCTACCTGAGTTTGATCACCATTACAGGTGTTGGGTGATTATGCACGGATTTCCTAATCGAGTAATATAAGAGTATGAATATCACAACAATTTATCACGTGTTTGCTTATTCGGCGGTAATTATTGCCTCTATTCGCTAGTCATCCCTTTTCCTAAAACGTTACACAGTTATACATTTATAGCATAAATGTAGAGTATTTGTGAATGTGTGTCTGAACAGAGTTGTGTGGCGTTCTATTCTCTCTGCTTACCGCTGCGGTGAAATGACGTGATGGTTAGTCAGTCAGCCGTCCTATGATTTTAACTTAAGGCTCAGCACCCAATTTGTAGCGTTCTTATGTAAGCAATACTGCACATGATTTATCAATGTTACATAAGCAGTTAGAAAAGTTTCTAGTGAATAAAAAATCTAAGCTGTAATCTTTTAAATTCTATGAAAAACATACTTAAACGTCAGTAAAAAGTGTAGTTTGAAAACCAGCAAAAGCATTTTTAAACGTTTCATCTAAAGTTCCAGTTTGCAATTCATATAGAATTTTAAAGATTGCTGTAAAATAATGTTATTCACTGGAAACCTTAGACATTCAAACTACCTGTATTTACAGATAAATCATGTGTAGTATTGCTTGTATTAGAAAGCCAAAAAGTGTCTATTTTTGGGTGCTGACCCTTAATTCGTTTTTCAAGGAAAATAACCACTTCAATCATAATATTGTGCAATGTGACAGCATATTTTCAAAATTTCCGACAAAATAAATATTGGAGACGATTCTGGATTTGCTTCGAAATATTATAGTTAAATAAATTTCATTTTATCTTCAGAATCAAAAGCCTCTACAATTTCTACATTAATTTCATTCGTACCTATTTCAAATTAAATTGATACTTCGCTATCGAAAATTGGGAAAAAAATCACCGCACGCCCTTTCTATATATTTCTTTCTACATTAAAAGCTTCGTTCGCTGCAAAAACCTTTTAGTGCGCAGCATTTATTGTCATCCTGATTTTCTATGAAATCTGACGGGAGTGTTCACACGGGAGTTGCAGTCCAGCGATTCTGCCTGTGCCTAGGCTGTCATTGGCTAGAAATTGACGTCGGGAGCTATTTGACTTCCAGTGTGCACAGGGGAAAATGCTATATTAGTATTATGGTCATAAGTAGGGTGTACAATGTACACATGGAATGTAACATTGGCACAAGGTGTCTCTCTAACCTACAATAGGACAGATGCGTTTTGAATTGATTTTCAAAAGCCGATCGGTGGTTTGAAATTATCTGTGATCCATGGCTTTATGTGTTCACGTGTTGCCAAAATAAAGACCGACATACGTACGGCACTCTGCAAATATACTTTGTTTAATAAGCGTCCGTATAAGGGTAAAATATAACAAATATATTGATCTTTTCTATAACCTCATCAGCGTAGGTACTTATAATCCCACTGTAATAAAAATCAACTAAGGCAAGTTTACTGTGCACTTGTGCAATCTTCTTTAGAATATGGCATTATCAGTTGGGGTAGTGCCACCAACAATTGCCTGGAGCCTCTAATAAACATCCAAAAAATATTTCTGAAAGTTATTCTTAAAGTTCCTTTAAGGACGAGCACTGAAATTGTTTTTAAGGAGCTAGCCGTCCTAAACTTGAAACAATTATACTCTAAAAATATCCTATTGTACCAATTTAATAATGTCCATATGTTTGAAGAAAGGAAAATTTCTAGAACCTTAAGGCAGTCACACATAAAACTCTTTGATATCCCAGCCTATAAAACCGCTTACGGACAAAAAAGTAAGTACAACGCCATTAAGCAATTCAATTCTCTGCCCAGCACCATCAGAAACATACAAACCAAAAGCACATTTAAAAGCAATATCATTACTCACCTCAAAAAACAAGTTTAATTTAGTTATTATTAAGTAGATTCTATAAAGCTTCTTCAAATAAAGCCACTAAACTTGACACAACTAAACGGTTTTTTAGGTTATATGCTATATTTTTTTTGATGAAAATACTGTGAAAAAGTGGCTATACGAATACACAAAAACATTATGTCGATATGTGATATGAATGGATGTATAAATACCGTAGCCTTAGTCTTAGCCACGCCAAGTCATGTTAAAATCATCAAAAACAAGTCCAAAACTGACTTCACTGCCTTGGATAGATACTACTCTATGTACTCTAAGGCCCTAAGCTTGAAAATACTAAAAATTTACACTAATGCTGCTTGATGGGAAAGAAAAACAAGTGAGTTTATTCACTACGCATATACCTATTATACTGATCGATTTTCAACTTCAACCTTCGTTATAGTTATACTACAACCGATATAGTATTATATTCACGGCAATATTAAAAAATCGGCTTCATATCAAGTTTATAAAATTAACCAAGGACCCACTCCCGGTACTTGGTTAATTTTAAACTCGAAACATCATAATCAATTTTAAAATGTGGATCGGTGTATCCTATATTGCGTATCCATATGCCATTAAATTATCAACGTGAAATCTAGGCTACCGTCGGCCGTATAGCCCACGTGTCCCCAAAAGCACAGGGGCGTGATTTGGCTCCACATGTGCTTTATGTGTGCATGGGGACAGATGTTTGTGAACAACCCCACGTTTCGTGCAATATTATAAATTGCAACCGTTGCTAAACGCGCCGAATTAGCGACGCGAGATTGTCGTGAAACCTGCAGATATATTTTTTATTCGTTAGAATTTAGAATGTAATATCGTCGCCGGAAAGGCAAAGAAAACTGAAGTTAAGCACTTGTTTTTTTGTTGTTTTATAATAAAATTCATAAATGTTCAGTACCTGGTTGGATTTTGAAAAAAAAGTCAACTCAATGCTCTCACTGAAGCGACTAAAAGCTAAAAAAGTCCCAAACTTGTGTTTGCGTGAGTCCAGCCTTCTCCAAAATCTAAAATATATTACTTCTTGGTCAAAAATGAGTCAAATGTGCAGTTTTGATCAGTTTATTTTCTGCGTCGAATGCTCTCGAAGACTCTCGCTAGATTCTGAAGCCTTTGTGGCCCTTCAGCCATCTAAAATATATTTACCATAATGGAAAAGGCTTGAATCATGCGACACAAGTTTGAGACTTTCTTTAGCTTTTTTTGCTTCAGGTAACTCAGTGAGAGCATTGAGTTAACTTTTTTTTTTCAATTTCCAACCAGGTACTGAAGACTTGTAAATTTTATCGTAAAACAAAACAAAAACTTAAAAAGTGCTCTGGTGTAAACTTCCCAAAATGGCGCTTCAGCTCTTTTGCCATTCCGGCGACAATATAATAAAGTTGAAACATTATTTCAAAGCGTAGTAAAAATATAAATATGTCTTGTAATATAACTACTCATATTATTTTTAATTTTTAATCCACGTGAATATAACTCTCGTGAGGTATGATTTAACCAAAACGGTTCTACAAAAATTAGACTAGTTTTCAAATATGATTTAAGATTCTAACAACCAAAAGTATTATGTTGATGGATTTTTGGAATGATAAGCCGTGTAACGCTTCCTCCTCCTTGAGCGGACGTTACGGACAACTTTGCAACGTCCATCTGCCCTGATGGTGGGCACTGCAAGACTGTCCGAAACGTTGTTTTAAGAACGAGGAAGAAGCGCAACACGGCTTATCACCTCAAAAATTAATGAGCATGGTATTAATTTTTCAGATGGAGTACCTAAGTATAAGTTTAAAGTAATAAACATTGAATTTACTTGAATACTTTTCTGTTTCGGAACCGGATATTTTGATCATTAGGTGTCGATTCACACCAACGTCCGGATCCGCTCAGTGACGATATTGTTCCGCAAGAGAGCTTATTGATATGGTATGAATATCAATCAAGGAGTATGTGCCAAGACAAAGTTGTGTGGCAGTATATCCTTCTGCCCACCCTTAATAATAATAATAATAATATTTGGACGATTTTTATAGCGCCGTTTTTGTAAAAAATCACCTCAAGGGCGCTGTACAGATCTTACTTTCTATCGTTACATTTTAATTCCTAGTGATATTTAACAACTTAGTTAAATAATTATTTTGAATTGTAAAAATACTAACATCGCAGATTTTTTTTAATCAAAAACCATTTTTTTATCACTAAATAATATTTTTATTAATTAATAATTAATAAAAATATTATTTAGTGATATTAAGTAATATATGAATTTACCACTAAATAATATTTTTAATAATTAATAAAAATATTATTTAGTGATAAAAAAATGGTTTAAAAAAAAAATATCTGCGATGTAAGTATTTTTACACTTCAAAATAATTATTTAACTAAATAAGCAGTTAAATATCACAAGGGTGGGCAGAAGGATATACTGCCACACAAATTTGTCATGACACATACTGCTTGATTGATATTCATACCATATCAATAAGTTTTCTTGCGGAACAATATCGGCACTGACCGGAACCGGACGTTGGTGTGAATCAGCCTTAATACGGTTGTATTACGTCCGACGCCACCCTTAGAGTAACGTAGAGACCTAACTTTGCGAAATTTTGTCCGCACTTTTTGACCAAGCAATGACCAAAGGGTGTGGCCTAAACTCAGAGTAAAATCACTAACAGGGTTGTCACAAATTAAGTAAATTAGGTATTTTGTTGTGAGTAGGTAGTTGTAAATCATTAAAAAGAATGAATGTTGTATATTTTTTTGTTTATTCAAAGATACATTAATCAATAAGATTATTAAAATCTTATTTATAGATAAAAATATAAACGAATTAAATTATTAGTACAGAACATTTTATAATACATCTTATAAAATGAACTTCAGTTCCATCAACAAAATAGTTTACAAACAAAAGTAAAATAAAAAAAATGTACGGTGATAACAGATGTTAAATCATTTTCTTAACCTTGGAGTAAGAATATATGGAGAGAGATCATTTTTTTTTACCTATATAAATTTGCGATAAATCACTTTCTCTGCGTTTTCACGTCGTACACCATGAGAGAGAAAGAGGCACAAAAAATTTCACAAAACATGAAACCGCTTTTAAGTATTGTAGGGATGTTTTCCGTCCCGCGTTATTTTGTAAGGAAATTTCGAATGCAGATAATAATAACAGTGAACTTTGTGATATTTCACGTCAAGTGCGCTTCATACTTAATTAATTAAGCTAATAATTCTAACTAACAAGGAGAAAATAATATATAATATGTATACAAAATTAAAACTATCTAAATGCATGATCGTTATCATAAATCATCAGAGAACAGGTTCAGAAATGGGTACAATAGTGCATGTGCACATCAATAGATATAAAAAAACAATTAACTAGAAGCTAAGGGTATAAAAATCCAGATGAAACGTATGAATTCATATTAACATATTTGTTAAATCAAAGAAAAAGAAATTAGATTTTTCTCGTCTTTTTTCATCCTTTGGAAATCTAAAAATAATTAAATAAATAATAATATTCCAATTTTGGCATAGCCCTGAATCTGGGGACGTAACCGAAATTATAAATATAACTAAGAGATAAACACTATTCTGTCTTTATCTGTTTGCCAACAATTTAGCGTTAGTATCATGAGAAAGAAAGAGACCGGGATATTTTCAGAAGCCGTACAATATGGGGATTCCCCCATGTAATGGTTTCTTATGTGACAGCTAGTAAATATCTCCAAGTTAAAAATATTACGAATCCACTAAAACTCATTTCAAACGGAAGTTTATTATATTGGAACGAATAGTCCAAAGATTAATTACATATTGGTGTAAGTTACTAGTTGTTTTGTAGGTTAGAATGTTAAATATTTGAGATCTAACTAAAAAAAGACGATTTTTATGGTACATACGTGTGAAAACTGTTTGTTTTTGGTCCTTTTGTACTTCGATTGAAGCAACCAAGTATAGCACATATGGCCATGATGTTTTGCTAGATATCGGACAAAAAATAACTCAAGTTTTTAACTATTTACGCACTTTTGACAGTCCGTTCACTTGACACTCCAAACGTGAATGAAGTTCGTCCAGATCAATTAACCGCGGACATGGTATTAGCCCGCCCCAAATCATGTATTGGTTTCAACAATTGTTTGTCTCTTTTTCTCATATGCGTATAGAACCGAGCATAAAGAGATAGCTATATTTTGCGAGTTTGTCAACGATTTGTCACAAATTAGTATGGTCTCTTTATATTGTTACTCTGAGGACGCCACCAATAATTCTACACCTGACTCCAACTTGCGGTAGGTCTGTGAAATCCGGTCTAAACATTTTTATAAAACAGCTGTAATAACGCGTGTTGTGGTTTTTTTATCAGTATTTTTTATAGTTATTCTATAGTATCCGATCTGGATCGCCCACGCAAAATATCGGCAGCCATTAAATTATTATTGATAAATTCATTAGTAGCATTCTTACAACCTCTTGAATTGAACACATGATATTTGACCGCCATTCTATAATCTTGTGGGTTTAATTGATTTAATTATTGGTTGCATTATAATTATAATCAGCTGCTGGAACCTGTTAATATTAAATAATGTATTATTTAATTATCATTTTATAAAAACAACCTTTAAACTTTATAATATTTTACCCCTCCTTGGTAAACAAAACTAAGTAAACATTCTATAAATAAATAAAAACAGCAATCTCGTAATATATACACTATTTAGTTCCAGTAGGATTTTTTGTACCGCCATTCTAATTTAGAATTATTTTTAATGCAATGTTCATGCATAAATGCATGCACAGCGCCCTTGAGGTGATTTTCCACAAAAACGGCGCTATACAAATCTTCATCTTTGGGAGGTACTTGTGTTAAATTTATAGGTAAGTTTAATTTATTTATTTCGACTCAGTGAATAAAGTAACTAACTAACCATCACGCCGTTTCCCCGCAGGGGTAGGCAGAGAGGACGGACCGCCATACAACTCTGTCTAGACACACACTTCTTGCTTCATTTACATTCATACATCGTCTCATACATACTCTTCTGTTATTCTGACTCTTCACATGACCCGATTCAAGTATTTAATTTACTTGATCGTGCCATGTCTTTCTCGGGCGTCCTCGACTTCTTCTTTTCCTCCTTCCCTTTACCATATTTACTTTCTCAATGCTCTAATAATATTTTGGATTTTTTGATGAACAACATTAATTCTCTTATCTAAGCTGATTTAATTAAAGTTGACCGTATGTCTAAATGTTTATATTCACAGATCCAAGCATTTTTGAATGATTAATAAAGATGTGACAAAATATCATTATATAAATTTATCACTTTCAGCTGACCATAAAAGCGTATTTATGAGTTTCTAAGAAGCCAGTATCGCATGGCAACTAAAGTAATAGATTATTGGCCAGTTGCTGGTAGTTTATACGCCTCGCAACTCGCAACATCCCCCGTGGGGTGGCTGGTAGCTGGGACCTCCCACGTGGGCTTCTTGTGTGATCTAAGATTAAGGGGCTATTTCACCACCTCTCAATAAACTACTATTCATTAGTTAACTCTAATCATCGGAATATTCGTTAGTTGTCTCTTTCCGCAAGTTTGGCTGGCAACGTCGCTTTTTTTCAAACCTTATCCCGTCTGCTGTCACGTCTGTCAATACAATGCCGTTATTTCTAACATAAACTAACTTTCACAACACAACATTCGCGCGCGAAGCTCATTACATCCCTGTCACCAAATAGTTAAACGCGTCTCTATATTTAAATAAAACATATTTCTATTTTATAACTTTATTATTAAATTATATTAGTGAAGTGCATTGGGGAGTGTCTATTATTGCTTGGTGAAGGTTGATAGTTTGTAAGCATGAACATGTTGTATGTGGGTATATTGTACTGCCAAAGATTGTTGTTATTTCATAGTATATTCCGTGATACATTGTGAAGGCGTATATTAGAATTACATACCGTGTGCTTCTTGGAGAGATTTTATCCTTGATTTTGTATCTCCTTTACGGCATTTTTTGTCAAGCGAAATCTTGACCTAAACTCAATGTCATCTAAGACGTATAAAAAATTGACTCTTGGTTTGAAAACACGCGGTCTACGTCTTTCCGCCATGTCCTGTTCGTCTAAGATATTTAAATCTTCAACCACTTCCATAATTACAGTAAAAAATCAACTTCAACAGAAAACTCGCCTACTGTCAGCTGTCAAAACAGTACGCCGCCATTTTAAATCAGAAGGTAGATACTAACTTGTGCACTTTACGTTGACAGCTTCTTGAGAAGTGGTGAAATAGCCCCTGAATAATACAATAAAGTTATAAAATAGAAATATGTTTTATTTAAATATGGAGACGCGTTTAACTATTTGGTGAGAGGGATGTAATGAGCTTCGCGCGCGAATGTTGTGTTGTGAAAGTTAGTTTATGTTAGAAATAACGGCATTGTATTGACAGACGTGACAGCAGACGGGATAAGGTTTGAAAAAAAGCGACGTTGCCAGCCAAACTTGCGGAAAGAGACAACTAACGAATATTCCGATGATTAGAGTTAACTAATGAATAGTAGTTTATTGAGAGGTGGTGAAATAGCCCCTAAGTATATTGTTAGAAAGACGATACTGTAAGTTAACTTTGTATTAAATTTTGGGGGACAGTAGTGAACATACTATTGACCAAGCATTTGTAGCGGGGGTATCAATATTATCATATCTTCCCATACTTATACTGTCACAAGCATAGAGTTGGTAGAGTAGTATCTATCCAAGGCAGTGAAGTCAGTTTTTGATGATTTTAAACTCACTCGGCGCACCTGGGCGTGGCTAAGACTAAGGCTACGGTATTTATATATCCATTCATATCACATATCGACATAATGTTTTTGTTTATTCGTATAGCCACTTTTTCACAGTATTTTTACCAACAAAAATATAGCATATAACCTAAAAAACCGTTTATTTGTGTCAAGTTTAGTGGTATAATAAAAAATGTGTGCGGAGTCCAGCCGTGAACCAGGACCTTAAGATCATCCTTAGAGTATATAGAAGCTGTCTAGGAAATTTGTTGTCTCTTTCTCTCTCATGGTGTACGACGTAAAAACCCGGAGAAAGTGATTTATCGCAAGTTTGTGTAGGTTGGGTAAAAATAATTAGCTCTCCCTCCATATATTGTCACTTCAAGGTCACAAGGAATAAGGTACGAAGCACCCTTATATTATTTGTTTGCTTTCTTTAATTTAAACGTCGATTGTTTTCTGAAGAGATGTGTTTGAATTTCACTTCGAATATATTTTTTGAAATATGTCAATGCATTTAGTTTAGAGAGACCTTGTTTTAAAATTTTGGGTATGTTACTTCGAAAGCGCAATCTTAGAATTTTTAATCTGGACTTTTAATCGTTTTAGTTCTTCTCAACTTTCCGATAACTGACTTATGCTTTGACTTACTTTGATTCATCTTTAAGCACATCTCTTTATTTCGTTATCATTTTAAAAAAATCATATCCACAAATCAATAATAAAGTTACAACCATTATCTCAAAGCTAGCCAGCAATACCTCAATTCTACGATATTGTAATGATTTTATTTCTGTCAAAAATCGGTCTAAATTTAATTTTTAATTTTTTTTTACAGTGAACCAACCCTGTTTACAATACCACTTTTTTTTTAAACATAGTAGCATTGACAATGTATGCTAATATCAGTTTCTCAAAGGTAATTTGTCTATAGTTTTATGTCATTTTCTAGTTTGCCCTTGAGGTATTGATGTTTCATAAAATTGCGTCGTAAAAATCTCCCAAGTATTATTATTATTATTACATGGTCTGATCGAATTGCGCAGGTCAATGAATAGCGAAATTACTCGCTTTTCAAAATGTCCCCAGGTAACCATTTCGCCGTCTGACACTTGTCCATTAGTTTTTAAACATTCCGTAGAGATTGCACTCTTTAAAAACAATTTCATCTCTCCATCTTTATCTGTTTCAGTTTCCAATCTTATTTGTTTTATTCTCTTTGGCTCACGAATTTAAAACATTAACATTTTTGTGGTTTTCTTCGTAGAACCCATTACGTTATTTTTTGTATAAAATGCAAAGTGGTGAGGCCCGTTAGCCTCCAATTAAATCCGTTCTCATGGCGTTTGATGTGCGATTGTGTTTTTTGTTCGGCAAACCGCTTAAAATAGAACATTCCTTGTTTTATTATTTGGTGTTCGGCTAAAAATACTTCCTACGCGTAGGGATGTCTTTAAGCGTCCATGGACGCATCGCGCTCGTGTCTCCAGGGGACTTGAACCTTTTAATTTGTTTAGGAATGTCTCTACTTTGTACTCTTGCCAGTACTTTGTCCCCGGTTCTCGATATCTCCCTTTCCTCCCTCACCCGTATTCCTTCCGCCACATACTTCAATATTTGGAGAGAAATCGAACTGTCGACAAAAAGGACTTGTGGCCTCCACGCCTAAAAGCACTGCGCCCTGATGAATGCGTATTAATACATCATAAGTGATTTCAATTTACTATTAGTATTTACCCGGCTTCTTTCGTCTTTCAACACTGTTTTTCTTATCGAATAGTTCAACATATGGAACGGCCTATTGTTTTATTTATTTTTTTTACATTTAAATTTATGTTTTGACGCTCCGTAGTCAACAATAAAAAGACGTTGCCAGCTGAAAACAGTTCCATTGGCCTAGAAATTCCAGCCGAAAAAACTTTGTAAATTTCATTACGCCAGAGATCACCGTTAGAGGATTTTCAGGAGACATACAAATCGTTTTTCTGTGTTGTAATTATGCAATATCAGCCAGAAATTGAAATAATGCCGCATTTGAAATGTTTGCAGGACTTTTTGTAAAAGTTGGGAACCAATTTGTCATGTTCATTGTGCCGTTTTTTTGTTGTGGAAACTCTTGAAAAAGGTACCGTAATTATTCAGCTCGCAGTCGAAAGGGTTGACCACCACCCCGCTGAAGAAATCGGGCACGCCCGAGCCCGCACGCGCCCGGCACACAGAGCAGCCCGCACCCTTCTTCGTTCCCTTCTCCCTTCCCTCTCCCCAGCTCCGAGGCTTAGTTTCCTCTTCCTCCTTCACACTTCTACGTGTCCTGCATCTGTAATTATTATTTAACGCACGGAACATCTGCGCTGAGGACTTTGTTTGTATCAACTGCCTTTTTATTCCAACTCCCCGAATTTAACGCCACGTTCTCCTGTCGCCGATTTAAATATGTATTTTGCAGTGAAAATAGCCGCACGATCAAAGGCCCTCTCGATTTAGCTGTTTAATGTCTTATAAAAGTATATTATATCCTATCCATAGCCACAGCCAGTTTGGGTGGGTTTGGCGTGATGCACCTGTATTGTCAGCTATAGTAGTGGACATAATCGATATTAAAATTCATTCGATCTCTCGAGTGGTAGATACTCTTTAAGTATCGACCTGGTGAAATACCACTATCCACAATCGAAACGTTGCTTGAAATGTCAGTAGCTGTCTTAAGTGACCAGCTCTGAATAACCAGGTATTTCCCAACCTTCCTTTACATCATCTCCTTCCCCTCCCTACTCCCTTCAGCCGCACAACATAACCCAATCGGTTATAATGCCATAGTCCAACTGGCTTCGTACAGTTGGGAGCAGGTGGAACTTTTGTGCGGTATTCACATTTAAAAAGACAGAGGATTGAACCCGTGACGCCTGTGTGTTAAGCCGACGCTTTGGACCACTCGGCTACTATTGGGTCATTAAATCGTAGTTTTTTTTGTTGTTTTATTTCCACGTATGTCAGAGCGATTTGCCAGCGTACCTCAATTCAATACGTATTGCTAAGTGAAGTAATATTTTCTTATTACCATTCACATTGGGAGTTAGAAAGCACCCCGCGTATTTTCTTATTACCATTCGCGTTGGGAGTTAGAAAGCCCCCGGCGTATTTTCTTATTACCATTCGCACTGGGAGTTAGAAACCCCCCGACGTATTTTCTTATTACAAATCGCATTGGGAGTTAGAAAGTCCCCGGCGTATTTTCTTATTACCATTCGCATTGGGAGTTAGAAACCCCCCGGCGTATTTTCTTATTACAAATCGCATTGGGAGTTAGAAAGTCCCCGGCGTATTTTCTTATTACCATTCTCATTGGGAGTTAGAAAGCCCCAATGGTCGCAATTGTTGCCAAGGAATTGGTTGTCGGTTATAAAGTGAGTTTAGGGTATTTCACTCCCATTACTAGGCGTGACTCGTATTCCTGATTGTTTTAAATTTAAACCAATAATAATGTACCCACGAATTACGTACATATCGATATATCTTCATCAGGCCGTCTCGCGTCTTCACCGGATGCAGGGGGGCGCGTGACTCCAGATGGCGTTCTATTCCGGCCTGCGCGCTCTCCTGCTAGATTATTATTTTTATCGTCTGTTACTGTGAAATCTTTATTATTATTTATTACCAAAGCATTTTTAATGCACCCCTCAACACAGATTCTAATGCTGATGTAGGTAAGTCATACTTTTTAAGGATCGCATTAGCAAGATTAATTTCGTAGCAAAGCGATGGATTCTTAAGGGAGATATTGTCATTGGTAACAGACCAAAGAATACCATTAAATATTTCTCCCCTTGCTACTGATTTTTTTATGCTTATTCTTTTTTTTTTTTACTTTTTTGTATTTTTCTTTTATTTGTATTACTATATTACATATGCGTACTCTATTGATAATAATTTGAAATGTTCAAAACCTAATTTTTCATGTTAAATTTGTAGAATTCCAGTTTATTTTTTCATTGTTTAATTTAATAAAATTTATTATTATTAAATTCTGCTAGTGTTATTTTTTGTGCCAGCTGTTTCGCTTTTCGAGACAATTATCTAACTTATTAAACAGTTTTATAGTGGCTTTGATTGCCGAAACAGCTGTCACTAAACATAAAAAATAAAACTACCAGAATTAATTAATAATAATATTAATTTATAATGTGAGCTGTCGTTGTTCGTAGGCGATCTGCAGTCGGTTTCGGGAAGGATTCTGAATTACCGACATTCTCGATAAAATCAATATCGATGTTTCTTGCTAGGGCCCCGGGGGATGATATAAAGGGCTTGTGTAATCATTTTAGATTCATTAAAAAAATGTGTTTTTTTATCTCTGTTTGCACATGCAACAATTGTAAATTGACACGTTAGGTGCTTTGCCCTTTCGAATACCGCCCCACTCCGTAACTGCATACTAAATATTATGCTGTACCCATATCGGTTTATGAATGAACGCTGCACATGCTGTGAGCAGAAAATGCGGGAAACAGAGCGGAGTAGCGTATAGAGCCACTTGAAACATGAAACAGCCACAAATCACCATCACCTTCGAGGATTGGAGATACGGTGTAAGGTTTCCTAGACCTTCCACGGTCTATTGTGTTACCTGGTACTATAACCCTCCACTACTTCCAGCCGGAGTTCTCACGGAATCTACGAATAAAAATCCATCATTATTTGTGTCAATTATTGTCCCACTTTTGAAGCTCGTTAGAGTTGGAGCGTAAATGTCATTTTTTCTAGCCGCGTTCCTCACTAATCACCGGCAAGTTTGATCCGTATCACAAAACAAGGTATTTCAACGCGTTGTTAAATGTACACCGTATTTTTATTTGCAGGTAGTTTAAAAAAATAAAATATTTCTCTTTAATTCGTTTTAGCTTTAAAAGTAAATCTTATCCGGGCCGAATTCCGAGGTCTGATAAGTTTTCACCAAGTCAGAACTAATTATTCCCACGCAGGTCGCTATTATTTATTATTTGTGGAAATGTAAATAAAATGATTCGAGTATTTGCGGCTCCTGGTTTTGTGTTTATTTTTGTACAACTGCATTATTGATCTTAAAATAAATTTATTTATATATTGATTAAAAGGGAAAAGTTCGTTGGGTGGTTACAAACGTTGATCTATGCTAGTTCCGATCATGATCAATTAACAAATTACAACTTGCTTTCAAGGCCGCGGCAAGACTTATCACCGACGTAACAAAATATTCCCATATTTTAGAGCACCTCTAAAACCTTCACTGGCTTAAATTTCCCAAAAGAAAGCAGTTCAAGCTTTGCTAGATGGTATCTAAGTCAATTAACGGAATGGTTCCAGCTTATTTATCAGAACTGTGTATTCCTCAAGATTCTAATTCGCGACAGTCAACACTTAGGTCGGCAATGTCATCGGCTATCGGAAGGTTAAAGGAACCAAAGTGCACACCAGACGCTAAGTTCGCAGTGCGTGCCTTCGGAGTGTTAGGTAGTAACAAAATACAAAGACTCGACAGAGTTCCGAGCCAAACTCAAAACTCATTTTTTCAGAAAATCATATCAACAAATAACAGAATTGCCCAAATTTGCAAAGCTAGGGTAGCCCGCTGCATCTAAACTCACCAATGTAATAGTATATTTTCATGCAATGATCGGCAAATTCTCGACGTTTGACTAGTTTTACGACGATATGATACTGCTATCTGTAAATAAAATGTGGGCGTAATTGAATTGAGTGAGCTATGAAGTTACTTTGTAGGATAAACATAAATCCAATCCATTTCAAGCTACCAGTTTCATTCCAATTTTCCATCGATTAGCTCGCTAGCTCCTGACTTTAAAAAAAGGTTTTTTTAACTTTATTTACGCGCCGCAGTCAAAGTTTAAAAAATCGTGTTTCCAAAGTAGGTTGACCATTGCATATTATGAATGTCGCGTCGCACGCGAAAATCTTATTAATTTTGACTACAACAACAAATAAAATACTTTCATTTATTTTTATGGGATTTACAGGATATTCTTTTGTTTATTGCTCCCCTCTTAATTTAAGTGTAAAACAACATTATTCTGGATACAAAATAGCGATGGAAGAAACAGAATGCAGTGAGAGCCAAGTTTCATTTTTATTGTGATCAAAATTTTAAACACATTTTTTTTATTTATTTAGTTTAAAATATTACGTTTTCATATTGAAAGGCCCACGCTTCGAGTCTTGATTTTAACAACCATTTCGCGCAAGCAGTATGATCAGCCCGAATGACAGTACTGCTAGCTCTATACCTCTAAAACCCCAGCTTCACATCCTGACATCCTGTGGGTTGTCTTATCAGAATAATAATAAACTCCTTTCAACATCCTATACATCACATACATTTAGTATCTTTAACATTCTGTCGAGATTTATCAAGTACATTTACTCCATTGAGAATTATCCAGGCAACGAGAACTGATTACTAGTCTTACAAGCTGAAACCATTTGTTTCTTTGTCTATTTACTCGTTCGCTCACTGTGTTTAGAAAATTCTTAGTCAAGAATTCGAGGAATTTCGTCTTTGTTCGAAGCACCAGATGTCTACTTGTCTACACATATTTCGTCTAATTACTTGCAAATAACGTTTTATTGATACTTTTAAGTATTACGAAGCTGTTGACTCACCTAGTGTCGTTTTCGAAACCTCACTATATTTTGGAATAATCATTTTTTTCTTTTGGTTCTGCCCTTCATTCACCACCATTTTGTTATTTTTTTCTTCTCAATATTTTATCCCACAAATCTGACGTTTTCATAGTTAGTGGTCCATAATAACGGTAAATACTTACTCAGATTTTTGCTATGATGTCTTCCGCACTGAGAATACGTATCTGTTAGAACGTTGGAGGCTTATAATAATAATAATAATAAACGGATAACTTTTATAGCGCCGTTTTTGTGGGAAAATCACCTCAAGGGCGCTTTACAAATTAATTTATCTAATCTATAATTTATCACTTAAGCTTATTACTAATAACTTACAGTTAAGATTTATTACTAATGGCTTACACCTAATATTTTCAAACAGTGACTTACAATAAGGACTTATAACTTGTAACCAACAGTGAAATATTATAATCTATAATAATTGCATAACTACATAATAATTCATGGCTAATTTATATGTCGCCGTTTTGCTCAAAAGTCACCTTGACGTGTTGACTAAATCAGCACATCGTATCTGGTAATTATCAACCTATTAATCAACTTAGTTCACTTGATTAACAGGACTTAAAACATGTACATTTTAGAGAAAAATACACCCATAATTTTGTTCTTAAAAGTAATTACTTATAACTTGTTTTATGGCCATTTAACTATTACTCAAAAAAATAATTTTGTGCTCTTGGTTTTATTATTATTTGCGTCCGAAATTTGTCCATTGTCGTTTCTCTAATAACACTGAATTAATTAAACTAGTTAATCTTTTTTTTGCTTTAAATAATTATACTTAACAAGCAATACTTTCAGATGCAAATCTAGGAAATAATGATTATTTTTTGTTGGATTTCGCCTCTAGAAGCCGTAATCGTATTTATTTTGCTAATTGTGCGAGAAAAACGATAAATAAAGGTCCTCAGACAAATCGCTCGATACGGAAACGGGATAAACGATATGCCCATGCATTTGTTTCAAATCTTATTACCACTCTCAAGGCAGACAGATGTCGCAGCCTTTAAAACTAACAATGCAATAAAATAAATTAAAACCAATTTTAGAGATATGGCTGCTCAATTTGCGTCGGCAATTTAGTTTGAAAATATTTTTTTAGACCGGCTAGTAGCCGATTTGACAAATGCTTCGGGTTCCCAACCAGGCCTATACAAGTTATTTGTAACCTGGAAATGTTTGTCTTTCTTTAAATTATATATGTATACATATTAATATTCAACACGCGTCAATTTATGAAGCTTGCTTGAAAAGGTACTAAAACATTTGGATATTTTAATACGAACCATAACATATCGTATCACTCCTTGACACAAAGACACTTCAAGTAAACCGACGATTGAATGAAGACTATAAAAATAAACTGACATTTGTTTGACGTAACAATATTATCTTATCTCTGTTACTGAAATTTCAATCTTTCGCCCATCGCGTTACGTCACTCCAAACCAAACTGTGGATAAAAAGTATCATTAAAATTATTCTCATTCAAACATCGCAAATCATCTGACAAAGTAACATCAAAATCGACCGCAATTTTTTACTTTGATAGTTTGTTGATGAATTACAGTTTATTTTACTAATAGCCAAATAATGGGGCATGTAAACTTTATTTTATTTTTATTTTTAATTTAATTTAATTTAATATTTTTTTTTTTTTTAAGTTGTTATAAACAAAGTGTATGTATTCTATTTATTGATTATACTCTGTTTAATATGTGAAAATAAATTATGTTGGTTATTTTTCTGATATTATTAAACAGTTTATATTTTTTTTTTTCATAATACCAACAAGAGTATGTTTAAATAAAAGTTTAAAGGGTTTATAAGAAACAAATTGAAAAATTCTGCAGTTTTGTACGGTATATTTACCGACAAATTAAAATAATTTTTCAAAATAACACTTTACTTATTTATAGTGGTAGATATTTTAAGTATTGTCCTGATGGAAGACCACCATTCAGAATCGAAATTAAAATACTAAAAACTAAGTTACATTATCCGCTCTTCACATGGATTACGAACGAAAACTGGTATTTACATTTAAGGAAGACGTTGACTGTCTCAGCTAATTTATGTCGTATCCGAACAACTTACAAATTTACTTGTCTTATGAACACATCTAACCTTTTAACTTTCCTTACGTTGTCGTAGGACAGCTCTTACCTCTGTGAAGATACTTATGAACCGAAACTTCATGCATTTTTTGACATCTATTTTTATTCCAACAAAAGGGAGCAACCGACCTTGTGAACAAAGCACTGATTATTTTAATATAACAAACAGATTGTACAATGTCAATAGTACAACGCATAAATCAGTATCTAATATAGTATGTCCCCCATCATTTTCACCCTCTACGGAGAAGATACTTGAACGTTTAATAGTGTGATGTGAGTATTGCGAGTTTTGCGTTAGCTGTTATAAGCGACGTTCATTATTATGCATGTTCCTCACAAATATGGTTGTTAGTAATGGATTCCAATACCGCTCGAATTACCATACACAGACGGCTGGAGCGATGAACTCTAGGAATGTCCTGCTGGATAATATGAGAAAATATATTATGTTCATATATTAAATAAGTACATACAAACATATATGTGTATATAAAATACGTTTTTTATCATACCAATTAATTATTGTAATATTTTTTATGTATGCTTAGTAGTTCTTGACTTAGAGATGGTCGATATTCCTGTCCCGGTTAAAAAGAACCGGTTCCAAGCCGGTCACTGAAACCATTGATATTATTTCGCTGAGGAGCCGGTTTTTTTTTTTTTGCAAATAAAAATTGATATCATTTGTCCGAGGAACCTGTACCTTTTTTGGCACAATACGTTTTTGGCGGAAAGGTCTCTTTGACGAGGAACCGGTTCCACAGTTGCAGTTCTTTTCGTTTCCCGAACATCGCTGACAACCCCCCCCCCACGATAAAATAATTTGGTAAGAGGAACCGGTTGCAATTCTAGTTCTTTTCCCCTAATGATTTTTTTTCCTAATATAAAAATCATCTTCGAGGAACTTTTCTGGCACCAGGAACCGGTTCCAAAAAGAACTGGCTAAATAACCGGTACCTCGCCGGTCACCGGTAACTGGAACCGCAGGTACACCCAATTTCATTATTTATTTGCAAATTTTCTATGGGTAGTTAGAAAAACGTCTAAGGTTTCCAATGAATACTTTTTTTAAATTGAAATATTTTAAATTCTATTTAAAACATTCTAAAATGCCAGTAAAAGATGCACTTTAGAAAACTAGCGAAGGCTATTTTAAACGTTTTACCTATACTTTCAGTATGCATTTCTTAAAGAATTTAAATGATTACTGTTAAATAATTGTATTCACGGGAAACCTTAGATGTTTTTCTAACTAACTAACTAACTAACCATCACGCCGTTTCCCCGCAAGGGTAGGCAGAGAGGACGGACCGCCATACAACTCTGTCTTGGCACACACTTCTTGCTTCATTTACATTCATACATCGTCTCATACATACTCTTCTGTTATTCTGACTCTTCACACGACCCGATTCAAGTATTTGATTTACTTGATCGTGCCATGTCTTTCTCGGGCGTCCTCGACTTCTTCTTCCATTCACTTTCGCATCATATATTCTTTTCACACTCCTTTCTTCGTTCATTCGCTCTACATGCCCAAACCATCTAAGCGTCCCTTTCTTAATCCTATCCATTACGCTCACATCAGCCTTGCATTCTTTTTCTAACTACCCGTATAGAATTAACAGATTTTTAGTATAGCATGTATTAGAAAGCCAGAATGTGTGTATTTTTGGGTGCTGACCCTTAATTTAATAATGCATATATAAGTTTCGCGAGACCAGGGATTTGAAGCAGCATTCTTGTTTCATTACTCCGCTCAGACATTAAAACACCTGTTCAACTTCGAAAAATATTTTTTTTATAACCTGAGGAATTTAGATAATCTATTTTAAAATAATGTTTTTTTAAACCAGAAAACACACATTGCATTAAGTTCCTACATATTCTATTCGCGGACAAAGTACAAACATTAATTGAGCACAATTCAATAATCTTTTTATTATTAGAGACATTTCTTCACAGAGTAGGTACTCAATTGCACCTTGCACTTCAGACGTGTAAATTTATTCTCTTTGTGCTGTAGAAAACCGAATACCTTTGAGATGGCTAAACTGCCGCTGACACCGAACACCTCGTAAACACGTGCCTCCAACACTGTTGGCAATGAAAGAATGTTCATTCACCTTACGTAATAATAATAATGAATCGTGTAGCCCATTCTTGGTCACCTCCGCTTCTAGTTGCGTTCTAGCGGAACACCTATGAAAACATTTCTTCCATTGATGCCGAGTATGGTACTGCTGCGAGTATGAACGTGAATCCTGCAGGAAGTCACATATTATAATGGTACTGTAATCTGAGGTTACTTTGCTCGCGAATGTTTTATTTTACTCCAAAACGTGAAAATGTTAAAAAATACATATATTTTTATTTCAAAGCATTGCAACATTTTTACATTGATTTTTATTTCATCACTGGAAACATTTTGAATTTGAATATAACAGTTTTCTATCTTTCCACAATTTTATCCATGATTTTTATGTTTATGACATTTTGTTTCGCTCGCTTTTTTTTCTATACGTATATGGAAGTTCGATGAAACCTTAAAACTAATCTAGTAGATTGCCCAGAGTGGAATGAATGATTGTAAGACGAGGTACAAAGTACCCAGAAAAATAAGAAATTCGTCCAAAACAACCGGAACAATTCGACCGGTTAGTAGTTTTTTTAATATATTTTTTTATATGAATACCGCACAAGAGTCTCAACTACTCTCAACCGTCTAGAGCCAGTGAGACTATGGCATCCCCGAATAGGGTATGTTGTGAGGTTGATAGTAGTGTGGAGGGGAAGGAGATAGGAAAGAGGAAGGTTGGGAAGTACCTGGTTATTCATATCTGGTCACCGAACACGGCTAAAGCCATTTGAAGCAACGTTTCGATTCTGAATGGTGGTCTTTCACCAGGGCGATACGTGGAGTATCTACCACTCTGGAACGTGCCGCAAATATACTTTTTATTATTTTTATATGAATAAAATGTGTTATAACACATATTAATTAAATAAAAGTTATTGGCGCACGCCGTGTTTGAACCCGCGACCTTTGGATTCGTAGTCGAGCTTCTTACCACTCGACCATGGAGGTCGTCAAAAGCTAAGTGGACAAACGCGTCGAATTCCCATCCAGGCGTCGTGAGTTCAATTCCTCTGCTGGCTAAGTCCTCCATCATTGCACAAACAACATCTTCCGCTTATTATGATGGTAATAGGAGTTTTTCTAAAATTTTCAGGTGATTCGTAGCCCGGAAATGTTTGTCTTCCATTCATATGCTTACCAGCTAACAGTACGCACATTACTCAACCATTGGGGTGATCCTATAAAAGTGGCACTTTCCGATTTTACTAAAAAAAGCTCACGGATGTATAAGAACCAAATGTGCACAAAAGTTATTAACTAGAGATTCATCTAATGAAAATGATTGGGATCTTAATCATGAAATCATGAGCAACAACAATTTGAAATGTTTTTTCTACACATTTTGATTACACAAAAAACAATGATGTAATGAACTTACAACCTTTGATTAAAAATAGGTAGTTACGTAGTATTTATGTATGAAGGTCAAACGTTTCCTGGGAAAACTATCAACTTCAACAGTAAGGGGGCACTTGTAAGGTTCATGCAAAAGTCTTTAAATTCGTGGTAACGGCCTGAAAAGCCAGACGAGTTGCATTATCCGTGGATTGATATAATATGATGCATAAATCCAATCTGGCATAAATCACCAACTGTGTTTTTTGTGTATAAGATCTGTTTTTAACATTGTTAGCATACTAATGTACTTTTTATCTAAAAAGTACATTATTATGCTAACTCAATTAAATTTTCAGAACATAATTTGTTTGAAGATTTTTTCGACGTGTATTTTTTAAATTTCTGTATCCTACGTACTGTATTTTTTTTTATTTCAAATTTTATGCAAATAATAAAGTGAACTTTTAGGATGTAATATAGTGGGATTCCACTGCTTCATCTCGTGTTTTCTTTGAAAAATGTACAGTCAAAAAGTTTTACGCAATCACTCTGTTTTTCCGCACTGGGGTGTTGGAGGTCCTCTTATCATTAACACACGAGGCACTTGAATTAATCGCCAACATTTCTCATCCACGTTATCATATAGAAACATGAACTGACAACTACTGAAGTGCTTTCGACGGATGGTATATTGTGGTACCAGCGTGCATATTATAAAAGTGATTAATGATAAAATAGAAGGTTCATAAAATCATTTGTATTCAAAAAACATTTTTGGTACTTTGCAGACGACCTCCGTAATATTATGCAATTTATTCATCGATGTTCTTTGCGCACCAAAAAACCCATCGAGTAATCCATCTTAAGGGTCAGCACCCAAAAATACACACTTTTTTCTTTCTAATACAAGCAATACTACAAATGGTAAAAAAAAAAATTAAAAAAAACCCTTGACTCTGTGCAGAAACGGGCGACCCGTTTGATAGATTCTCCTATCTTAACAAACGGATTGCAAACTTTGGAGCACAGACGTCAGGTGGGAATGCTGTCCTTGTTCTACAGGTATTTCAATGGAAGATGCTCCGAGGAACTTGCGTCATTGATCCCTTCGGCACCGGTGCATAGTCGGGAAACTCGTCAAACGCGCGCCCAACATTTGTACACGGTTGACATTCAATACATGAGAACGGGTCGCTTTTACGACTCGTTCTTATGTTCAACAGCTCGGCTATGGAACGATTTGCCGGCCTCTGTGTTTCCTCCCTCCTTCAACATGGGCCTCTTCAAGACCCATGTTTACTCCTTCCTTTACTCAAATAAACCCTCCACACAGCATCCCCAAAGATGACATAGGCCCTGAGGGAAATTGTTTTCCTCAAGGCCTCCTGTGTGGAGTTATTGTAAAAAAAAATATAAAATGGTTCATCTGTTAATTACATACGGGTAGTTTTATTTTATTTTTGATTTTATAATATTTTGATTTATACGCATTTTAAATAGTTTTTACAGGTTATTTGGAATTTATTGGCTGACATAATTTTGATAGTTTCCGGCAGCGCATTATAAGATTACATCCCTTTATAAAGTAAGCTATTTTGTGTGTGGGCTTTATTTTTTTCTGGCAGTCGCATGCCCTTGTATTATATTTGTGAATATCAACGTTGTAGATAAATTTGTCAGAAAAATATGTTGGTAACAAGTTGTTCTTCATTTTATATAAACATTAATGGTAGCTAGGCAAATGTTGGGTTTCCAGTGAATACATTTTTTAACAGAAATCTTTTACATTATTCATGAAATACTGTAATTTTAGGTTAAATGTTCAGAAATGGCTGCGCTGGTTTTCAAACTGAACCTTTTACTGACATTTTTGTATGTTTTTCAAAGAATTTTAAAAGTTACAGCGTAGAATTTATATTCACTGGAAACCTTAGACATATTTTCTTAACCAAACCTGTAGAATTCCCATTCAAAGACTACAAATGGTAATAAGTATGGTTCAATTGTATTAGAATGCCGCAAAGTGACGTTTAGCGCATTTTTTTGTGCTGAGCCTTAATAAATTTATTTTGTTGGAATTTAAACCCACTGCCTCCCGATCGAAAATCAAATTCGTAGACACTACGTTATGAAGGTTGGGCATGCAAATATTTATACGAGCCGGGAGGTTTCGAGTCCTATTTCAGACTCTACGCCAAAACATATTATTCTGGTATCGATTTTTTTCTACGAACGGGCGTTGCCGGTCCGAGTGTCAAGATGTAGATTGTCCCAATTAAACAAATTACTCAACATCTGTCCCAAGGTACGTTGATCAAGAATTGATTTGACCCTCCATAAACAGTGTTTTTTTTTTACCAGTGGCGGCTCTCTAGCCGTCTAAGATTGATAAAAAAAAAACTTATACAAAGAAATGCAAAAAAAAGTTTGTATAAGACCACGAATATTATTTTAATTTTTATGACGAACTGGTTTCGCTTAGCCTAAGCATCACCAGGGTACAAAATTAAACTAAACAAAAAATACAAAGTGCGCAGTTACAGAGGGAGAAAAAATTATAAAATTAAATGACAAAACAATGAGAAAACAATAAAATAACATTAAAATTATGATGCTTAGGCTAGGCGAAACCGGTCGTTCATAAAAAATAAAAATATTTGTGGTCTAATACAAAGTAATTTTTATTTCTAAATATGTCAAACCACAAAGTGATTGCTTTCTACGACAAAAAAAACGACTTATATAATTACAGCGCTTTTCGCGAATGGCTTGATTTTTTTCTGCGAGTGCGAGTTGCACAATAATTCCACTTTGAGTTTACACGACGTTTACATTATGGTTTTTCGAGCATCGGAATTTTAAGTGTTAGTGATTTAAACATAATATTATAGCCGTTGATCAATTATGGAAATGATAGAAGTTAAAAATGCTAACACTTGCAAGGTGTAGTTAGTTTGAACCTCTGTTTTTGTTTTGTAGCCACTAATAACTAAAACCGTTCTGTGTGCATGCACGTAGTCCCGTCATATTCTTTACAAATTAGAGTGACTGAAATTGCATCGCGCTGAGCCATCGCTTCCACCAGAAGTCTCTTTGTTGTAATTACACATGCTACCGTAAGTTTTGGGCCGCAATGTCAAATGTTACAAAGAATTTAATATGCAGCTATGTTATATTAGCGTCACTTTGGACGCGTAAATGCAACCATTAGATTTATCTAGGTTTTAAGAATGTGACTTGTGCAAGGTAAGAAATTATTGTTATGTGTTGGTAGGTACGTCAGCTATTGTTAAGTGAGTCGGCAATAGTTGTTTGATATGATAGTTAATTAAATGACTGTACGGACGCCGCCAGATAGTGCTTAACCCTTAGATTAATTAAATAATGTAGATACGTTACTGCGACAACGCGCGTAGATGCACTAAACCGAGTCCGCGATACATACCTGAGATTTACTACGTTTAGTTTCGCACAAACATTCGTTCGACAGATAAGCTGTCACGAGCTGCCATAAACGTGTCGCTGTAGACTCCTTTCTGAGAAAAAGTACATTGAGAGGTGTAAAAATCATTCGGGAGTAAAAAACATATCTCATGGAGTTTCTTTCCATTCATAATTACCCACAAATCACTTATTTTTTCAATTCAATAAATATAATTATTCACGAGGTTTAAAGGTTCATGATAACGGTGTGAGATAGCGAATGCAGAAATACATAAGTGTGTGAAAGACAACCAGAGCCAGTAACGCAATACCTGATTATAACAGTAGCGTGGGACGTCCACATAGCTATCTTATCCGTACGCACATATTCTTTGAATGGTTATCCTTTTCATACGCGGCTGAAATGGAATAAAAGACGTTACTAGTGCTGCTACATTTTTCGTAAGATTTGTATGAAAATGACGTGTCTTGTATTTTATGTCTATGGCTTAACCTTACCGATTTCACACCAAAAGATATTAAGACAGAAACAAGGCGTATGCCTGAATATCAGCAATTTAACACTGATGAGCTGGGTTTACGCAAATAATTAAATAATATTAAATTGGGTTTCTTATAAACATATTTAAATTTACTTAAAATTAAGCTGACAAATAAACCCTGCGTCTGTCTCCCACGGGGATTCAGCGCTCCCGGGTCCAATGGTGTTCACAAATCTCGTTCCGGCAACATGGATGGCTCCGATTCCCAATCCCTTCGTGATATTATGACGGGAACGATCCGTCGATCCACCGCGCGGAAGTCAAACGAGGCTTTCCCCCTGTCGATCAAAGTATGTCTCAGCTTTTCGGTGTTGGCTGCAGGTGCCGCCAATTCAGTGCCCAGGGATGACAACCTCGCAAGCAAGCTCCTTCGCATGGTTGACACCTTGGGCAAACTAAATTACTGGTAAAGGGCCCCAAGCACACAGAGTCAAAGCAAATGTTTTGGCAACAATTTATTTTTCGAATGAAGCTATTTGAAGAAAAGATAAACGACCATGTTGTCATTATTAAAGATGCAGTTTTTCCTGTATGTCTGAGTGAAACACTTTTAGATCGGGCAGTGATTAATCAATATGCACGGAACCGTCATTTCACGGTCTGCTGCAAGTGGAAGGGCGATGGCGGTGATGCTTAGAGCGACCGGGATGATCATAATGTTGATAAGCAGACGGTACCTATTATTATATTTTATTGCTAAAAACTGCAATATTTTATGTTTCGAGAATCAACTTTCTACGCCGCGGGGCCATCAAATGTGCAGCCTTTTCTTCGTCATTATAAACGCGAATGTGTAATCATCCCGTCTCCGCGTAATCTGAAATCATAGCCTGAGCAATTTACGATTTGCATTATTTCCCCGACAGGCAAAAATATGAAGAGCCCAATTACATGCAGTGATTCGACAAATTACTAAACTGCGAACCGGAAAGCCGGCTTCTTCTTTTCAGAGTCAGTGCATTATTCATAGAGGTATTATCAAATCGGTGCGGAGAAACCTGCCAACAGAGGCGACTAAATTACTAGTAAACTCGTACGTCGTTTCACGTCTAGATTACTGCAACGGAATAAATGTAAGTCTTCCTAAATATCAAATGAACGAATTTCAATTAAATCTTGGGGATCCGCGACAACCGCAGATATAGGCGGGGGGTTCGTGGTAAAGAAAATGCTAAGAACCGCCAATCCAGAGTTCGTCTTCACTTTACTACCATATAACATGTTGCTGCGTAGAAATGATGATTTGATTTCGGTGCATGTATCTTCAAGTGAGTTTTAATTTGCCAGGGCGTGTGTAAGATGCCATCTGTTCGCATAAATGTGTTTCTCTTTTTCAAACGGATGTAATAATTTAGCCAAGCATTCAAATCACTAAGTCTCTCTCCTTAAATCAACTTGATTCCCAAAACATGTTTGGACTGAACATAAGTGTTTTTAATGAATAACCTTTTAAAGCTGAATAATCTGAACAATTTAAATTCTTTCGTGTGAATTTGTTGCGTGTTACTTACAGGCTAATTAAGATAAAATCTTATTCACCATTAAAATAATTTTGATCCGATACAGTCACAGTCCTTGCATAAAGGTGACCGGAACCATTGAATTAATCTCGCAGTAATGAGATCAAAGGCGATGTTTTATTATTAAATTAAATATTTGACTTAAGTCAACAGCTCAACTTTTATTTTTCGATGTTTTTGTCTTTACAATCAAATTAAATGCTATAACCTTTTTGTAAGACAAGGCAATATATAAACATTTCTGCATCTTGTTAATTATTAAATGTGGTCGGTGTTGTCAGTAGAAAGTTGATTTATAAAATCATTAACACTAAAACAGTTATTGATTTAGTGATGAAACGTTGTAAATGTCGGTATTTTTTTCTTCTTCTGACCTCTAACATGCGAAATCCTTTCGTGTTCGGTGCTTTTGTTCATCTACGATTTACTATCAAAACGAAAAACAACCATTCGTGGTTTACCGATACCCTGACGATGTTTGATTTCTCCTTGCCATCATCATAAACAAATGAAACTGTTGCGTGTGCAATGGACGGAGGACTTAGCTTGAAGATAACTAAATGCGACCAGGTTCGAACCCGACGCTTTCGCGACTCAGCTACAAACTGGTCGTATTAAACAGAAACATTTAGTAGAATCATATTATATTTTAAAGTAAAATGAACATAAATAATAAATACGCGTGTTAGATAACTCACGAATAATATGTTTCGCACAATCAAATAATAACAATGTGTCATTTTACATTCGTTATAAAATTTCGTTTGTTCGCGTGGGAATAATTACTCGGGATGAATTAATACATTAAGTTAGCCGTCATGACTGCAAAACGCCATAGAAATGTTCAAGACGCCGATTTCCAGCCTCTTATCACACGAAACTAAGTGGCAATGTTTTATTGTGCCGAATTTTGTAATAGAATTTGATAATCTTATAAACACAGTGTTTGTGATAAGTGAACAAACAATTTAAGTTCTTATATTGCCGCATTGTAGAGGCAAGTGTATGTGCGGCCTTAGTTTTTTTTAGTTTTATGAATTTGCCTTTATAATTTTACTTTTACGCATCAAAGCTCTCGCAAATTTTGTAACAGCAATTTGTTAACTTTGAAAAGACGTTATGATTTTATATGAATTTTTGTAATGCATTAAAAATGCCGGAATGTGCACAAACAATTCCAAAATATACGATAAAAACTGAAAAGTTTCCAGAATTGATGTTTTATTGAAAAAGCTAACTACTGGGGAGTTTTTTTTCGTTGGTGGGGGATGCATACAGACTAACCGCAAAGCTTGAATGTTTTTAAGATTACATGCTTAGCTCAATTTTGAAGAGTAAAATAAATGATATTCATAAATGATGAAAAGGGGCTTAAATATGCAATTTGCACATCTACACAAATCTATATAATCCGATGTATAGTGATTGTTATTCTGGAGTTCCGTTCGCCAGAGCCAATCGGACTATGTCATCCCTAATTTGGGGAATGTTGAGAAGTTTTATGAAATGGGTAGGATAAAGACGAGGTTATTTCTCATATAATATTTGGTATGTTTTACATGATTTAAAAAAAACAATAAAACAAAATTATAGATTTTTTACTACTAAGGCACCCTCAATTGGGAAACCTTAATAGGGTAAAGAGAAAAGGATCGAGGAAAGGTTAGAATGTTCCTGGTATTCTTATCTCAACATAGGTAGAACCATTTCAAACATTTTTCTATGACATCACCAGGTCCATTCTTAAATGAAGTGCAAATAATGACTTATTTTTGCTATACGAGCGTGTATATGGAATAATATTAAAATGATGTAAACTCACAAACCGTTATTTTTGTTTAATCGTTTCGCCCCTCAAAGACGCTACCCAACGTCGGCTTGGCCACACACAAACAGTCGACTCAGCAAACACTTACTTCGACAGTAGAGATCTCAAGAATTTCCTAGAAATTTCCAAGTATTGTTTAGCCGGCGCGGCGAGCTAATAATAGCTGCACTTAAATTCAATTTCTTAATAGACTCGGTTATTGCACTCCAGCTCTTCCCACATACTCAATATTTCGCATCCAAGTTAACGTATGGTTCTGCCGCCGAGAGCTCCGCTGTAATATCTCTCTCTGACACGTGTGGTGTTTATTAGAAATGAGAGGTTGCAACGGAGCTATCAGCCTCATATCTTTTCTCCTTGTCCATAAGCAACGCTGCTGTCGGGATCCGCAGCCAACACACGCTCAATTTGCTCCACTTCCGCTTGTCGCCGGATATAACTTTCATTCCGTCGTTTAGCTCGTTCCTCACATCCGCGTCACTTTCGGCTTATTTTGTGCACCGGGAGCTTTAGTAGAAAATGCTGGAATTACTGTGCATCCATGTCACTGATGTAATTTAATTCGGTTGCAATTAAGGATGCGATGTACTGAACTGTAGATCTGTAACTGTGCTACAGCCAACTTTTATATTATATTTTAGTAGTTTTGTCACAAATTATCTTGGCGTGCTGTAATTTTTAATTTTAGAATATGTTCATTTTTTTGTCGTTTTTGGATTTGTTTATCGCTTGTAATATATATAAAACTTAAAACACATAATAACTTTAAATAATAACGATTGTTATAAATATCAATTATCTAAGATAATTTCGGACAACTTTGTTTTTTTCGGGAAATTTTAATCTTATCCAGTAACAAATGTAAAAATACGTGACGTAGGGCGCGTCGATATGGATTTATAGACTAAATAAACATTTTAATGATTACACATTACTTGATATTCCTTAATACACGGACAGATTGGTAGGCTCATGGCTGAAATGTTTCTCAAATGGAAGGCTAAGCAAATAAATGATTTTCCACATCAGTAGATATTATGAAATATTTTATTTGTTTACCCACTATCAATGTATACCTATACACTTACACTTTGTCGGTTACATTGACATCTGTAATGTGGGCAAAACCGTACCGCTCAACTCTAAGCAAAATGCCCAGAACATTTTATTTTTTTAGCTTATTTCTTTGATCGACTTGTCTGGTTATACTGGTCAACACGATTTTTATCCCTTTAGTGTAGATATCTGATTTTGATGCGAAATTTTGTGCTGATTTCGAAAATGCTATTATATTGTAGCACATCAGGTTTCGGAGGGATGCGGATTTTTGTTTTGTAATATATTGTAATATTAAGAAGAAAAAAAAATAACAATATAACCCTATTATTTGCACTGATAACACTTCACCAATGGGTAAAATTGTCATTTTTAATTACGTCTTTTATAGCAAGCTAAAATTAGTGTATATAAAAAAATACCTGAAACGTATAGAAATAATTATTTATTTTTTCCATCACCGCAAAGATAAACAATGACAACCCTATGGAAAAAAACATACTAACTGTATTTTAAGTGCAAAGTAGGTGATCAGAATAAACCATGGGCACCTCACATAAGTTGTGTTCGATGCACACGGACTCGAGGATGGTTTTAGGGATCGCGAAAATCAATGCCCTTTGCGATTCCAATGATTTGGAGAGAGCCAAAGGATCAAATCGGTGATTGCTATTTTTGCCTTACTAATATATCTGGAGTATCAAAAAAGAATAAGAAACATGTTGATTATCCTAACATCGAGTCTTCTATGCGACTTGTGATTCATAGATTTACTAGTTCCAACACCATTAGCGAAACTGGACTTCAGGAAAAAAATGTTGAGGCTAAGATGGCCTCGGTTTAAAATATTTAAACGAAAAGTTTCCGATGGTAAATTATACTAAAATAAAAGTGTAAATCTTTGCAGGACCGCAAATAAGTGAGATTCTGAAAGATAAACAGTTTTCCATGTCGTTAAAACCCATATAACTGACTGCATAGTCAGTTTTCAAGTCAGTCGTATAAAGTTTTCTGGGAAACAAAAACAAATGAAGATTACGTCAATATTTTCACCGAGTTAATTACATCTTACGAAAACTTGGAGTGCAACATATCTCTTAAAATTCATTTTTGTAGTCTAATTTGGATTTTTCCCGGATAAATTGGGTGAGCGTTTTTATCAAGATATAGCCAGAATGGAAGAACGGTATCGAAGAAAATGGAGTTCATAAATGCTTGCAGATTAATGCTGACACTACAAAGAGATCCTACAGATGTACACAAGCGCAAGTCAACTGCCAAATGAATAAAAAAACTTTATCTAATAATTGACCTCAGTACTAAGCTACTAGGGATTTTGTAATGTTACATAGTATATTATAAAACCCTATAAACAAAAAACTGTACTCACGACAGATTTTTTTTTACTATTCTACTTATTAAAAATAAAGCCTTCTTCAATATATTCAGCTTTTATAGAAGGGACAAACTTTTTTTTTTAAATTTGTTGACCAGTGTTATCAAGCGATCACAGTTATAAAGCGCTGTTAATAAGGAACCAAAGAGAAAAATATTATGACTTTCAAGTAATATATTCTGTTGAAATTTTTTCATAATCTTTCGCTTAAAAAAGTCAATTTTTTTTTTTCATTGCTGATTTGACCTTCTAATATATTTTTGGTAAAATTATATGTTTTTAATTGAATTTGTTTACTCTTACTGTAAAAGCCCAATGGGCGTTTATCAAAATAAATTAATATTCAGATAGAACAACATACAGTGTTTTTGAAAATATAGTTTTATTGCATAAGTGTGGTTATTCTTACAATGATTGAATCGATTTGTAGAACAACTCGCCTCTGATGTCGTCCTGTACCAATCAGAATACCATTGCGGAGTAACGTGGATAGATTGACAAATATGA